>OY856409.1:650761590-650769090 GCA_963693085.1 Alisma plantago-aquatica | reverse complement strand
ACATATGTGAGTGGTTATTTGCCATTTACATCGGTGTACTTGGAGAACTTAGGGGAAATGCTGCTGAAATTTTCTTCAAAACTAAACATACATTATACAGTTACTAGTGAGATTAAATATTCAAAAATGGGATAGGTGGTACACTTTAGTATAAAAGTAATTAACTTCCTATCAATAAAAACTTACAACTTATAGTATCAATATTAAATGCTCAGTTTTATAATTAATTTTAATGTGATATAGAAAATGGATCAAAGTTGGATGTCTATCAAGAACCGTTGCAGTCCAGAGTTTTCCAAAGGTCTTGATGAATTTATCAGATTTTCTGAGGAACCTAGGAAACTACCTATAGATAGGTTATATTGTCCATATAGAAATTGTGATAACAATTTGAAAGTTGATATTGCTGAGGAAATTAAGAATCATGTCATATATAATGGAATCATATAAGGTTATAATGAATGGTATTGGCATGGAGAAAAATTTAATTATGGATCAGAAAATGTCGATACTAATAGTTGTGGCATAGAAGATATATATAATTATGATAATTTCAATGATGAACCGATTTAGGATGACCCAATTTAGGATGATATGGTTGATGAGATGCTACATAGTTGTCACGATAATGTCATCGATCCACCTTCTTTATTTGCAAACATTGTCCATGATGCTGAAAAACCATTATATAAGGGTTGTACTAAGTTTACGAGGTTGAGTGCTGTGATGCGATTATATACTCTTAAAGCTCAAAACCGGTGGAGCGATAAGAGTTTGTCTTCACTGTTGTCTTTGTTAAGGGAAATTCTTCCTAAAGGCAACAAGCTTCCAATTTCAACATATCAAGCAAAGAAAATAATGTGCCCAATGGGAATGGAGGCTAAGAAGATTCATGCATGTCCAAATGATTGTGTGTTAGTTCATAAGGACTATAGTAATTTGATAAATTTTCCAAAATGTGGTGCATCAAGGTATAAGACCACAAATTCATCTAAGGCTAAAAATGTCTCTCCTATCAAGGTGATGTAGTATCTACCAATAATACCACGATGTAAATGCTTATTTGCTAATAGAGAAGATGCGTAAAATTTGTCTTGGCATGGGGAGTTAAAGGCCAATGATGATGGCATCCTACGACATGCATCTGATTCACCACAATGGAAGAAAATTGATTTATGAAACCCTCAATTTGGTAAGGAACCAAGAAACTTAAGACTTGGACTCTATACAAATGGAATGAATCCCTATGGTACATTAAGCAACCAACATAGCACATGGCCTGTTATGATTGTTATATACAATCTTCCTCCTTGGTTGTGTATGAAAAATAAGTATGTGATGTTTTCAATATTGATATCAGGGCCCAAGCAACCTTGAAATGATATTGATGTTTAACTTCAACCTCTAATTGATGACCTAATGAAACTATGGGAAGAAGGTGTTATGACATATGATGCTTCATGTTAAGAGATCTTTAGTTTGCGTGCTATGTTGTTTTGCACAATTAATGTCTTTCCAACTTATGGAAATTTGTCTGGATATAGCATAAAAGGATACAAAGCATGTCCTATTTGTGAGGAAAATACTGATTCAATCTGACTGAAACATGGTGGTAAAATCGTATATCTTGGTCATCAGAGATTTCTCCCACCAGTGCATCCTTATCGAAGGTAACACAAAACCTTTAATGGGTCAACTGAGGAACGAAGTGCTCCTAAACCTATACCAGGAAATGTTGTATATGATTGGGTGAAACATATTGCCAATGAATTTGGAAAGAGTTCAAGTAGTGTACTCTCGCATGTGACAAATATCTATACAAGAAGAGGTCAATATTCTAGAATCTTCCTTATTGGAGATCTTTGGCAATTAGAAACTGCATTGACGTCATGCATGTTGAAAAAAATGTTTGTGATAGCATCATTGGTACGCTATCGAACATACCAGGAAAGACTAAAGATGACATCAAATCTAGAAAAGATTTAGAATTAATGGGTATAAGAAAAGAATTATAAGTGGAGATCAGGGATCACCACACATATTTACCACCAGCTTGTTACACTTTGTCAAACTAGGAGAAAAAGAGTTTCTATGAGTGCTTGTATAATATTAAGGTTCCACAAAGATACTCTTCTAATATTCATAGATTGGTATCAAAGAAGGATATGAAGTTGATAGGTCTCAAATCTCACGATTGTCAAATCTTAATGCAACAAATTTTACCTTTGGCTATTCGATCTATATTGCCAAAGCATGTAAGGTTTGCAATCACATGACTCTATTTCTTCTTCAATGAAATATGCAACAAAGTGATACATCTTGATACTCTTGATAAATTACAAAAAGATGTAATTGTTACCATGTGTCAGCTTGAAATGTACTTTCCTCCTTCATTTTTTGATATCATGGTTCATCTTGTAGTACGTATTACAAGGGAGGTGAAGATGTTGGGTCCAATTTTCTTACACTGGATGTATCCATTTGAACGCCACATGAGTGTTTTTAAAGATGATGTTCAGAATCGTTATCATCCTAAAGGGAGTATTATTAATGGTTATGTGGCTAGGGAGGTGATGGACTTTTGCAATGATTTTTTGAATTGTAATGAAACTTCTAGCGATCTAAAAAATTCCCATGACACTGAATCTTATTGTGGCAAAGGAACTCTGGGAGGATGAGTGAAAGGAATTAGTCGTGAGTTGTGGGAACAAGCACATTTATATATTTTACACAACATCGATGAAGTTAGTAGCTACATCACAGAACACAATGATCCTATCAAGAGAAATCATCCATGATCCAGTTCAATGTGGCTTGTAAGAGAGCATAATCAAACATTTATTAGGTGGTTAGAAGAGAAAGTCTTTAATCAACTATCTGAATCATCGAATAATGTTGCCGAGAACATAAAATGGCTCGCCTTTAAGCCAAAAATGGATGTCATATCATATGAAGGTTATGACATAAATAGATTTTCATACTACACAAAGCGTCAAGATGAAAGTAGTGTAGTTCAAAATAATGGGGTCACTGTTCAAGCTTGCTCGTTGTATTTTTCTAGTGCCAAAGATAAAAGACCACACGAAGCTGAGATGTCATATTACAACATCATTGAGGACATATGGGAATTGGACTATACAAATTTCAGAGTTCCTATCTTTAGATGTAATTGGGTTGACAACAACAAAGGAGTTTTAGTGGATGAGTTGGGTTTCAAATTGGTGAATTTGGAAAAGATTGGTGAGAAAGATGAGCCATTCATCATGGCAGACCAAGTAAAACAAGTATTCTATATTGATGACCCGGAAAATAAAAATTGGTCTGTCGTTCTTCATGGAAAAAGACAGTTTACTGTAGATCCTATAAATGAAGAAGAATACTACGAAAAGTATGATGATTCCAGCCCATTCTCAGTTGGTTTTCCAAGTGTAAATGTTGAAGATAACACCGATGAGTATTATAAACGTCAAGACCATGTTGAAGGAATTTTACCTGACTAACAACTCAACCAATACTAGAGGCATGTATTCTTTGAATTATTTATTTTATTATCATTCAAACACATAATCTTTTAAATATACATCATATATCATGTATTATCATATATACTTTTATCACTTGTGCTTTTATTATCACTTATGTTTCTTTTATCATGTATACTTGCAGGTTCTAAAATGGTGGGTGAAGATGAACATTCTGAGCATGAGCACCATGAGGATGGTAGTGGTGATGCTAAGAAAAGTAGAGGTCCCACACTGATGCGTAGGCTGCAGGAGCTTAGGGCCAAAGGGGAGAAATTGGAAGTCCAGTTTGATGTCACAGGAGCACCTATTGAGGAACATGCCAGTGCTTTCAAGCATTATGTAGGGGCGACCACGCGTAGTAAGGTGCCAATAGATATAGAAAATTGGCATGATGTTTCTAATGCCTTAAAAGACCTCCTATGGAAAGATATATCTGTGAGTGGAAGTGATATTATTTTAATATGTTTTTGTTTATTGATTCTAATTTAGTTTGCTTGGAAAGACATATCCTTTTTAAGACCACATTATTGCTTCTTTTGCATGCATAGGGTGTTTTTCATCTAAATGAAAAAGATCACAAGAAAAAAGTGCTACAACATTTTGGTGTACGATGGAGGGCTTTTAAGACATATCTCAAAAGAGAATTTATAGATAATCCTAAACAAAAGAAGAAAACAACATATATATATATATATATATATATATATATATATATATATATATAGATCCTGAGGTGTGGGAAAGATTTGTTGTAGCTAGGAACATGAAAGAGTTTCAGGTAATAAAGATTGTGATGTATTGTATGAATCTTTAATTTTATACAATTAAGGAGGTGAATCTTTTCATATATGTTTGCCAAGTCTAAATTGCAATACCTCATTTTAAATGATCATGCTATTCATGAGGCCCAAAAGGAAAGACGAGCCAAAAATGTGCATGACCATCGCTTGGGGCCCGCTGGTTATTCCTTCTGCCACCAACTACAAGAGAAGCAACTCTCTTCTGGAGAAGAGTCTAGTACAACTCAAGTTGAGCGTCCACCCCGACACTTGCAGTGGATTGATGCTAGAAAGAATCGAGCAGGTGAAATTGTCAACCCTGCAACTAAGGAGGTGGCACAAAAGATGGTAGGATTATCCCAACTAAGTAAAGAGTAACTCCCACAAACTTAGATTTATTTATATCTAATTGATATTGTGATTTAATATTTTTATTAACTATGAATAAATTGATCTCCATGAGCAAAGGAAGGAAGGAAAGTTCATCCCAACTGGCCACATGGATGAACTATCAATTGCTCTTGGTACGAAGGAGCATCCTGGCCGTATTAGGGGATTAGGAGCTGGCATAGGATTCAAGTCTTATTTTGGCCCTTCGCAATCTAAAAGAGGTCGTGCAGAAGGTCTTAAACAAGAGGAGGTTGAAACATTAGTAGCACAGAAAGTAAAAGAAATAATGTATTCATTTCAGCCTACTCAAACTTCTCAACCTATTCATACTGTGCGTCTCTCAAGTGATGAGGTACAAGCCCATGCTCCAATTGTAGAAGGTCATGGGAGCACTCCCAATGACCCACCACAACAATCTACAGTAAGTTTTTGTTCTATATGTTGTGTTATTAGTATGATATGTATATGATATATATATATAGTTGTAATAGGTATCTGGTTTACCGCTTCATATATAACTTATATTATTTCAATTCTAGGTTGGTATGAACTATAAACTTGTTGTGGAGGTTCCAGAATATAATGTTGTGGCAGGGGGCAAGGTATACAACCTTGGTGGTACATTGCATTGCCAAAAAATTACTGATGACATTTTTTGTGTGTCCATCCATCTTGTGTATGACGGAATGAGGGACAAACCACTACCCATACCTAACCCTGAATATAGTACAGTTGAAGAAGCTGAGGTGCTATGGTGGGTTGGCCTAGACACTTGGTTATCAATGACAAGGTATACCTTAATTCTACCATATTTTTCATATTTGACTGCATATATGAACTCATGTAATATAAGTATGTAATTTAATTAACAGGTTTGCAAACTAAAAAGTAAAAATTCTACTAGTATTCCTCCTATGCCCAAGCCATCTTTTATTCCAGAATCCACATTTGATGAGTTGGGAAATAAATGTAAATGTTTGTGTCGATACTTAGCCAACCAAAGCTCTGGATTACAAATGTTGATCAATTTAATAGAAGATGCAACTGGGAGGGACTTTGACAGTTATATTTTTCTTGATGATATTAAAGAGTTGTTCCGGTATGATTGGCTGAATACTTCGATAATAGAAGTATGGATAAGGTAAGGATCTATCAATATAGAAAATCCCAATACACATTTTTAGCGTATTTCTATATATGGAAATAATTACAAATGTTTATAGCCATTTATATACCGAGACCACAAAATTTGATATAAGAAATGTTGGATTCTTAATTCCTTCAATCACTAGTCAAGTGGAGACACATATTGAGGATGTGAATGAGTACTTCTCTACTGCATTCAAATATTTTGCTAGCGAGGGGAAGGAAATTATCCTAATTCCTTTTAACGTCCAGTAAGTATTATTATTCAATATAATTTAATAATTAATAAAATTATTTATTTTAATATTTGTTTTATTCTTACTCAGAGCTAGACATTGGGAATTAGTGGTGATTGTCCCAAAATTGATGACTCTTTATTATCTTGACCCCAATGGGTAAAACAACAAGGGGTCACAAACTGAAATTGCTAGCTATGGAGTAAGCATAAATTTAGTCAATGCTTCAACATGATATTTCTATTCAGAATTTCTATTTTACCAACTATCGTTTAATTGATAGGGGTATAAATGCTTTTCGTGAAGCTGGGGGGACAAATACCCACAAAATTAAAGACATTGACTTTGAAAAATGTCAAGGTAGCTACTTTGACAACTGCTTAGTCTTATATGTATTAATTTTCAACTCTTATATGTCAACTCTTATAGTCTTATCTCAACTCCTGTTTATAGTAGTTTACTAACATTAAGTATAATTCGTTATTTGTAGTGTCCTATACAAAATAATGACTGGGCTTGTGGCTACTATGTGATGAAATATATGCAAGCTATTGTCAAACAAGCATCACATGACATTCAAATTATAGATCAGGTAATAAAGAATAACATCATAAATTTACAAGTGATTGTAGTCATTTTATAAAATATTAGCATGTGCATTTTCTATTATAGATCTTTACAACTCAGCCTTACACATGTGAGGACTTAAATGAATTCTGAGAAGAGTGGTCAGATGCTTTTCTAAATGAAGTCAATATAGCATTGGATTAAATATGTTAGCTCCATTTATGTATGTGGTTTTAGTACTCTTTCATATTTACTTTTGTATCTGACATTTAATATCATCTCAGACTTGCAATCTATCATTTTGTAAATAATGATGTGATTATGTGTAACTCAACTAAATATATGAATCATTTTTGTTATGAATGTGTGATTTGGAATGGTGATGGTTAAGCATCAATTCTGCCCTCTCCCATATCCCGATTCTTTTTGTTCTACTGTTCTATTTTTGCAGATTTTTTTTAAAAATTGTACCCTATAGGGTCGGTTATCTTAAAAAACCGACCTTATAGGTATCTCAACCGTGCTGCATAGAACGACCATGTTGTGGCATAGAACGGCTGTACCACATAGCACGACTGTGTTGGGATATGGTAGAACGGCCGTGCCACATAGCACAGCCGTGTTGGGATATGGTAGCACGATCGTGCCGCATAGCACGGCCGTGCTACCATATCCCAACACGTCCGTGCTACGCGGCATGACCATTCTACAATATCCCAACACGGCTGTAGACTCTATTGAGTCGGTTTTCTTCATATAACCGTCCTTACAGAGCATCTTTAGGGTTGGTTATTAAGAAAAACCAACTTATAGGGTCTGGTTATCAACAAGCTTAATCTATAGACTCTATTGAGTCGG
>OY856409.1:650744090-650746590 GCA_963693085.1 Alisma plantago-aquatica | reverse complement strand
CTGAAGATTACAAATATGATTATAAAGTTTAAGAATAAAAATTCACTACTATCTAGTCTTCAACGGAGGACTACCCAGTGCACGTCTCTTCAAGCTCTTCCATCTACCACCTACCCATGGGTTCCCAAAGGGAATGAAACCACGCATGGACCCCATTGAAGGGAAAATAGAGGGTCAGAAAAGCTAGTACTAAATTCTTATATTGAGCTATTTGCAAAACATAGGTACTAAATGTGATTCAAGGTAATATCAAATCTAGGAAAGGAATATTTGGTGGACTAAATTCATCAAAGTAAGGATAATAATATTTCAATGTTTCTATTCAAGATCAAATTTCCTCAAGGATATGCAATATAGTTCAAGATATCAAATTATCAAATTACTTACAATGATCAACTTTTGAATATTAAGGTTGAGCACTATCATATCATTTCCTTCAAGGGCTAAAGTTCCTTGTGTTCACTCATCTATGAAAGAATGACACAGAAGCCTAATTGCTATTTTAACCAGTTGACTGGGGGACAACTAATCCATAACAACCTATGCACACGGCGGTGGGACGTACTCTACCTCAAGTGAGCCAAAGCTCTAAGGGGCCAAAGCCCAAAGGGACCAAAGTCTAGGGAGTCAAAACTCCAAATAGATCAAGTCAAGTGCTATTATAATATTCAATGCAACCAAACAATAATCAATCTGAGGTGGTGAACTTTCAAAGAGGCAAGAAAGGCTTACGAAAGTATAGGGTTCACCACTAAACAATGTAAATGGAATTCAAGAGGGAATTTAACAACTCAATATAAAAATAGAGTATCTAGCACCTCAAATTATTCAACGCTCCATAAATTGCTCAATCATAACAAGGCTCCAAGAAGAAGAATCTACAAATTTATATAATGGTGTTATCACTTGGCTTGAAGTCAATTAATTCTTTATCAATTATGATTTTATTTTCCCACCTATGGTAATTACTAATTCATGGTCTTTCCATTATCTTTCTATATAGGTTTTCTAAGTAAATTGTACATATAATAAACTTCATTATTTATTTATATTATCTATAGTCAATAACCTCATTATATCACTACTCCTTCCATCATATCATCTCTACAGTTTCCTACTGTCTTTGGCGATCATATAATTCATAGTATGTATATGTCCATTATATCCATATGGTCACTTGTATATTTGTATATCCAATTGAAGGTAGGGCTATGCATATTCATCCATGGTTGCATACATGTTAATATTAGGGACTATAAGATTAAGGGATTCGGTCCTCATGATTACATATTCAATTTGAAACTTTCAAATTTTATACTTTCCTTCCTCAATTTCTATTCTTTGATAGGGATATGTACATTTGGATTCAAATGAATTATGGATGGGATGCATTTTTGTATCATCCATTTCTAGGGCATGAATTTCATAATAAATATAGTTATATATACTAACTACTAAATTACATATTTCCACTTATAGATCCTAATACATTATATTGTATATCTCAATGTGGAAGCTTATGGTGAATCAAGTATGTAAGTTGTACCTACTAAATTAATGTTCCATATCCTCAACCATTATCATTCTTTAGTTTTCAAATTCTAAAACATTACTGATTATTGAAATTCTAGGTTACATACATATACATTAACATGATATACCTATGTGTAATGGATCTAATGATGAAGTATATCAATATGATTATATTTTATGGCATAAACATCTATGTTATCATCTATTGTGTCATCTTCTAATTCATCTTTTATTAACTTCTTACTTTCTATATTTAGTAACAAAAGATTAGTGATTCTAACCTGTGGATCAACATGGATCCTACTGATTCTTGGTTGGCTTAGTCTGTGTTGATTTGAGAAGTTGTAGGTGTTTCACTAGGCCACATTCAAGGTTGTATCTATCCCCAAGAACCACGAATATGAGCTTAGATCACAGATGGAGTAGGCAGCAACAAGAGAAGAGATCATCTTCATCCCTTAGTTCTGAAATTCTTGGCAGAATCTTTGAGAGTTCCATCTCTCAAACTGGCGACGCAAATCATGGTAATGGCGCCTAGGACCAGGGAATTTGGGGTCATCATCCTTATCGAGATAAGGAGTTGTAAGATCTAAGGAAGGCACAACATGTTTGGGTGCGTATCAGTAGGTAGTGGTGGTGATGGCTTATGGCTGCTAGTTGCAGCTTGTGGAGGCCAGCTTATACAATAGGTGGAAGGGGAGAGGAGGAAACAAGACAATGATGGAGGACGTTTCAATGTTGTAGATTCATCTATAGGTTCCTGACTATTGTTGCAGGTGATGGAGGCGGTAAGGTTGTAAGCGATCTGGTAGATGGAAGTAGACATTGCTGGGCGGCGCCAAAGATCAATGTAGAAGGACGGTGATCTGCGGTGCTAGTCTGAACCACCATGGAGCCTACTAGGCAGTGCAATCGGGAGTAGGGGCGGTGAACTCACATCGTCGTGAATGATCTGCAGCTGCATCCC
>OY856409.1:650409090-650739090 GCA_963693085.1 Alisma plantago-aquatica | reverse complement strand
TCTATAGGATGGACCTCTAGTAAACTCACAATGTTAAGGCACCTCACCAGATGGTTTCATCATTTCACTTCTTACTTAATACTCTTTCTTATCTTGAAGAGAACTGAGTTCATAATTTATCATATATATATATTTATTCACACAACTATAATGACATAGATCAAATTAACATTAAATAAGAAAGACACACATTCAATATAATAACTAACAATAAACCGACCTAAATTTAGAAAAAATAAATTTCCTTATTGCATTCTGACATAATTTCATATGAATCATCATCAGTTGCTACCAGTCTGAGATATAATTTATTCTACAATGATTATCCTAATCAAGGTTTCTCAGATTCAACTTGTTTTATGCTATTTCAACTCTAAAACATATCTCATCATTTTATTCCATCTCACACTTCTTAATATATATTTGTAGTGGCATTAAGATCCGTGACTATAAAAACAAGTACACATATTTTATTACTTGTTATATCCAAACCTATTTTGTTATAAAACACATGATTTGTTTCATGCCACAAATATATGGAGCTATCTCAAAGCATAACTATACTTAACAAACAATTCATGTTTCATACTACATTTTTATAACTTCTAATGCACAAGCTTGATTTCCTCTCTTCTTATGAAATAGATCTATACTTAACTACTTATGTTCATCAATCCTTCACTAAATGATATTCTTCATTAGTATTACTATACTCATCATGCTAGGGTTTAAGTTAGATTTTCAGCTCCATTGAGTTAACTCCCTGTTTTTCTCTTCATTTTAGATCCATTACTCTTAACTTATTTCATTATTCATTATTATTATTGAAAGCAATTATTCTTAATTTACTAATACACAACATTACTTTCTTGTTCAAATCCTTCACAATTTCATTTAACTATTTTCTTTTCAATTTTGTACTTTCCAAACATATGTAAAAATTAACAAATGAGAAAATTTTGGTCATTTACAATTTAAACATTTCCTTATACTCATTTGTTGATAATTATCCATTACTTATATCCCAATATAGTTTACTTCTTTATTTCTCGTAACCTCAAATGGGTACCTTGTCATTTAGCTTCCAATGACATTTTGGTAAAAATTCTATCACACCATTCTTTATAAAACTACTCAAAATAAGAAGTAGAACGAATTACAATGACTCCTACTCATTCCTTAATATTAAAGCACATTCTCACTTCATTGTTATGTGAATTATGGAAAAAACTTGTATTCATGTGATATTTACTCCCTAATCCTTATGACATGATCCTATAGATGATGCTTTTGAATTGTATCAACATAGTAGATTTTCTTAACTACAACAAAAATATTAAAACGTGTTCAAAAGCATCTCTTTTCATTTGCAAGATTGTTTAAAAGTTAGGACTATATATCTCATTCCTATTTCAACCGTAATGCTAGTGTTTTCAATAAGTCAACCTAGTTAATTACATATTTTTCTACCATCATAAGCACCTGGTGTAGTGTGTTTTAGTATGGCATTTCAAAACATATGAAGACTATACATTGTTTCATTGGCTCACTTAAGTCAGTTCTTCAACATTAACCCTACACAAGGGTGCTCTCCATTTAAAACCTTCCACCCCATTCATAGAACACATTTACATTCATCAAAGATTCAGAAATACAATCAAAGAACACATGCATATTTTGTTCAAACAACTTTATATACACGTTCACTTGATTTCCAAGCATTACTTCATTAGGCAAAAATTTATGCAATATTATAGTAAAGAAATGTAATTATTTTGCCATTAGCTTTTTAGTAGAATTCCAATTTGGAAATATAATTAATTAAGAATATGAATATAAATATGAAGTATTCATATTTCCAATTTTTTCCAAATTATTATTCATCAACTTAAAAATACAAGCAATAATATAATTGATTTTTATCCAGATAGGATTAAGATTTTCACATTACTAAATAGATAAAAGGAAGTTAAGCACTCACCTAATATATTAAACACCTCAATTATGTAGCCCAAGATCTAGATTCCTAAATTTAAATCAATCTTACAACAAGCGACCTTCTTCTTTGTCTTTTCAACTCAATAACACTAAAAAATAGAATTAAGAGAAAGAATGAGAAAATATAGTTATTTGATATCATTTTTATCAAATCATAGGAAGGACACATTTCAAACATAGGAAAGTAGATTCGTCATAAAATTCTATCTAGGGTTGATAAAGTTACATGATGTTACAAGCTTTTGAAAGTTGTAACCCCAAAGTAACATTCCAATATTCTATACGAAACCTTACTTATCCATCTCTCTATAATATTACATATCTAGACCGAATGATATATCACGGAAGATACTAGGGTGTTAGGTTACTAATATATATGATTTAAGGTCTTGGGACAATGAATAAATTGTAGGAATGTAGTAGTCTTTTACAACTCAAATAATATCCTAATTATTTAAAAATATATGTTGGCTGAAATGAAGTTTTTAATCTACCACTAAAACTTATACAATTTGAAGTTATCCATATTACTAAAAATACAGTCCTATACTCTAGCTTGTATAACATGTTTGACTGAGTTTTTCATAGGGAGTTGAGGCTGACCAACTGATAAAAAAATCCAAAAACTTTCAAACTTTTTAGTAATAATTATATTTGTGTTATGCAATCCAAATTTCAAAGTAATTCGAGTTTAGAAAATATTTGCAACCATTTACTACACTCCTTTACTTGACACTATTTTCTTATCACATTTTAGAATTATATACCCAAAATCCCTACTTTCAACTTATTAGGAATTTTGGTAAACAAACCCTAGTTATTTGAAAGAAAAGAATTTTAGAATGTATAATCAAGTTCAACAAATCATACTCAACTATCATCATTAGGTAGTGCTTAAATAAGGATGAATCAAACAATATGTAATTATATGAGTAAATCTAGATTAGTTGATTAAGATCGGGTCATTACAGACCCTGCTATAGTTATATGGGACATGTCATTGGTTTGGAGTTTAGAAGGAGACTCCACACAAGCTTTGATTTAGAGTTATGCATTCTTCTATAGAGACAATTCATTCTGCATTAGCCTCTATTTTTTCTATAAAAATGATGGGAATTAATTTTACCTTCAAGCATTGTATATGGCTCGTATCCTAAGGAGAGAAGAATTAGACATTCCGAGTCTACAAATTACAAACAATGGCTATCTCATCAAATGATGCTAGTAAGTATATACATGTATGTCTATTTGGGTCTGACTCTATGATGAAATATGGCGATAATGAGCATTGGTGATCTTTACACTCATTTCCTTAAGCTTAGAAATTTACACTCCCCACATTGGCATGTGATTTAGAATACCTTTCCTACTACTACAATACATATCAGATGGATCATTAGTACATGTGATATCCCCTTTTAGAAGGTAAACTAGTGCAACCAAACTCTTCATCCCTTTCCTAGGATGTCACTAAATTTGACTGATCAATTGCTAATTAAAGGTGTTTAGGACCATCGACTACACTGTATCTGGGAGGTTTTAGCGGGACTCCTACAAATTGAAGGGCTTAAGTTGATCAATGATTCTAGATTTTCTATAAATTCTCATGATAATTTATCCATTTGGACTGTTTGTATTGATGGTATTTCTTTTGCAGCTAAGTGGACTGTGATTGGAAATGAAGGTTTATAGATTGATAATGTTTCTTGAATTTTGATGCAATAAGCCCCTCCCTAATGCTAACATTATTACCAGTAAGATACCAAATAAATATCTCCTAATAGATCATAGTATACATTGTTGTCAGATATCCCTTACATCCAAATTTATCTGGTGTGAGAATATAGATATTGAGTCTATTAATCCTATATTTGTAGAGAGTAAGATGACACGATTCCTATACATATAAGCTGCATTGATTTTGGATAGTACTTCTAATATTCTAATATGTAATCAACAACTCAGATCTTAGTAACTCAAATCTTATCTATATGTTGGGTAGAGGCTAGAAGACCGAGTTTCAAGTCTTAGCTATTCAACATTCTCCCAAATATGTTCCATTGGAAAAATTGGAGATATATATGTAATAGTTAATTTTGATAACCTATAGGTTGAGGCATAATATGCATGTAAAGATATTATCCAGATGATTAATGTGATTATAAATAAGGGGATCTTATAAAGGCTAGAGGACTCAGAATTTTACAATATTATCATTGGATACGAGATCCAAAACCCTTATTCATGCTCAAGATTGTAAAGTTATTTAAGTGGACCCTACTTGACGTGAACAATATGAAGCTGGGTCTCACGAATGGAGAAGATATATGGGGATACATCATCTAGGAGATGGGTGGCAGTGGTGGTAATAGATAAGGCATGAAATATGATCATTGCCTTCATATTGCGGTTGGTGACTGGTTCCTTTGCTGAAGTGTGGTTCTAATATATGTCTATCACCTCTAATACCATAAGGAACACTTTATTAAATGTATGTTACTTTTTTTATCAATGATAGAAATGCAGTGTATTTGTTTTGCCTCCTTGGAGGTTGATTTCAATCTACAGAGGGATTAATATGAAGCTTCAAGAGTTAGATATTTTAGGACTTTTTGTTCACATACTAATTAACTTGATTTTGTGCGAGACAATCATATGGGGTAGCAACTCAATGGGTATTTACACCAAATCCATTGACCCACCCTATGAATATACATGTCATTCTGATTTTGGATAAAAGAAATAAACCATATATCATACCTAGTTGGATCAAAGTTTTGATGAGTGGATATGCTCCTAGTTGGTTGATACATATCCCTTCCCTTTCTTATTTTTTATGGGGTGGTTCTTTCTTGAGCCACTTCACATGTTTTTTTCCCTTTCTCAAAGATACTTGATGACGGGGTTTATAGGTTTCAATACATGTATTATAAATGAAAGTATTAAAACTCTTTTTTGACATATGTACCAACTATAGAAGGTGGGATGAAAAGAATATTTGATGACTTATTAAAAAATCTTCAAGATTTGTACATGAGTGGCTAGTATCATCTCTATATTTGGGCCTATGCCCCTCTATCATGATTCTAATCCAATGTAGTTAACATATTGTGTAGATATTAATTTATTTCATATACCAATTTAATTTTTAAATCTAATAACTCTTTAAAATGACCATGAAAATGATGAATCATTGGTGTGAACTGACAGGATGGTCACGCTGAGTTGTTTAATTATGACATAACATAAGTATTAGAATTTATCCCTAAGAGAGGTGTTGTCCACTAAATTTGCATGCTACTGTCTAGTGTCTTTGAAAAAGACTAACTTAATTGTTATATTGTTTGTTGTAGATATGGTTAGATGATTGGTGTAACTAAGGTGGTAAATGACTTGCATGAGACGCTAAACCTTGATTTGATTTACTTACTTTTTTTCCTTGATTGCATGATTCATGTGATTTCCAATTTTTAAATCAATTGAAGTATTAAAGATGATGTTGTGTAATAATACACACATGTTCTAAATTATGGAAAAACATTTGAAGTTCTGGTTCAATGTTTTTTTTTAACTTCTAGACTTCAAACAAGCGTACCTTAAAGGTTGCATCAATCTTTGCAAGATGGATCAATCTATGGGATTGGTTTGGCATCTAAGAGGGCCGTTTGACCACTTTGGGTAGGTAAAATTAGACTAGTAGACCACTTTGACCAGTACTGCGGTCTCTCAGCTAGGTCCCTTCGACTAGTCATAAGGTTGAAGTATGGTGAAGATGGTTCAAAGTGGGTGTTTGTACACTGCTTCAGCCATCCCTTGAGTTTGATGCATGTTTAAAGGTTGAAACATGTGGCCATGAGTGCTTTCACCAAGTTTTTGGGTCAAATTGACCTATAGGAGGCCGAGGTGGAGTTTGAAGTGACCTTTATATGGGGACTAAAATGCAATTTTCTCACAAACATGCCTTGTAATATGAATTTCCGTCAACTAGAGACCCATTTTAAAGTGTTTAGGATCCAAATAAACCCTATTGGAGCTATAGAACGTTGATTCTTGAATAAAATACCTCATTTATGGATGTTTCTTCAAGATTTTGAAAAGCAAATCCTAGAATTACATTGATAACTTCATTGAGAATGGATCCCTGCAAGTTTCATCCATTATTCTCAAATTTTGCACTATTTTCTCTCCAATATACCCTCTTAGATAAATGTCCCCATGTTCCAAGGTAGAAAACCTTCTTATTCATCTAAAACCCTATATTTCTTCATCATTGTCCTAGTTGGAGCTAGCACATGCTAAAGTGGCCATTTTTGGGCTATTTGAAGAAGCACGGGGGCTAGAGTTTGTGCATGCACCTACTATAGATGGTGATCTCCACCTAAGGAGAGTGACTGATACTCTATTTTAGTAATCATTGTAATTTTGTTTCTACATACAACAATCAAATTACACTAACTTTAGAAAAATAAGCCAAAGCTGGGATTTATGAGGTTTTTGGCTAACACTTTGAGTACTTCACAATTATCACCCTCTCTAATGTTAATTAATGTAATAAACGATGAAAATTATACTTCCATGTTCTTTAAGCTACAAAATTTGCATTTACATTGAACTAAATTGCTAATTGAGGCCTTTTTTACATTTTGAAGTATATGTTAGTCATACATTTTGAAGGTTGCCTTATTTTTTCACTCAAGGTGCATAATTGGACTAATTACCAAGTGAAACCCTAAGTATTGTGTTACTATGACATATAACTTCTTCAATGTTCAAGAGTCAGGAAAGTGAAATAGATATCCTTGTAACAATGTAGGAATTGTGAGGAGGTAGTCAGAGCCATATATTGTTGAATACATGTGGGTAATTGAGAGTCCATATGAAGTATGGTCCCCATGTCACCTTAAAATCACCTATCTATATGAGTGTGGTCAAGAATGTACCTCCTATTTCTATATGGTAGTTCTACTAATGTGATTGAAAAGTATGTGAAATGATCATAAGGTAATACCTTTTTTTTGTAATATGATAGATGACATGACCTGAATGCCTAGGATGGTCCTGATGTTTTTGTATAGGTGGTGGACCATTAAACCCCTTCTTTTATACCTGCACCAATTGGGTCATGGTAAGATCTTAGTGAGACACATTAATCCTATGATCTTCAATCGTGGGATAAGAGAATCCACGTTCACTACCCACTAGTTTGGGTAGTACTTGCCAACCAATAAAGGCTTAATAAAATATATAATCAAGCTATGTAGTTTTATTTTTATACTTACCTTAGCGCTTCAACAACATACTCCCCTTACTTATCTAAGGTACCTTGTAAATATTGCCCGTCTTTAATGTACTACTCTGATATGTATTCTACAACTTTCTATTTAATAATGACTTACTCAATCCAACACTCGTCATAGATGTTGTAATTTGAGTAACTTTTAGATGATTTCTTTTCCTTTGGGACATTAGTTTCATTATCTTGTCTCCCCACCCTTTTTAGGTTCTCATTACCCACCCTAGGGGTTTTCTGGTGAGGAGCTATTTTCTCAAGGGAAACATAAAGTAAAAGGTGGGATTCTAAACTTTTTGGTGTCTATAGTCATCCCTTTACACTCAAGTATGGGGCATGGTATTTTATACATTGATTTATCTAAGACTCAAATTTTCTATGCATGCCTTGTAAATGATGCTTATGTTGTAATTATATACATGTATATCTTTTGTGTAAACAACTAGTACCTTGGTTACCTATGAAGAACAATCTAAAACACCTATTATAATGTATATGATGGGCCTTTTTTGTGATCATATATGTGCATGATGAAATGTTTTTATTTGAAAATATTCTTACATAATTGGTTGAGCACTATTAATTAAGATTGGTTTAGATATTTGGCATTGTGCTTTCTAGTTGTGGCTTACTTCACATTGGTGTGTGCTTGTGTGTTGATCCCGATGTTGGATGCCACAACTTAGTCTACATGTTTTGCTTTGATATCATTACAAATTCTATTTAGTTTCAATTCTTATGTTGTTCTTACTATTTTTGTTTTGTAATCAAACATTTATAATATAGCTAAGTTATCTATCCAAAACTCCTAACTCTTCTATCTCACTTCCACGATCCTTGAGATGATACATGACTCAACTACAACATATATTATACAGTTGTAGGAGAATGTTGAATGTTTTGACTATTTTTTTTTGAGATGGAGATAAATAACCAAGTTAGGTGCTCATATCCAATTGAATACCAATGTTCAATGATCGAGCCCACTGACCTACGTCATGAACCATTCCCTATTTAAACCTAACTATGACTTAATCTATAAGATTATTATGTATTCTTTCTTTTCCATAAGTAATCCAAAACACTATATCATGTGTAATGGTACCTATGCAAATATGTCTAGATAAGGTGTCCCTATATTTTTGAAACATTGTATAATTATACTCATGTTAAGAAAACCTGATTCACATTTGTCTTGTACAAATAATGGTATCATGATGATGGAATATTAAGTTGTAACCAATTCTTTTATTTTATTTTAAGAATCAAGAAATGATGAAACATGAGAACTTAAGTTCATATGAAAAGTACAGAAATAAGAAAATGGACATCACAAGGAAGAACAGAAAACATGGTGATTTTAGATTAACAAGACAAGTAAATTAATCAAGAATAATACTTGGGTTTAGGGTTCATTAGAGGGTGTTTGAAGGTAAAAGTTTTACTTCTTATTAGACAGTCCAATAGTCATCCAACTTTGGTGGTTATTTGACCAAGGTCAACAAGCTTCTTATCACCAGTAAGTGAGACAAAATATTCAACATTTTAAACTGACTTGTGGGTAAGTGACCGAACATTTTTTGGTAGGCATCCCAACACTGATTATTTTGGTCACATTTAACGCAAGTCTATCCACTTACCCAACAAGTTGTGATATTATTAGTTATTTTAGAATAAAAAATAATAGCATGAATTAAAATGAAAATTTGAAGTTTATATATACACATCATGACTACCTTCAACCCCATTATACCACATGCAATGTTCTTCACTTCCTTTCATCTGCCTACAAAAAGATCTGTAGGAGAAGAATTTGTGGAGGATTTATTTACAGTTGAAGAAGATTCATCCTAGAATCATCCATATGATTGATTTGAGTTGGAATATAAAGTAAATGAATATTTTCTTATTCTCTTATTCTCTCTTCTTTCCTCTAACCTCTAAATCCTCCTTCTCCAACGTTGAACAATGAATTCATGAAATCTCTTCTTTTCTTATCCAACCTTCTTCCTTAGATGAGATAAAGATTTTAGAAATGGAAGCCACGCTCACTTGGTGGATCTGGAGAGACATTTTTGATCCTTAATGGAGGGAACATGAAACTATTAAGTTTCTTATTGTTGAGGTGAGTATATAATCCATTTAGAAACAACTAAGAAGAAATTCACCTTCCTCCACTCTAATTCACAGAAATTGATGATTTTAGCAATATAAGAATTATGGATAATCTTTTGGAATTTGTTCTTACTTTGATTCTTCTAGATATGAATGGAAATGAAAATCTAAAAATAACTTTAGTTACTATTTGCAAGTATATTTATCTTGATTACATGCATAATGTTGGATGGAAACTAAGAGAAACTATTACAATTGCTTGGAAATTGCTTTATAGACGCAAACTATGAATGAAAGTACATAGTAAAACATCCATATGAGAATATTACATGAAGAACATGTCTAAAATAATATTTATCTGATATTGAAAATATCATCATTGGATCACATTACAATACTATTTCTTCATGTACCTTGCTTAATGCTTTGAAATTTTAGGTTTATGTATATGATGATTCACGTGAACTATATCGTAATACAAAAAATTTAAACACTTTAAGAGAACTAGGATACTTAATCTGAGAAGAGAAAACCTAATTTCACCTTTATAGGCTCCTTGGACACCTCAAAACCTCCCAATGTCTATGCTTGGAAGGGAAAATGGGTCTATGTTGTAGTGGAATATAAATACATGAGAAGAAGACCTAGATATGGATTAGATACTAAGTAATAATATGATGGGAAATGGAGGCAGACCCCGATCATAGGAAATGTAAAATGATTACAATGATGATGTGATTTGTGATATAAAAAACAATAGGAGGTACATCCTAGACTTTCACCAAGTTGTGGGAATGAAAATATAGAGATGATAGAATCTCCTAATTAGCTTTATGGCAAATTTGGGTTGAGTTAGTTGTCTTAAGTGTCTGAATAAATCCTAAAGCATGGGCGGTGAGTTGTTCATGTGAGCCTATTGTGATATATTCTACTTCGTGAGGTATAACCTAAGTCATTTCAAGGTAATAAAACTAAAAATAAAAAGTCATCAGGGACACATATTACTAGTTTATAAACATTCCTTCCTATTTCATATTGAAAATCCTTTATTTATCAAGTACTATGTTAAATATGAATACACAGTCAGCTTAATAACTAATTTGAATTACATTTACTATAACCAATTGAATGAAGATGAAGTTGTGTTTATTTGTTATCATGTATTAGTATCTCATATAAAACATGGTTGTCCTCCATTCAAGAAATATATTAGGTTTTGAATATCAGTGTTTTGCTCTACATCTCAGTAAATGGTCTGAGCGATCGCAATTAGGTGAAACGAGTATTCCTGTGTATATAGAAGTTCTTATACTGGGGTTATGGGATGGATGCTGATAGTTTCTTATTAATTATTGTATGTGATATTAATTTATATTTTAAGTACTATTTGGAACCATTTAAAGTTTTTCTAAAGACTATAAATAATATGTTGTTATATATCTCACACCTTGGAGTCAACAAATGCTAATTTTAGTAGCTTATGTTTACTATATGTTTTCTAATGATGATTAGTTGTTGTTTGTATATCTCATACGATGTCTGTGATTAGATCTTTATCACCTCATAGCCCCAAATGGTAACATTTTGGTTGATTATTAGGAGGCATCCAACATCAACAATGAGCTACACTATAGCTCAACACGTAAGAAAGTCTGAATCTACATATTCAACAAGTAACTATGTGTTCATATCATATCCAAGATATACAAAAAGCATACACCTTAGGTATCTAAGAATGCACTTTACTATTGACCAATATATCTTTCTTGGGTTGGACATATATATGCTCATTATGCTAAAAACTTGTGTAATATCTTGATAGCTACAAATCATAGGTTAAATGTTGTTCCAATTTTACACCATAAAAGGGATCCCGAGATATGAAAATGACTTCTTCATTTCATTATCTCAGCTTAATGAATGAGATCTTCTTAAATTTATCATCTAAAGGGATGGACACATGAATTGTTTATGACATGAAAAAACATTGAAATAATTTCTTCACTTACTTCTGATAACTAAAAAAAACCTTTGAGATCTGTAAATTCTCACAATTTCCATCCCAAAACATTATTTTTGACTCACACACCCTTCATTTCAAATTTGGAACAAATATAATACTTAAACCTACTCATTTAAGAGACAATTCTCGTTAACTGCCATCAACATAAAGAAAGAGGTAAACGTGACACTCATCATGATACTTCTTCAAGTAGAAACAAACATCATATTAGTTCCTAGAATAAATATATCTATAAAAGTAGTATCATAATCTACAATAACACTATTGTGGTGTTTGCTTCAAGCCACCTAGAGACTTATTCAATAAGCACACATGATCCTTCTTTGTAACAAACACACAAACTTTAGGTTGTTGCATATTTTCTTATCTAAGTTTTCAATAGGAATGCGACCTTTAGATCAAGTTTCTCCAGCTCCAAGTCATATTTTTTCAACTAATGCCAATAAATTCTGATGGAAGTGTGTTTGAAAACATGAGAAAAAACATCATTGTAATCTATGCCTTCCACTTTAGAGTAGCCTTTTGTAAGTAAAACTCTTTGAATGTTGCAATAATAGATACAAGACCAACATCCTTCCATTTTAATACCTATTTACACCCAAAAATTTTCTCTCTGGAAGAAGATTTAACAAGAACCCAAATATTTTTTTCTTGAAGAGACTCCATCTCTTCTTGTATAGATATAATCCACATATAAAAATCTAGGTCACGCATAGCTTCAACATGAGTTCATGGTGCACCAAAATCATTTTTTTTCTTAAACATATTCCTCAAAGGCGGTTTGATCTTTCTTCTTTCTCTTTCAAGAGAAATCCTATATGACTATTCATTATGAACACCATCTTTAATATCATCTAGATTTTGTAGTATATAAACATGATGGGTCAAGTTGTGTGCACTAACTTCTAAATCCATATGCTTGGTGTTATTATGATAAGTACATGAAAGAGAAAATATAACATACTTTTTTAGAAATATACTCAATTCATCATATGTGACATTTATTATTAGGAGGTTTCATGACTTTTTCTGAGTGCACAAAATCTATACCCCTTTGCACCATCATCATTACCTAGAAATGCACTTTTTTACTCTAGGCTCAAAATTCCCATTTTTGAATAGAAAAACAAAAGGCATCCAAAAAATACATAGACTAGATAAATTAACATGATGACTATAACAAGATTTTTTTACTTTTAAAAACCATGCAGATTGTAGAGAAAACACTTAACAAGATACACTACAATGGAGATGGATTCCTCCCAAAAGTCCTTGCCAAGCCTTTCTCTGATTAACATGCATGTTTCTCACTCAACAATAAATCCATTCATACTTTCTACAACACCATTCTACACATGTATGTCTCATAAAATGATTCCTTAAAAAACCTTATGTTATGATAATTTCATTGAGTTTAGAAGAAAAAACTCCATTACATTATCATTCTTTAATCTTTGGACGCAGTTACATTATTCAAATATTATCTTCCTTTATCATAAATTTATCTAAATCATTAGAATTATTATTTAAAAACTACAATTAAAACTTCCTTGAGAAAACACCAATGAACACAAGAAAATATCTAGAAAATCTTTTTGATAGCACTTGAGATTTATGGACCCAATTATTGGTACAAATATAATCAATTTTACCCTTTGTAGTACGCATTTTAGTAGAAAAATTGATATTGAATTCATGCCCATTCCAAATTGACATTTCTACCACTTCATCTAGTTGTCCTCTCTTGATTATTACTTTTAGACCTTTCTAGTTCATGTTCAAGTCCCATATGCACTAACTTTGTGGTATTAGGATTTGGCATAGTTGAGGAAGAAAGAACAACACACACACACACACAAACACACACACACACACATATATATATATATATATATATATATATATATATCATTAGCAATTTCAACAACCATCTTATACATGTTTCGATGTATACATATTTGTTTAGTTAGAAAAACATGACTTTTGGCGATCCCATTATGTGTACTATGTCAAATACCATTTTCCTAAATCATGGCTATTGAAATAAATTTTAATGATCTTGAACATGATGAACATATGTGATTATTTGAATAACCCCGTCAAACATATTTATGTGTATTAGATCAATGCCAATAGTCTCGTATGAGAGTCATTTTTCATGTATACTATTCTATCATAAATGGTCCTAGGAAGAGAACCAATCTCAAGAAACATGTTGTAGGAATAATTAGATTTGAAAGTATAGAAAGTTTGAAAACTAGAGGAAGAGTGTGATACAATAAGCATAGAGTTAGGTTCTTGACGTGCCACATCAACATCTTATGGTTTTTATTATGTTTCACTACTATTTTAAATCTTTAGTTTGTTTAGTAACTCATAGTGTTGTCAAAATACGTCCAATCTTATTACAATATTTATATATCATTATGTTCTTGCACCTTGATTTAGATGTATACTTCTCCTTATTATAGTATCCCTTTTCCTTCATATGACCCCTGACTGTGAGAGGCTATTAGTTGACACCCACTAGAAAAACAAATAAATAATTATCAAACATGATTTTTAAATTCAAAGAGGATACAATCATTACCATTTTGATTGAATCTTTATAGTATATAACTATTTCACAAAATTTCTTATAGGAAGAAGGCAACAAAGACATCAAAATAAGGTCATTATATTCCAATTTCTATGTTTTCTAGGTCCATAGTGATATAATTGAACTCATATATATGATCAGAAATAGAGTTACCCTCCTCCATACACATTCTTTGACTTGATCATGTAGAGATATTCAAGTTTGTACCATAATCATGCAATAGTAGTATTTTTGGTGACTCTAACAAGAACTTGGTGGGATAATTGACACTTGATGTCTATGAAGGCCTTCTTATCCATATCAAGCTTTTATGATTCTGTCAATATATCTATCTAGTGTTGGGTAGATGCATGCTCATTACATTGACAACTTATGTAATATCTTGACAACTAAAAATCATAGAATACACGATGTTTCTAATTGGACCATAATAGGGAACCCATGATATGCAAATTTCTTCCACATTTTTTATGTCAACTTGATAAATAAGAGCTTCTTAAGTTGATGATCAAAAGGAGTGGATAATTGTGTATGTCATAGAAAAAAATTTATTCAAATACTTATCCTAACTAAAAGTAACCTTTGAGCTTACCTTCTTCTAACAATCCATCCCAATATTTTCTTTACTAATCATAAATCCCTCATTTCAAATTTTCTACAAAATGACTACTTCAACTTAATGAGTTTAGAAATAACTCTTTCTATATTTAACATGTCATCAACATAAAGAAAGAGGTATGTTGAACACCGATCATGATGCTTCTTCAAGTACAAGCATCATACTTGTTCCTACAATCAATATGTATGTCTATAAATAATTTAGATCTAAGGTACCACTATCATGGTTATTGCTTCAAGCCATATAGAACTTATTCAATAAGCACACATGACCCTTCTTTGTAACAAACACATGGCCTTTAGGTTGTTGCATGCATATTTGATCATCTAAATCACCATGTAGGAATGCAACCTTTAGGTCAAGCTTCTCCTGCTCCCAGTCATATTTAGCAACCAATGATAGTAAATATATGAAGGAAGTATGTTTGACAACATGAGAAGAAACACCATTGTAATATATGCCTTCAACTTCACTTTATCCTTTTGTAAGTAACATTCTTTGAACCTTGCAACAATATATATGAGACCAACTTACTTCCTTTTGAATACCCATTCACACCTAAAAATCTTCTTTCTAGGAAGAGATAACATGCCTATTTTTCCTTCAAAGAGACACTTACTTCTAGATATAGTCTCCATATTAAAATCTGGATCACACATAGCTTCAATATAGGTAGATAGTTCACCAGAATCATTTATTTATTCAGTAGATGCCTTACAGGTGGTTTGATATCTCCTCTTTCCCTATTAGGAGCAACTACATATGACTATTCTTTAGGAACGTCATTATATGGATATTTTGTATAAAAACATGAGGGGCCGAGTTGTGCACACTATTATCTAACTACTCATGCTTGCTGGTATTATGAGAAGCACATGAAATAGGAAATCTAACATCTTTGTTTGTAGAAACATACCCTCTTCATCATATGTGGCATTTTTTACAATTAGGAACTTTCAAAACTTTGGCTCAGTGCATTCCTTTGCACCATCATAATCACCTAGAAATGCACTTTGTCACTTTAGGCTTCAAATTCCCATCATTTGAATAGAAATACACAAATCAATCAAGAATATGTATACTAGAGAAACATACAAAATGACCATGCCTATTCTAGAGTTTTAAAAACCATGTGAATTAGAGGGAGATTGGTTGACATGTTTTTCTACAATAGAGATAGATTCATACTTAAAGTCCTTGCCAAGCTATGAATTGATCAACATGCATCTTGCTCGTTCGACAATATTTCTATTAATGATTTTGTACGACACCATCATGCTCAGTTATTTTAAGACCCCTGACCTTGATTTATGGTTGATCATGCTTTCTCATCATAATTGTGTACTTAAAACCTTAATAAAACCCTAAGATTTGTTTTGATATCATGTGACAAGCTGAAGTTTCAAGTTTGGTCCAGTTTGGATACTATTTGAGCAAGTTATGCATATATGTGCTTGTTTTGGGCTGCTATGCAATTTACCCATATCTACGGTTTTTCTTGTAATTTGTCACATGTTTGTTGTTCCTTACATGTTTTAATATCAATATTGGGTTAGTTGTACCTTGGGGCACCTCGTTACACCTTGGTTTTTGTAGTGACATCCACCTAGGGTTGAGTCTAGGGTTTCCTCTCATGGATGGGCTACCTTGAGTGCTAGAAATTGATGGTTCTTCTTGTGAGTTGGGATACTATGGCTTTCCTAGTGTGTTGGGATCCGATGGTGGTCCCTTTAGGTGTGAGGGTTTGGGGTTTTACCTCTTGAATCTCCCCAGACTGATGGCTCACCAAGTAGAGTGCTGAACCGATGGTGATGCTAGGGTTTTCACCCTTGTGACCAAGGATGCCAAGATATGATGGTCACCCTGTGTTGGGGGTTGATGTCTGACATGAGAGTTAAGATTCAATGGTCTTTCTAACTCACACAACTGATGGTCCTTCTGGTTTGCATGGACGTGATGCTTCGGCCATGGGACAATGGCAAACATGGCTAGATACCTTAACCATCTCTTCTCTCTCACCCATAGCTATATATACCTCCCTCCTTGCATGAAAATGAGTTCTTTACACACCTATCTCACTCTCTCTTCTTCCTTTCTACTTGGATATTGTCCCTCTTGTGTGGTGGAGAAGAAGGAGCCCAAGGTAGAAGAGGCTTGGGTAATCTTGCTTGCATGTACACCTAGGGTTTGCATCCACCCTTGTTGAGGTTGTTTACTACTTCCTTACTTTGCTTCTTGGTCAAGGTGAGTGACATATCCCTACCTTACTTTGTTTTCCTTGTTTTCCTACCTTCCTCTTTCTTCTTCTTGGTCATATCCATGGTGGATCTTGAGCTAGAGGTTACAGATGCCTTCTTTCTTACTTCTTTGACCTAGGATTTGCTTGCCTTTGGAGAAGGAGATAGCTTGGCTAAGTGGAGTTCTCAAGCTAGGGTTTATTTCTTCTTTCCTTGAGATACCTTGTTATTTATATATTCATCTTCATCCTTTAGGTGAGTTATATAAATTTCTCCACAATTATTACTTACTCCTAGCTTGCATGTACTAGATCTTGCTTAATAATGTAGTGTTAAGTTGAAAGATGCCATATTTGCCTAGGGTTTGAGTTTATGTAATAAATCTTGAGTATTTATCCTCTTCTATGAACCATAAACCTTCTTCAACATCCTACTTTGGTTTTGACTTAACATGGGTCAGTTGAAGTCTGAGTGGTATACCTCAAACTCCCCATGGCTTAATAAAAGATGTAATCTAACCATGTAGTATATCCATTTCAGATTAAACATGATTCACATTGGTTGTTAACCCTTGACTTGTTTCTTATACTGATGATTTTTATATTATGTGATAAGAGAAGTCAATCATTTAGTAAATGATAGTTTTATGTGATCCCTTTATATACCTTGCTAATCATGCATGTTTCTATCCTATCTATTTACTTGCTTAATCTATTTAATCTTCTTAATTAATTAACCTATTGTAATCAATAACCATTTTTTTGAGTTATATCTCTCGTTGGGATGTTTCTCTCACCCCGTGGGTCACCACATCTTTTTAGGTGATCATCAACAAAGTCATCAGGTTCGTGGTGTTGAGGATAAGCAACTTGGAGAGCCGTAGGAGCAAACGGTTATCTAGTAGTTAGAATGTCCTAGAGTCGCCCTTGTACTCTCAGGTCCTGATAAGGGATGTTTTGTAGATGATATGTACATTGACTTGAGTTTTTGGTAGTATGTCGATGTTTGTATATGGCATGTATGTTGTGGCCTCAGTCACTAGACATACATGTAAATACCTGATTTGGAATATGATTTTATGAAGGAGGTTGGACCTTTATGTAAATATTCTTGGAAATATTTTTGATGTTTATCCAGTTTTAATTATTCCTCTATTCTGGTTATGTGGTTAATTAATTGTGACGTCCCCAGATTTTCTAAAACTTAATATGATGTGTGACGTCTAAATTGAAAACCTCACCTCAGCGAGAATCCCAATTTAAACACCACACACTAGGCTAAGAAGATGAAAATCAAGGGAGTCAGAAGGAAACAATTAGTAGAACATGTACATGAACAATAATAAAACCATACAACACATGTTCACCATTCAACAAATAATTACAACATGAATTGTTACAACATTTGATATTACATATTGAATAGAAAACTTATACATATACATGTACTACCACTAAACTACAAGATCTTAAGACAACAGGTCCACTTGTACATCCACTCGCCACAAAACTCACAACTATCCAGTATCTTCAAAAGCATAACCACAACCTAAACAAAAGATTACATGCGGTACACGTCAGCACAATATTCAAGAATATTGTATTGAGTAAGCCTACATGTCTTTTATATACCTCTCATAATATCTTGGCAATAAGATAAAAACTAATACTTGGCAGTATAAAGAAATATAAGAAAAGAATATACTTGCACAAAGATGTATATTAACAAAAGAGAACACATGTTTTAAGCTCATTTTCCATTATATGCTCATGCATCTGCCTACCAATGGGATAGATGCATTCAGGCCTTATGATCTGCTTACCAAAGAGATAGATCATTGTACATGTGATCTGCTTACCAAAGAGATAGATCACTCACTAGAACTATGCTTACCAAAGAGATATAGTGCTGTCATATAATGGAACAGATATATTATGTTTCAAGTGTTCATAGCCATAAGTATAGAAAATCAAGCAAGATATCATACAGGAACAATCACTTCATCCAATACCATATGCCAAGTATTCTACTACACATATAACACACACATATTGTATAATAATCCAAGTAAGAGGTAATAGCGTACCTTGATCAAGAGACAACCTAATCACCATATGTCCATATCATCTACATCCTAGTCAACCCTGATTGAGACAAGATCATGTACCGTCATCAGATTCTCATCATCTTACATCTCATCTTAACCCTAATTGTGTTCATTAGAGTTTCTCTTAGTCCATTAGGATATGTGTATCATTACTTGTATTCTTATCTTATATTTATCTTACTGATGTCATATTCTAGATTATAGTTCATCAACTGGACATACTCATGTGTCACAATATTATGTGAACATATTTAACATTATGTGACTTTCATCAACCATATTAGGGTTACATCACATGTATTAAGGGCACTCTTCATATAACATGAATTTCATGTATATATCTGATCTCAGAGTTACATATTATCTTGTAGTTACAGGTATGAGGGTTTTCTATAGTTTCACTGATTTATTGAGCACGTATGTATTTATTGCATTTTATTAGGGTTATTAGCCCTAATTAGCCATATTAAGCAAATTACATGATTCGGACATCAACATGACCATAACTAACATCATATGTATTCTAAACATGGTTATGGACTTATTGACATTTTCTCATAATTTTAGGCCAACGTTTGATATTTATTATCCATTAAACAAGCATAAAACGTCTTACATGATATCACTGATATTAAAGCATTAAAAGGGAGATATCATGGTTGCATTTTTTTCTAATATTTTTTCTAAACATTTTAGTATATTACTTGTAAATTTCTAATAAATGTGCTAATTACTACGAATTATCCAAGATTTTAGTATTTTTTGGGAGTTTACCTTTTTCGAGCCAATCCGGAGGTGACACGTGGCCTTGAGGAGGGCACACATCCTTGGCTTGCTGCGGCTGGTTCTTTGATTGATCTGGTCTGGTTTACTAGCGGGTTCAGGGGTTTTCTTGCCGGTTCACTGCCTCAGGACACAACTTTCTCTTCTCATCTTTTCTCTGCTCAGATCGCATTCTCGCAGACTCTGTCTTAGGGAGGCACCACCTATGCGAGCATCGTCGCTGGATTCCTTAGGGTGAACACCTTCCACAATGCAACCAACAACTTCTTCCACACTGCCACCGAGCACTCTCCTCCTTCACGTTCTCATAGTCATGCTCAAGGCCTGACGCCGGGTGGTCGTCTTCCCAATCCAGGCCGCCGTCGCCGGAGCCTGATGTCGGCATGCATCATCCGTTCTGGTGTGTGTGGGCACCGCCTCCATGTCCATGGATCTCCGTCTAGGTTGGCTCGCCACCCATGGCTGATGTGAATCTGGTTCGTATTCTTAGTGCTACACCAGCGAGCTTCACAGATCTCAGTGCCACCGGCTGGCCCATATCCGGTGAGGGATTGTGGCCGCTCATATTCTCCGATGAGATGGATCCATGCCTTCTCCTCATCTTTGTGGTTGGGTCTCCGGTGTGTGGACAGCCACCAACACTTCCTCATGTTGGGCGTCACTGCACCACAGTGGACTGTAGCAGGTCTGCCGCCGCCAAGGGACAGAACCCCAGCATGGCAGCGTTTGCCGCTGCTGCTATGTGGAAATGCTGCCACACGACTATCATCTGATCCTTCCTCGCACCACCTGGTCTAGATGGTGGAGAAGCAGCAATAATGGGGAGGTGGATCTCACTATCGTCTACTCCAACTAACTCACTGAAAAGAACGTATGACTGCAGGTCTCGGTCATCCAAGGAAAAGAGTTCCCCGTCCTTATCACGCCACGATTGACGATCGTGGTTTCATGGGGAATCACTTGCCTCATCTCGTCAAGCACATAACTACAATGTGGGAGACACAACCAATCCTCTAGTTTCACTCATACACATCATTTAGATAAGGCCACGCAAGGGGGGAGCGTGAGACTGGAGACTATCAAAACTTAGGTAGAAAGAATGAACGTTAACCATAAATACATCAACATATTGAATATTTCACAAACTTTAAACCTATATAGCCTCTGATTGGATGATCTAATGATCACTGAATTTTGACCATAGTTTCATAATCACTTAAGCTATATTCTCTTAAATTTTGGTGCCAAAATATAATTACTTGATCCATCCAATATACACCTCAAAATGGCACATACTTATGGGAAAAGACATAATATCGACAACAAAAGACTTTCAACATCCACTTTATTCCAAAATCTTGGAATCCTTGGTATAAACCACAACAATAAACTCAATTGTCATTAGATGTTCAAATATCCAAAAGTTCACTTCATCACATCCTATACACCTTAAAAGATATTTCGTCCTCGAAATTAAAGAAAAAACCACTTTGTCACATCATATACATCTTAAAAGAAATTTCGTCCTCGAAATTAAGCCATTTACTTACTCCAAGGAAAAACCAAAAGATTTTCACCATAGGGGAACTAGTTTAGGTACAACATATCCACATCAGAAACCTAGAACCATAATCATATCCAAACTACTCTTACGAGGTTTCAAAAGCATCTAGGTTGAAATCTCACTTCATAAAAGGCTCAAACAAGGGTTTAGAAGCTTAGGTTATCCATTACATATCACATATATTAGGGTTTCATCTTCATCTTTACCCATGCATTAGGGTTCCCACATCATATTACCATGTTCCAAAGGATTTAACCAAAGTTAACCCATTATATCAAGGTGTCTTAATCATTTTATTTAGTTCACTGTTAGAACATGTTCATCATTAACATATGCCTTTTAGGAGGGAGTTAACTAAAGTGAACCCACTTTATCCATCTAGATCATATCAAGATGTTAAAATCATTATATTGTTCTAGCTATCAAACTCTATATTTTCATCTTTATTAAGCACTAAGATTAACACCTTGTGTAACATGTTTCATTGATATGATCTTATTTCATTGCTCATCATAAATTGCATCATTTACTAGTGAATTCATCACAAGATTAAACAACAATATTAAATCATCATTATTAATTTACATGGTTAACCATCTATATGCACTTATATATATTAAAACATCTCTAGATTTACATTATATCATGTCCATATATCACATCTCAAGATTAGATTGCATCCTTACAATTATTATATCATGGTTGTGATAAATAAACTTATACGAGTGGCTTGTTAAACATATATCAAAACTTTATATAGTCTAACTGAGGTTCTCATGACCCATATCATGAGGGTAGTGCCTTTCTCAGTCTCTCTGAGCTAACTCAACTTTATGAGTATCTCATATGCACAAACCATATCTTCCCTTTCCGTCTAGGGTTCTCAGGTATACCTCATTGGCACTAGAGATAGCCTTACAAGCTCTAGCCACATAAGCATAAATCAAAACATGATATGACATTCTCTTCAGAGGTTTCTACCCAAGAGACATGCTTACCCAAAACTCTCTTATATACACCACTAGATTCCTATGTGGGAAACCACCAACCCGAGTATGAGGCTTTACATAAACTAACATATCTACCACCTCCAGGGTCTTGGGCTCTCTCCCTCACCCAGATGGCAGGCACTCATATTCATGTTCACATGCACATATAACCAGCCTCTCTCTGACTCTAGGGTTTGGTCCTCCCAAGGACATCTAGGGTTCAAAAGGACTATAGGAATCATGCATTAGGCAGCTCAACTCATTCACTCAGGAGTATTCTATTTTAGGACGTATCATATCTCATATCTCAGAATTATCATATCTTGGAGTTTAGGTTCTCTAACCTTCTCCCAATGGGTCTCACTCTCTCTGGAGTTAACTCCAAAAATGGTCCTAACACTAGAGGTCCTCCTTCGTAAAAGAGCTTGAGGCTCATGCTGACTCACAACCTTGTCTTAACTTATCATATCTTATCACATAAAAGAATGCATACTTGCATCATCAAGACTTATCTCAAAATCTCAAACCTAACTCATGTCCTCAAAGACAAACATAAATCATCATAACCATCTTATGTTATCTATATAAGACTTACATCATATCATCAAAACTTATTTCATCTATTCCATCTATCATATATTCCAACAAGGCTCTAGACATCTAATCTAGAACTACTCTCTCTTCTAGACTGATGTCATTCACTTTCACTTAGGTTTCATGACCACCTCCTACTCGTACATGTTTGGGGACAAATTTTTATAATACATATACATAATAAAATATTATATAGTTTTTTTTTCTGATAAAACAAGCGTCAGAGAAAACTATCGAGGTTCAATTCGTTTGGACTCAAAACCAAATCCTAAAAATGAGTGTCCCACACATAGTAGAGAGTACAATGTCATGAAAACTAGTGAAAAGGGTGAGAACATGGTGTAGACTAGTGTATCTACCCTAGAAAATGACTGCTATATGTCTAGGATTTCTCTTCCCTTGATGCACATCATTTCCAAATAGTGCAACGTCCCATACCACTGCACTACAAGGAAAGAATGACATCTAAGGACTTGCTACTCAACAAGCACCAGTCTAGACCTAGTTCGTAGACATCTAGGTGCTAACCTAGAGGCTAGGTTAGATCTAGTCTATAAAAGATGACTAATCTAACCCTAAAGATTATTAAGTTCAAGGGCCTTTAGGTTTTGAGTTGCATAATGAGCAAATGTCAAGTTTTGCTATTGTTCATGCTCTGATACCACCTGTGACGTCCCCAGATTTTCTAAAACTTAATCTGATGTGTGACGCCAACATGTGGTTAGTAGTGCTGGAGAAGGCATTCAAGATTCTAAACATCCCATAAGAGGAAAAGGTGAAACACACTGTTTACCTATTGAAGTGCAGTGCTGGACACTAGTGTGCCATAGAAGAGGAGAAGATACCGGGAGTTGTGATAGGTTGGAAGGAGTTTCAACGAGAGTTCTTGAGCCATTACTTCCCAAAGACGTACCTGGAAGAGAAAATTATTTAATTTGAGAAGTTGCATCAAGGTTTGATGTCCATTGTGACGCCCCGTGCCACACAAAGTGAGATTACTCAAAACATAACCGTGGAGGAAAGATTAATGAACAGATTAATAGAAACACTAAAATTAAAACCATTTCATAAAGCTGCCAAACATCAAGAACCTTTACATATGAGTCCTTTCCTACCTCAAAGCATATACAAGGCATGGTATCAATATGTTATCGAAGAACATGTTCCAGAACATATATACATAATTCCACCACATTTGTACATAACATGTATACAAGCCAGCCACATAAACAAAGAACATTCACGAAACATCTAAAAAATGTTTCCAAAGACCCGAGTGTACATGGATGACTCTAGGACTCTATCAGCAAAAGACATCCAACAACATAGCCAACCTCGTCATCTATTGGCCCTCCTGCTTCTCCTCAACCTCCACTGCATGATCTCTACCTCTTCATGCTCGTCCACCTAAAAAGGGTGTGGGAAACCCACGCGGTATGAATCCAAATCTCAGTGGGAGATATAACTCACCACCAACTCTATTATTATCACAGATAAGATAAACTAAGCAGCAGTAAAGCTACTGCTAAGTGAAGCAGGTAATGATCATTAACAATAAGAGTAATTACTATTGATTTATGAGTCATCTTAATAATTTAAAAGGAAGATGAAGAACATGTATATTTCCTATCAACAACATTATATAAAGATCAAGCAAGGCCTCATCCAATGTTTCTGTATTTGATCCCATATGATTATGATACACAGATGATTGTGCATTTTATTATGCCTCAAGGATTTGAGTCATACAACCCAAATCCCACCAACCACTTGATAAGTCAAAATTAATGCCATACAAGGTCTAATGGAAGAGCCAGAATCTACGACCTCACCTTCCTCAGCCAGTACGAGTGAACATGTAGTGACATCCTGGGTCAACTGCTTCCTGTGACATATAGTCTAGCTGTGCAGATTTAGCCCACCTCAATACAGGTCATGATGTTAGTGAGTTACGACTGTATCCACACTCTTCCAATTATTACATGCAGCGAATCCTGTGTTACATAATATGGAGCTGTAGTCCAAAGTTGCACTCTTCCAGGTATGGCTCATAGCCAATCTTGGGTTACACATACATTCATGATACAAGGAGATACCTCAACTTGCACCCTACATATTCAATAATATGTGTTTTGAGTTAAACTCGTTTCACCATTCAGCAAGTAATGCATTGAATGGATCTATGGCACAAGGAAAATCAACATGATTAGGTTCCAATTGATTAATTAGGTTATTTAAGCATCTTTCAACATCAATCAAGTTACAACGTACAGCCTCTAATCAAAATCTACATAAATAAGGGTATGACACATCACCAGAACATATTGAAGCACATAAGATGCGATCTCATCACTTTATCACTTGATTCTTGTCATTCACCATATGCCCTCACAAGGACCACATCTCTTTGGGTAACAACCCCTCATCTCATCACTAAGGAAATCACTAACCCATAAGGCAATAGGCCATCATCAGGTCATAAGACCATTTATTCCTCTTTCAAGAATGTCAACAACACATTATGCTTCACAAGGCCAATTCATATAGATAATAATAACCATAGCTCATACATGGCTATGCACATCACTGGTATTACCTTCATGGTTAGAAACTGATAACAAGAAGGCAACACATCATCAACACCATAATCTCATAGGACTCAAGCCATACATATTTCATTATGTCTATCAGGGTTAGGGTTTCTGGTACTTAATTAGGGTTTATAAGGTTAGATCAACAAGCACCCTTAGATTATCACTTTCATCATCATTATAAGGTGTGTTATGAGATAAGGAAAAATGATTTTCATTATAATTATGAAACATGTTATGAGGTATAGAAACATAACTCCCAACATCATCGTACAACTTCTCCATAGGGTATCACATCATACCATGTGACGCTAGCATCGACATGGTGTATCTTAAACACCATCACAAGGTATCAATTAGGGTTTCCACATAGGATATCAGATTATCCCTCAATGTGTCGTGCAACCACACTAAGAGAGTTATCGATTTAGGGTATATTAGGTGATCAACTAGGGTGTTTGCCTACCAACTAGAATGGTGTATCAGTTAAGCATCATGGGGGGGGGGGTATCAGGCACAAGCATCTCATGGAGAGGGTGTCGGCCAATCTACCCTATCGGCAACACCATCATGTGGTGTGACGAGCGTCAGGGGATATCGGGAAATGCTCATCTCTCAAAGCAACACGTCCCTGGCCATACCCCAAACTGTGATGACTACAGGTGTCAGACAACAACACTTTGGGAAAAAACACCCCAAGGTGTGACAACTAAGTCCATAACAGCTAACACTCTTTGTATCACAGTCAAACACCATATTGATTCAACAACCACCAAGAAAACTAACACCCTTGTCTAACATCGGCCTACTCATACCCAAAGCATGATGATCTAAGAAGCATCAGAACATATCGACCTAGACCTAACCAAGGTCATGATGACCTATCACAAGGAGTGATGATCAATGGCATCACTGGTCATGACGACCACCCAAGGCATATCAGCCTCATCATCTTCAACCTTAGAATGAGTGTTACAAGCAAGGCAAAGAAGGCAACTCAAGAGAATCAACTAAGCAAGGTTCTTCTTCCAAAACAGAACACAAAACAACCAAGGAGAAGGCACTAACAAGCAAGGAATAACAAACCAAAGATAAAGAACAAGAAGAACAATATATCAAGTAAAGGGTGGTAATAACAAAGAGAGTTTAGAGTTATATAACCCACCTCAAGGATCACCACCAAGCTCCAATCTTCATGAGCTCAAGGTAGAAGAAGATCTTCCAAGCTTGAACACTACAACACCTCAAAGAGAGAAGATGGAACCAAGGTTAAGAGAGCATGAGAGGAAAAAGAAAGTAACCAAGGTCCATGGTCGAGAAGAAGAAAGAAAGAGTGAAAGGAGGCTAAGTGTTACACCCCAATCTCACAATTACCATTAATCATGAGATTAGGGCATAATTTGAGGATGTAATGTAATACAAAGATCACCCTTAACTTTTTCTTCTTTTTAAAACTTTTTATTTTTTTTCTCACATTGAACCACATAAACTAACTTTACAATGGAATCTAAACATTGATTTCTCTAATCTAATTTCAACAGTAAAAATGCATGTGTGAACATTCATTATGTTTCTCATACTTTTAAGCACATAAGACTTGTTGATTCACATATATTTCTAAAATAGGAATAATGTTATACATCATCATTTACAATTCTCTCTTATTTCTTTACAAGGACCTAGAGTGACAAGGACCGACTGAACTTAACTATACTCAGACTTAACTCTTGTGGCAGATCTACTTTGATGCAATGATATCTTCAATCCCCACAGTTTCCCTAAATTTTTTGAGTAGAGGGGTGAGCCTACTCGCTCAGTGAAAGAGTAAAACAATAATGCAATCTAAAGTACTGAATCATACATTTATCATTCTTGGATAATTGAAATAAAACAAGACAGTAATTTCAAATTAAAAGACTAGATATTCAAAAGCTTACTAATAACATTGAAGCCTACATCATTAGAAATAAAAAAAGTATGGAAATATAATCCTCACTATATTCAATATTACATTTAAAGAACAACTGCTGTGAAACTGTACTCGAATCTTTCTTAGCCTTTCTTACTTATAAGAAACTCTTTAAAACTTATATTATCATATTTTAGCTTATGCCCTGATCATATGCAGTGTACTCTACATATGAAGAATGGTAACAAAATACGATCTCACCTACATGACTTAGCTGACACACCCGAGATGCTAAGCCTGACTACATCGCTGGTCTACAATAGGAAAATGGTTCTCTGGCCTCGGCACACCTATGGGCCATAAAATTGGACTCCTCCTCTAACCTGAGCACACAGGTAGAGAGTCAAGCCACCTATTGGCTTTTCTATACTCTAGTGCCATCGGGATCTCTGGTTGATGTTGGATACTACATACTATATTTTTAAGGAGACTTCCACTAGGGCTTCATCCCCCGTACCACCTGTTAGTACGATCCGATCCGCGTATACTGGACACTGCCAGGGTTAGGTCGTTTCATCCCTACAGCACAAACCTCTCACAGGGAATCTACAGTGTTCAGGGCTACTATTATTACTGTAACTTTGATTATATCTTTCTCTTAGACTGATCTTTTTTAACTCTATATATTAATGACTACTCGGACTATTGAATTGAAATCACTGATGATACTAAACTGAATGCTTAACATATTGCTTACCCCTTTCTTATGGTTTCTCCTTACTCATGGACATATATCGCTTCTCATGTATTCAAACATATATCATGTCTACTATTATAAATATTCTCATTTAACATTTCTCACATTTATGCATGGCATCGATAACATACCTATCTAGGGCATGTCATATCTCTCCACTTGCAATAGCATAACAACATATGCATTTCATGACAAGTATTTGAGTTAGAAAATTTGAATCTCATAAACAAAGCATGTATGCATATAAGATAATATTCAGATAAAATCCCACAATATCACATGAATCATTTCAATCAGCCATTTACTACTAAATTAGATATGTATACTTGTAAAGGCATACTAGATTGGGTTTCCATCCTTGATTACTTGCTATTCACAGGATATGTATTGTGAAAATCAGAAACTCTGTTTGTCCATATATCAAATCAAAGAGATCAAACATGTAGAATTATATGCACTAGGAAAATAAGTAAGATCATATAAGCATAAATCCGAATTTCAGCTATAATGTTGTTCAAGCACCCGAATAACTTGAAAATTTAGATCTTCAGAAGATTCTCAATAGACTTCTTAATTTTGTAGTATTCAATATACATGGATATCTATATCCATGTCATTGTATACATGTTTTCAGATCATAGTTGGAACATGAATTCAAGTATTCTATAAACTAAATTCAAGAACAATTCTTTTCATTTATTGTCATCTGGGGAGAAATCGAGAATATAATTTAAAGCCATCTAATTGAGTAAAAATGACTGAAATATTCTTTTACCCACTCACCCTAAGCTATAAAATATCTTAAAAACATATCCCATATCTGAAAATCTCGAATCCATATCAAAATCCTAGCAATCACCACTTTCTTCTTCCTTTCAACTCGGAAACCCTAGAATTGAAGATTAGGAGAGAATGAGTGAGAAAAGGACTTACTTTGATATGATTTCAAATCCAATAAGGGGAGGGACATAATTTTGATATCTGAGAAAAGATTCACCATGAAACTATATCCAAAGAAGCTAAACTTACATGATTTCATCATTCCTCAGACCGCAAAACCCTAGGTCAGCATCTCGATCACTTTCTCCTCTCAAACACTAACTCTCCCTGTCTCTCTAGGATTTCATTTCTCTGGATTGAATCATGAATTATGAGAGATCCTTGTGTGTTAGGTTGACCATATAGAGAAAGTGAGCTGCTTGGGTCAATTGCACATTGACCTCTCACTATACTTTCTCTTATTTCAGCTGAAGTTTCTATCATAAAAATATTACTGTAATTCATCTACTGATAAGGTCTAAATGCATCCAAAAATTATGAAAATTTTACATTTGTTTATTATTGAGTTTCAAATCTTCAGTTAAAATTTCAAATCATTTGAAGTTACCAATAAATAATTAAAAATAAAACACTTCACTGTTGAAAAGCACTCTATCAACATTTTGGTTGAAGTATAGTTTGACTGAGAACCACATTCAAAGAACACTCAAATATTCTAAAATTTTTCTCCAATATGCATGATTGAGTTATCCATATCATATCCAAAATTCAATTAAATAAAAAATTGTAGAAAATATGAAAAATCATTTACCACACTGCTATCCTGATCAAATTCCATATTCATGTACTATCAAAACTCTAATTTTTTTTATTAGGGTTTACATTTCTCAAACCCTAATTCTTCAAAATAAAATCATAGTTAGAGTTTCTTCTTAGGTTTGAAACATCACAATTGATCTACTATCATTAATCAAGTCTAAACAATGTTCAATCTAATCAAGTATGTAATCATTCAGGTAAACCCTAGTTTACCAATTAAGCACAAATGTGGTCATTACAATTCTCACCCCCCTTAAAAAGTTTAATCCCCAAAACATAATTACACAAACAAATCATATTCAAAGTTTATTTTAAGCTTCTGAAATCTTACATGTCATGACATTCTTTTATTTTATACTTGAATATAGTTTTCAACATTAAGTACTTTATTTCTTTTCTAACCACAACATGTTAAAACAGTTCTGAATGATAACAAACAAATTATCTACGCCACAATCAATCATTGGATAGAGAGAGAAACAACCATTTCAATATTTTCATACTCTTGAGGTGTTACCTCAACATTGATAATACGATCCAACTATCTCAATTCATACGTCTCAATATGTACTATTGTTATGTATTACCTCTAAGTCACAAAAGAGAGTTCACCATGTTGTTTTGAATTTTGCTATTGTGCTACTCAAATAGAAAAATAGTCTTGAGTTGGAAGACTAGATTCAACAACAATTGTACAATACTACTCACGACATCCCCATTGTATTGTACAATACTACTCACGACATAGCCATTGTATCATGGATGCATAAGGTGAAGCATTACCGTCACATTCCATGCTATTCTCAAGTATGAACCCACACATAATTCAAGGTGTATCCATTGGGTTATATCATACCAGGGTTTCAATAATAGTAACAGAGTACTCCATGATTGTATTAGTCATTAAAGTACTATTCATACCCAATTACCATCACTTAGTTATATTAAAGCTATGTATAACAACCTATACCTCATTAGGGTTACATATCAATACAATATGGTTATCATCCCTTCTATTCATATGAGTGAATAGGTAAGACTACCTTATTCAGGGTAACCCTTCATTTGTTCCATCATTATTCAACCCATATCACCATACCAAAAATGTACAATACTAAGATGAATTACTGGTATGAATGACTACAACTATCAGACACCTTTAATTAACATATTTCTTGCACATGTACACTGAAATCATATGTAGAACCAATTTACATCCCTTAATATACCTTCAACAAATTATACTTCTAAAATCAAATTCACATATTACTAAAAGACATTGTTTTCTCTTATCTCTCTCCTCATTCACTACTACTTACTTTTTTCTACTTATCCTTCTCATTTTAATCATGTAGATTAAATGTTACTAAAATTGAAACATACAAGGTACAAATAGATTACTCATCATTCTTACTATCACTTTTAGAATTTATCTCATATCACACTTCACTCATATTGTATTTGTCCTTTTGTTGAAAACACACTTGTTACATTTCAAATTTATATCTTACTCTTTACACCGAATCATTTCCATGTTGTTTATCTACCTTTCAGATTAGCTATCTTTAAACCCTAGATTACTATCAGTGCTAGTTTACTTGTCATAGTGTAAATCTCATGATCTTGTTTTATAGAGATGCTTGTATTCAAGGTCAAATCACTAGTGACATCCCTTGAACTACTACAACTCTAAACATTCTTGGGTTTGGTCCTTATTAGTAGTATGATGTTATTGTGATGTGACTTTGCTCCCTTAATTTGAAATTCAAACTTTGGATCTCACGAGTTTTACTGAAGTCTTCTTTATCTTATCGATTGAATTTCCTTTCTCTTACTTGGCCATTCAGATAGATTACATTCTCAATTACCCTTCTAGGGTTTCATCATCATATTGTGTGTCATTATTACATTCACTAGATGTCTCTACCACGGTGGTTATGCATCATATATGATTCATTTTCTTATCACTTCATTCCCACATTGCTCTCATTAAGGAAGATATGAAAGAGAAGATGATTTTGAGACTTAGAATTCTTATCTTCAAACATTCAATAATACATTTCTCATATGTAGGTTTAATTAATTATCAACAAGGATACTTGACTAATTAGCACTTTCTTGAATCTCGCAACCTCTTTCTTTTATAATCTATATTACTCCATTATGTTTCAAACCCTTCTTTACTTTCCATAATCCCCTTACCATATACTACTATTCCACATGCCATCTTTAACTTCTAGTCTTCTATTATTATCATGTTGCTTCTTTTATGTGTATGATCATGTATACCATGTTGCATATATTTCCTTTTATCCTTCTACTAATGTAAAGTTGAAATTCTAAATCAATAATCTCTCTACTAGTATCACCTCATGTTTAATACATTACACATCCTTCATTTTATATCAAACGACTCATGCATGGGTGAAACATAGTTTCTCTTTCAATCGAGTTTTTCCTTCCTGAATATAGTCTACCTTTGTATGACTTATTCATTTATTTAGCTACACTTTTCTTCTTCTTTTAGAAACTAGTTTGTTGTTATATAAAGACTTAGAATCCAAAGGCAGTAAGGATGAATGTATTAAACTTATTAATAAAGGTATACATTCAATTCTCTCAATTATATCATAAGCCTGATTCCTTAATCAAGCTCATTATTTCCAACATTTCTCTTTGTTTCAACTAAGTTTCTTATCCTAGTTTTATGATTTACATGCTCATCTAGTTCTCTTCACATTAACTCTTCTGAAGATTCTTCACTTCTATGTACTTATTATATACTTAGCTCTTTTCTTCTATTTTCCTTTTGCTTTGGAGTACATAAAAACATTGTACTCGATTATATAATCCATTCCTCATAATTGATTCTTACTATCTTGGGCCCTTACATACTTTTCTCATATCTTTTCCATATTTCATATTTAGAGTTCATATAATACTAATAATTAAACTTAATCTGAACCTTATGTCGCATCCATTTATTCCCAATTAAGGGTTTCTCATATGAGGCCCCAAAGTTGGATCTCAGATATCAGTTCCAACTGATTCTTAGTTATCCCAGTCTTTCCCTTATACTTCAAAATCTTAGAGTATATACATTCATACTAGAATTTGGATCTAATCTATCCAGAATTTACTCTTGTTATGTTACTAATAGGAGTCATTAGATCCCACTAATGCATCCTGCCAGCCGGACCAGGTGAAACCTGCAGCCCTGAAGCCAAGAGCTACTCAGGATTACTCAACTCCTATTCATCTCAAATGTGTGGAAGAAAACTTATCCACTTAGGAAAGCTCATTCAAAGATCATTTCTAGTCTACTTGATACAAAGAATGTAATCAATAAATGCTACAACTGCATAGTGTACAACAAATCTTAAAGACCCATATATATTTCAAAATACTAAATATCTGAATTCAAACATATAAGAGGTTTTCTATTCATCTCCAATAAAACAACAATATGAAATGAAAGTTCTATCTCATTTTATATTTATGCTCTTAATTCATGTTACTTATCTTGTTTCTAGCCCTAATATTTCTAGGGTTCCTCTCTAGACCATCCTTCCACTGTATACCTGGCCAGGGTATACATGAAAGAATAGACATAGTAGCTTGATACTGGTTGATCCAAGTACTAATATATCGGGCCAGGATATCCAATACTCAAATCCCTAGAGCTAAGATCTTAACATCTCATATCTGCCACACTTATGACTCTAACTTACTAACTTAATGGTCCCTGACAACTCAACCTAAGCTCTGATACCAAGTTGTTACACCCCGATCTCACAATTACCATTAATCATGAGATTAGGGCATAAATTTAGGATTTAACGTAATACAATGATCACCCTTAACTTTTTCTTCTTTTCCAAACTTTTTCTTTTTTTTCTCGCATTGAACCGCATAAACTAACTTTATAAGGGAATCTAAACATTGATTTCTCTAATTTGATTTCAACAGTAAAAATGCATGTGTGAACATTCATTATGTTACTCATACTTTCAAGCACATAAGACTTGCTGATTTGCATATATTGCTAAAAGAGGAATAATGTTTTACATCATCAATTATAACATTGTCTTATTTCTTTACAAGGACCTAGAGTGACAAGGACCGACTGAACTTAACTATACTTAGACTTAACTCTTGTGGCAGATCTACTCTGATGCAATGATATCTTCAATCCCCATGGTTTACCTAAAAATTTTGAGTAGAGGGGTGAGCCTACTCGCTCAGTGAAAGAGTAAAACAACAATGCAATCTAAAGTACTGAATCATACATTTATCATTCTTGGATAATTGAAATAAAACAAGATAGTAATTTCAAATTAAAAGACTAGATATTCAAAAACTTACTAATAACATTGAAGTCTACATCATTAGAAATAAACAAGTATGGAAATATAATCCTCGCTATATTCAATATTACATTTAAAGAAAAACTACTGCAAAACTATACTCAAATCTTTCTTAGACTTTCTTACTTATAAGAAACTCTTTAAAACTTATATTATTATATTTTAGCTTATGCCCTGATCATATGCAGTGTACTCTACATATGAAGAATCGTAACGAAATACGATCTCACCGCACAATACGTAGCTGACACACCCAGGATGCCAAGCCTGACTACATCATTGGTCTGCAACAGGAAAATGGCTCTCTGGCCTCGACACACCTATGGTCCGTAAAACTGGACTCCTCCTCTAACCTAAGCACACAGGCGGAGAGTCAAGCCACGTATTGGCTTTTCTATAATCTAGTGCCACCAGGATCTCTGGTTGATGTTGGACACTACATACTGTATTTTTAAGGAGACTTCCACTAGGTCTTCGTCCCCCGTACCACATGTTAGAATGATCCGACCCCCGTATACTGGACACTGCCAGGGTTAGGTCATTTCAACTCTATGGCACAAACCTCTCATAGGGTATCTACGGTGTTCAGGGCTACTATTATTACTGTAGCTTTGATTATATCTTTCTCTTAGACTGATCTCTTTTAACTCTATATATTAATGACTACTCAGACTATTGAATTGAAATCACTGATAATACTGAACTGAATGCTTAACATATTGTTTAACCATTTCTTAAGGTTTCTCCTTACTCATGCACATATAGCACTTCTCATGTATTCAAACATATATCATGTCTACTAATATAAATATTCTCATTCAACATTTCTCGCATTTATGCATGGCATCGATAACTTACCTATCTAGGGCATGTCATATCTCTCCACTTGCAATAGCATAACAACATATGCATTTCATGACAAGTATTTGAGTTAGAAAATCTGAATCTCATAAACAAAGCATGTATGCATATAAGATAATATTCAGATAAAATCCCACAATATCACATGAATCATTTCAATCAGCCATTTACTACTAAATTAGATATGTATACTTGTAAATGCATACTAGATTGGGTTTCCATCCTTGATTACTTGCTATTCACAGGATATGTATTGTGAAAATTAGAAACTCTATTTGTCCATATATCAAATCAAAGATATCAAACATGTAGAATTATTTGCACTAGGAACATAAGTAAGATCATATAAGTGAAAATCCCAATTTTAGCTATAATGTTGTTCAATCACCCGAATAACTTGAAAATTTAGATCTTTAGAAGATTCTCAATAAACTTCTTAATTTTGTAGTATTCAAGATACATGGATATCAATATCTATGTCATCATATAAACATATTCAGATCATAGTTAGAACATGAATTGAAGTATTCTATAAACTGATTTCAAGAACAGTTCTTTTCATTTATTGTCATCTAGGGAGAAATCGAGAATATAATTTAAAACCATCTAATTGAGTACAATTGACTAAAATATTCTTTTACCCACTCACCTAAGCTATAAAATATCTTAAAAACGTATCCCATATCTGAAAATCTTGAATCCATATCAAAACCCTAGCAATCGCCACTTTCTTCTTCCTTTCAACTCAGAAACCCTAGAATTGAAGATTAGGAAAGAAAGAGTGAGAAAAGGCCTTAATTTGATATGATTTCAAATCTAATAAGGGGAGGGATAGAATCTTGACATCTGAGAGAAGATTCACCATGAAACTATATCCAAAGAAGCTAAACTTACATGATATCATCATTCCTCAGACCGCAAAACCCTAGGTCAGCATCTCCATCACTTTCTCCTCTCAAACCCTAACTCTCCCTCTCTCTAGGATTTCATTTCTCTAGATTGAATCACGAATTATGAGAGCTCCGTGTGTATTACGTTGACCATATAGAGCAATTGAGCTACTTGGGTCAATTGAACATTGACCCCTCACTATACTTTCTCTTATTTCAGATGAATTTTCTGTCATAAAAATATTACTATAATTCGTCTACTGATAAGGTATAAATGCATCCAAAATTTTGAAAATTTTACATGTTGTTTATGATTGCATTTCAGATCTCCAATTTAAATTTATATCATTTGGTGTTACCAATAAATAACTAAAAATAAAACACTACACTGTTGAAAAGCATTCTGTCAACATTTTGGTCGAAGTATAGTTCGACCGAGAACCACATTCAAAGAACACTCAAATATTCTGAAATTTTATCCAGTATGCATGATTGAGTTATCCATATCATATCCCAAATTAAATTAAATACAAAATTTTTAGAAAATATGAAAAATCATTTACCACACTGCTATCCTGATCAAATTCCATATTCATGTACTATTAAAACCCAAATTTTTGCCGATTAGGGTTTTCATTTCTCAAACCCTAATTATTCACTCTAAAATCATAGTTAGAGTTTATTCTTAGGTTTGAAACATCACAATTGATCTACTATTATTAATCAAGTCTAAATGATGTTCAATCTAATCAAGCATGTAATCATTCAGGTAAACCCTAGTTTACCAATTAAGCACAAATGTGGTTATTACACTAAGGATCATGGATTACCAAGGTAGAGGATAAAGAAAGCACCACAAGCATGGGACTTGTCCTCCAAGCTCCAAGGGAGAGACTCCACTACCTTAAGGTCATCCACTAAAGTGGGAAAGCAAGGATAACCAAAAGGTTACTCTTGCATGGAGGGAAAGATGCATATGTACAAGAGGGATGAAAGAGAGAACAAGGGGAAGGTGTCACCACCTTTGAACCCTAGGTGACACTTGTTAATGAAGAAGGGTTACATGAAACACCATGTAACAAGGTGATACGATCTATGTCTTGCCCACTAGGTCACTTAAGATGGTCAAGGCCGATAGACATCTCTACCTCTTCACAAACCGATAGGGGTAAACCCTAGGTACCACAAACAAATATGGTGCTCCTCTAGGCACTAAAAAACTGATAGGATGTCCCTCAAGACATCAACAAACCTATAGGATGTCCCTCAAGACATCTAAAAACTGATAGGATGTCCATCAAGACATCCACAAACTGATACAAGGCCTTTCCAAGGCTCTCAAGCCCGAGACAACACTTCTAGGTGTAAGGCACACCTCAAACATGTGTCCAAAACACCACCAAGGATGTCGCCACTCAACCAAGATCCAAACAAGGTACCCATATCTTTCTCTTTCCTCTAGATGATTCCAAGAGAGAGAAGGGACACTCTAGAGGTAGAAAACTTGCACATCAACCCTTATCTTGTGTAAATTGCAATTTGTACCAAAACCTCTCCACAAAACACAAGCATTAACTAAATAAGCTCAAACAAGGAACTCAAGCTTCCTACGTGCCTTAGTTACATCTTAGGTGATTAGATCAAGGGGCTAAGCAACATACTTAAGCAAAACAAATAGGGTTATCCCAAAACATGGGTCAGGGTGCTTACAAGCCATAAACCCCTAACAAGGATTTCACCCCTGAAATCCTAAGAGAAAAAGGAGGGATACTTCATCCTTATCTCTTCCTCAAGCTCCCACACAACTTCCTCAACACCAAGGTGGTGCCAAAGAACCTTCACAAGAACAAGGTCTAAGTCTACAACTTCTTCACTCTTCGAACAAGGATCAACATTGGACCTTCTGCATAGGTCACATCCTCATCAAGCTCCACCTCCACAGGATGCAACCAACTCTGTATTTGAATGACACTTCCTCAATATACTGACATGAAACAATAGATGAAACTTGTGCAACTCAGGTGGAAACTCCAACTAGTAAGCCACCTTCCCAACACATTCCATCACTGGATAAAGTCCCATATACCTGGGAGCCAACTTACCCTTCTTCCCAAACCTCAGAACACCCTTCTAAGGAGAGACCTTCAGATATACCTTGTCTCCCACTTGGAACTCCAAGGGTCTGATGACTTCTGTCTGTCTTGTGGTGCTTTCAACTATTGATGTATTACTTTAATATTCTCGGTCATTTATTACACAAGCTCAAGACCAAGAAGCTGATACTCACCTATCTCATACCAACACAATGAAGATCTGCAACGTCTCCCATACAATGCCTCATAAGGTGCCATATCAATACTACTTTGATAGCTGTTGTTGTAGGCAGACTCTATCAAACTGAGATGTACATCCCAATCTCCTAAAATCTGAAGAACACAAGCCCGCAACAATCCTCCAAGGTCATATTGGTCCTTTCAGATCGACCATATGTATATGTGTGGAAAGTAGTACTAAACTTCAACTACATACCCAAAGCGGTGTGCAGTCATTTCCAAAAGTGACTTGTAAACTGAGGACCTCTATCAGACACGATAGTAGCTGGAACACCGTGCAAACACACTATCTCATTAACATATATAGACTTGGGCAAGCTTCTCTGTTGTGAACATCATTTTCATGGGAAGGAAATGCACTGACTTGGTTAGCCTATCAATTATCACCCAAATATAATCATAACCTTTAGCTTTCCTAGGAAGAACAACCATAAAGTTCATAGTTACATGATCCCATTTACACTGAGGTATAGGTAATAGTTGCAACATTCCAATAGGCTTCTGATATTCTGCTTTGACTTGTTGACATATTGCACCACAAACTCCCTACATCTTTCTTCAAGCCTGGGCACCAGTACATATCCTTCAAATTGTGGTGCATCTTGGTACTTCCTGGTTGCATAGAATACATAGATGAATGAGACTTCTCCAACACCATCTTCCTTAGGTTACTAGCATCAGGAACCACTATCCTGTCATGGTAACAAACTGTCCCATCATCTGACTCGTGGAAGCCATCACACTTCTCACCGCCAAACTCTGATCTAATCTACTGTATCACAATATCTGTCTGTTGTGCTTCTCTAATATACTGTCTCAACGTAGGCTTCACTTGTAATTGTGTCAACAATCCCGCTAACAAGGTGATCTCCATCCTAACATTCATCTAATGTAAGGAAACCAACATGTCTCGCTTGTGGCACATCAAAGAACTCAACTGCCCTTTATTCATGAATGAGGATGAAGACTTTTTGCTCAAAGGATCTTCCATGAAATTTGCCTTTCCTGAATGATAATATATCGTGCAGTCATAGTCTTTGATCAACTCCATCCAATGACGCTGCCTCATGTTCAACTCCAGTTGTGAGAAAATGTACTTCAAGTTCTTGTAATCCATAAAGATCTGACACTTATCTCCATACATGTAGTGTCTCCAAATCTTCAGAGCATGGACTACCGCTACTAACTCTAGATCATGGGTCAGGTAATTCTCATCATGTTTCTTAAGATGACGAGAAGCAAAAGAAACCACTTTCTTGTCTTGCATTAACACACAACCCAAACCATTCCTGGACGTATCACAAAAGACAATGTATCCTTTTCCTTACTCAGGAAAAATCAGAACCGATACACTTGTCAACTTTTCCTTCAACATCTAAAAAGCATGTTGACATCGGTCATTCAAAACGAATGGCACATCCTTCCTCATAAACTTAGTTAGGGGTAAGGTGATAACACTGAAGTCCTTGATGAACCTCCTCTAATAGCCCACCAAACCTTGACAACTATGCACTTTAGCAGGTGTCTTAGGCTTCTCCCACTCCATCACAGATGCTACCTTCTTAGGATCCATGCGTACTCCTTCTGTAGATATGACATGCCCCAAGAAAGTCACCTCCCTCAACCAAAACTCACACTTGCTAAACTTAGCATAAAGCTGGTGCTGTCTCAGTATGGTCAACGCATAACGAAGATGATATTCATGCTGCTGACTATCATGACTGTATATTAAGATGTCAACTATAAAGACCACCATGAACTGATCAAGGAACAATCAGAACACTCTGTTCATCAAATCCATAAATGCTACTGGTGCATTGGTCAGTCCAAACAACATAACCACAAACTCATAGTGACCATACCTCATCCTAAAAGTAAACTTGGATATATCATCCTCCTTGATCCTCAAATGATGATATCCTAATCTCAAATCTATCTTTGAGAACACCATCATGCCATACAAATGATCAAACATATCATCTATCCTCGGTAGGGGATACTTATTCTTTATTGTAACATTGTTCAATTGTCTGTAATCTTTGCACAACCTCGTAGATCTATCCTTCTTCTTCACGAACAACACTGGAGCACCCCAAGGTGATGTACTCAGCCTAATGAAACCTTTTTCAAGAAGTTCTTGCAACTGTCTCTTCAATTCTGCCATCTCCATCGGTGCCATCCTATACAATATCTAAGCTATCAGTTACATGTCAGGGACCAGTTTGATCTCAAAATCAATCTCTTGGGGTGGGGCAACACCTAAAAACTCCTCAGGAAACACACCCTCAAACTCTCTAACAATTGTCACCTCATGAATACTAGGACTCCTTGCCTCAATATCCATCATGTGTGCCAAAAATGCCTCGCAACCTTGTCTCAAAAGCTTGCTTACTGCCATAGCTGATACAAGACACGTCGGAAGAATCTTCCTATCTGCTTGGAAGATCCACGTCTCACTACCATCCACAAATGTTGCTTGTTTGGAACTACAATCTAAGACCACTCTATACTTCTCCAAGGTATCCATTCCAAGGATCACATCAAATCCATGCATGTCAAGTGGTATAAGATTTACTTGAATGATGTGTCCCGAAAAAGACAGAACACAGGAATGACACACATCCTGCAACATTGTAGAACTGACCAATAGGGTTTCTAGTAACAAACTATTCTTCTTATGACTAACAACAAAGGACAACTACTAAGCACTTCTCGTGTGATAAAAGAGTGCGTAGCACCCAGAGCAATCAATATATATATAAAGCAAGAAGAAGACAAATCAAAATGAAATAACTCCATCTGACCTGTCACCACTCGCGGGTTGACCATTTCCTCTGGATGACTCATAGCATAGAATATAGCAATTTCCTATTTTCACCCCCGTCCTCTATTTCTGTGAGTAGAGGATCCAACTTATGACACTTGGCCACATCCTCACCTCCTTCGCCACTGTTTTGTTGTCTCTGCGAGCCCTACTAACTCTGCCTCAGTTGTTGGGTCACTTCTTCCCCCCTCATGGGACATTCTCACCTTAGATGTCCAACATACCAACACTTGTGGCAAGCCCAATTCCCATACTTTGGCCTAGATGGCCTTGTCACTGATGTTGATTCAACACTCTGGGCTCCAACAAGAGGAAAACTATGATCTCTACCCTTACTTGGTGACTAATGTGTCAAAACATTGATCGTTTGCGATATTGGCGGTGTAGAAAACCTCGAATTCTTAAAGCCACCTGACAACTACCCCTAAGACTGTGCATACCTCTTCTTGGCACTTGCCTCTCTATTCTCCTTCACATACCTCTCTATCCTTCAAACAGACTCCACAAACACAACAAACCTTTCTTAATTCTCTAGAGAAACAACTGGGGTAGACAACTCAGCGTTCAACCCCTTCTAAAAATGATGAATCCTCTCATCCTTTGTGACAACCATGTGAGGACAAAACTTCAACAAATCCATAAACCTTACCTCATACTCGTTGATTGTCATGGATTCCTGTCGAATCCTCTCAAAATGACTGATCTTCTCGTCAAGATACGTCTAAGGGAAGTACCAACTAAAAAACTCTCATCAAAACTCCTCCCAACCGACTACAACACTGGGTCTCTTCTCCTCCTATATGGCCCACCAATGGCCAACACTTCCATTTAAAAGGTACACCACATGCTTCAACTTATCCTCCTCAGGGATACTCGGGATCTTAAAAGCCTTCTCAAGCCCAGTCAACCACAAATCCGCATCTGCTAGGTCAGCTGCCCCCACATACTCAATTGCTCCAACATGACGAAGCTGCTAAAAAATCTTCCCAGTACGTGAACATTTAGTATGGGAAACAGGTACCCTAGGCTGAGGTATAGGCATCCTGTCCACCATATGATTCACCGTTGCCATAAATTACCCAAAAAGAGATTGAAAGGCATGGTTTTTTATCATGGCTAGGTCAAACTGGAGGACTTTAGGAACCCGATCTTCTCGTTCCTAGTTCCTTGCACCACCACCTGTTACAACAACACTGCTCTCGGTAGCATGTTCTTCATGTTCTCCAGACATCTTTGAGCTTTCTCTTCTTCTTCTTCTTCTTCTTCTTCTTCTATATAACCAGAAGTGACTATAAGAGAGAGTGGAGGACACTTAGAACAGACACAAACCCTAGTCCTAGGTCCCTGTAGACTCAGCAAACCTAAATCTCTAATACCACCAAACGTGACACCCCATGCCACACAAAGCGAGATTGCTCAAAACATAACTACGGAAGAAAGATTAACGAACATATTAATGGAAACAAATTAAAATCATTTCATAAAACTACTAAATAACAAGAAACCTTCACATATAAGTCATTTCCTGCCTCAAAGCATATACAAGGCATCCTATCAACCTATTTATCATAAAACCTGTCCTAAAACATAAATGCATGATTCCACCACATATGTACATAACATGTACACAAGCTAGCCACATAAAGAAAGCCCGTTCATGAAACATCTACAAAAAATTCCCAAAGACTCGAGTGTACAAAGACGACTCTAGGACTCTATCAGTAAAACACATCCAACAACATAGCCAAACTCATCAGCTACTGGTCTCCTGCTTCTCCTCAACCTCCGCTGCACGATATCTACCTCTTCATGCTCATTCACCTAAAAAGGGTGTGGGAAAACCACGGGGTGAGATTCCAAATCTCAGCGGGAGATATAACTCACCACCAACTTTATTATTATCACATATAGGATAAACTGAGCAACAGTAAAGTTACTGCTAAGTGAAGCAGGTAATGATCATTAATAGGAAGAGAAATTACTATTGAATTATGAGACATCTTAATAATTTACAAGGAATATGAAGAACATGTATGTTTCCTATCAACAACATTGTATAAAGATCAATCAAGGCCTCATCCAATGTTTTCATATTTGATCCTATATGATTATACTACACGACAGATTGTGCATTTTATTTTTCCCTGAGGATTCAATTCGTACCACCAAAATCCCACTGACCACTTGATAAGTGAAAATCGGTGCCATACAAGGTCTAATGGAAGAGCCGGAATCCACAACCTCACCTTCCTCGGTCAATATATGTGAACATGCTAGGACTTCCTGGGTCAACTGCTTCCAATGATGTATAGTCTAGCTGTGCAGATTTAGCCCACCTTGTACACGTCACGATGCTAGTGAGTTACAACCGTAGTCACACTCTTCCATATATGGCATGCAGCCAATCCTATGTTACATAACATGGAGCTGCAGTCCAAAGTCACACTCTTCTAGTTATGGCTCATAGCCAATCTTGTGTTACACATACATTCAGGATACAAGGAGATACCTCAACTTGCACCCGCATATTCAATAGTATGCATTCTGAGTTAAACTTGTTTCACCATTTAGAAAGTACTAACACTGAATGGATCTATGGCACAGGGAAAACCTACAGGATTAGGTTCCACTTGATTAATTAGGTTTTTGTAAGCATCTTTCAACATCAATCAAGTTACAACGTACAACCTCTAATCAAAATCTACATAAATAAGGGTATGACACATCACCAGAACATATTGAAGCATATAAGATGCGATCTCATCACTTTATCACTTGATTCTTGTCATTCACCATATGTCCTTCACAAGGACCACATCTCTTGGGGTAACAAACCCTCATCTCATAACTAAGGAAATCAATAACCCATAAGGCAATAGGCCATCATAAGGTCACAAGACCATTTATTCCTCTTTCAAGAATGTAAACAACACATTATGCCTCTGCGATCTCATAACTTTATCACTTGATTCTTGTCATTCAGCATATGTCTTTCACAAGGACCACATCTCTTGGGGTAACAACCCCTCATATCATAACTGAGGAAATCAATAACCCATAAGGCAATAGGCCATCATTAGGTCATAAGACCATTTATTCCTCTTTCAAGAATAACAACAACACATATGCCTCACAAGGTCCATGCAAACAGATCATAACCACCATAGAAGATACCTGGCTGTGCACATCAACTAGTATTACCTGCATGGTTAGAAATTGATAACAAGAAGGCAATACATCATCAACACCATCATATCATAGGACTTAAGTCATACATATTTCATTATGTCTATCAAGGTTAGGGTTTCTGGTACTTAATTAGGGTTTATAAGGTTGGATCAACAACCACCCTTAGATTATCACTTTCATCATCATTATAAGGTGTGTTACGAGATAAGGAAACATGATTCTCATTATAATAATGAAATAGGTTATGAGATATAAAAACATAACTCCCAACATCATTTGTACAACTTCTCCATAGGGTATCACATCATACCATGTGACCCTAGCATCAACATGGTGTATCTTAAACACCATCACAAGGTATCAATTAGGGTTTCCATATAGGGTATTAGATTATCCCTCAATGTGTCGGGGTTATCAATTTAGGGTATATTAGGGGATCAACTAGGGTGTCGGCCTACCAACTAAAATGGTGTATCAGTTAAGCATCATGGGGGGGGTGGGTATCAGGCACAAGCATCTCATGGAGAGGGTGTTGGCCAACCTAACCTATCAACAACGCCATCATGTGGTGTGACGGGCATCAAGGGATATCGAGCAATGCTCATCTCTCAAAGCAACACATCCCTGGCCATACCCCAAACCATGACGGTTGCAGGTGTTTCGGGTAGCAACGCCCCCAAGGTGTTATGGGAAAGGCCATAATGGCTAACACTCTTTGTATCACGGTCAAACACCATATTGGTTCAACAACCACTAAGAAAACTAACACCCTCGTCTAATATTGGCCTACTCATACCCAAAGCATGACGATCTAAGCAACATCAGAACATGTCGACCTAGACCTAACCAAGGTCATGAAGACCTATCACAAGGAGTGACAGTCAGTGGCATCACTGGTCATGATGGCCAACCAAGGAATATTGACCTCATCATCTTCAACCTTAGTGGGTGTTACAAGCAAGGCAAAGAAGGCAACTCAAGAGCAGTAATTAAGTAAGGTTCTTCTTCCAAAACAGAACGCAAAACTTCCAAGGAGAAGGGACTAGTAAGTGAGGAATAATGAGCCAAAGATAAAGAACAAGAAGAACAAGATAGAAAGTAAAGGGTGATAATAACAAAGAGTGTTTAGAGTTATATAACATGCCTCAAGGATCACCACCAAGCTCCAACCTTCACGAGCTCAAGGTAGAAGAAGATCTTCCAAGCTTGATCACCACAACCCTCTAAGAGAGAAGATGGAACCAAGGTTAAGAGAGCATGAGAGAGAAAATAAAGTAACCAAGGTCCATGTCTGAGAAGAAGAAAGAAAGAGAGAAAGGAGGCTAAGGATCATGGCTTACCAAGGTAGAGGATGAAGAGAGCACCACAAGCATGGGACTCATCCTCCAAGCTTCAAGGGAGAGACTCCTCTAGCTCAAGCCTCATTCATTTTTGAAGATGTAGTAACTTTTTGAAAAATCTAAACCGTTGAAATTCTTAATTATCTTAAGAACATACTATATAATAAATTTTAGCTCATTTGGACACTTATAGGTCGTTCATCTAAAGGAGGCAAAAATCATGCATTTCAAATTAGTTTTGTGCGTTGATTTTGTTGTCCTTGTATGAGTGGCTTACACTGATCCAAATGAGTTCAAATTTTTTATGTGGCCTATTATTTTTGTAACCATGAAGATCAATGGATTATATTTTGGAAAAACATGGTCTAGATAGACAAACACCATTGAGGTGTACGACGTGATCTGTACACTCGAGTGTATTCTAGCCTGACTCTCTCTCTCTCTCTCTCTCTATATATATATATATATATATATATATATATATATATATATATATATATATATATATATATATATATATACAAGAGGGATGAAAGAGATAACAAAGGAAAGTTGTCACTACCAAAGAACCCTAGATGACACATGTCCACAAAGAAAGGCCACATGCAACACCATGCAACAAGGTGATAAGAACTATGCTTCACTCACTAGGTCACTTAATATGGTCAAGGTTGATACACATCTCTACATCTCTTCACAAACTGATAGGGGTAAACCCTAGGTATGACAAACTGATATGGTGCTCCTCTAGGCACCACAAAATCGATAGGATGTCCCTCAAGACATCCAAAAACTGATAAGATGTCCCTCAAGACATCCACAAACTGATAGGATGTCCCTCAAGACATCCAAAAACCAGTACAAGGCCTCTCTAAGGCTCTAAAGCCCAAGACACCACTTCTAGGTGCAAAGCACACCTCAAACATGTGTCCAAAATACCCCCAAGGATGTCACCACTCAACCAAGATCCAAACAAGGTGCCCATCTCTTTCTCTTTCCTCTAGATGATTCCAAGAGATAGAAGGGACACTATAGAGGTGGAAAACTTGCACATCAACCCTTATCCTGGGTAAATTGCAATTTTCACCAAAAACTCTCCACAAAACAAGGAACTCAAACTTCCAAGATGCCCTAATTACATCTCAGGTGATCTAAACAAGGGGTTAAGCAACATACTTAAGAAAAACAAATAGGGTTATCCCAAAATGTGGATTAGGGTCCTTACATCCATCAATGAGTATGAGGGTAAGTTTATGGAGCTTTTGAGGTTCTGTCCTCATATGGAAACATTGGAGAAGGTGGGGATTTGAAGGTTTGAGAAGGTTTTAAGATCAAAATTGTCTACCCCAACATAAGCTTTGGAGAATAGAGAGAGGTTCTCTACCTTCATGGAGTCTATGAGGAGGATTGAGAGGTCTGTTAGTGAGAAGCATGAAGTCAACAATAAGAAGAGGTCAGCTTGGTTCTAAGGACATTAATCTGGTGGCTTCAAGAATCCAAGGTTCTCATCATCACTGTATCATCAGTCTCTTGAGAGGTCGACTTTTTCTAAGCCAAAACCACAAGTACAGTCACAATGGTCCCCGAGTAAGGGTAGAGGTCCCAACTTTCTGTCAATAGTAGCGAATAATGCAATGTCAATTTCAGTGACATGACCGTGTAAGACACAATACGTGTTAAGCACTTGACACAAGTGTGGAAAATTAGGGTATTTGAGATGGTCTTTCTCTATAAAAGATGAAGAAGTGGCATGACAATCGAGATAGAGTCAGTAAGGATCACAATAACAATAGTATAGCAGTGGTGGTGGTAGAGGACGTAGGTAGGCATCACATGAAGGATCTTATGGACCAACTAGTTGAGGATGAGGATGACAATATGTGACAACTATATTCTACGCTATGGGTCAGCTATAGGGAGTCATCAATTAATGGGTCGTGACAGGTCAGATGAAACTTTTTCATTCTAACTTATTTGCTTCTTCTTTTGTATTTGTTTTGGTTGACCCAGGTGTGACACACTCTTTTATCACTAGATAGGTGATAAGTAGTTGTTATCTGTCTTTTTCTAGTAGATCTGATAGTCTTTGGCTAGAAACCCCTTTAGTTGGCTCCATAGAGTTGTAGGAGGTGTGTCCCTCTTGCATTCTTTCTTTGTTGGGATGCAACTGTAACACCTAGGCCCACTGCCCTAGGCTCTAGTAGAGTTTTAGGAATGATGACTGGCCCCACAGACCACAACTATCCTTAACTACGTGCTTTATTCTCATTCATCCGCAAGTCGGGGTCAACTTCCCGACTGGTCACCCATCCTAGTACTACTCCAAGCTGAGCACACTTAACTATGGAGTTCTTTAGTGATGGGATCCCGAAAGAGGAGGTGCACCTTGGTGATATGGGTAGTCCAACCATTCTTTTTAAGATCATGTTATCCGATGCCTCATATCTTGGGATGTTACAATCACCCCCACTTAGAATCTTGACGTCCTCGTCAAGGCTCAACTACATGGCCTCATAATCTGACCCCATTTCAGTACAGACCCATAATGGTCCATGGACACCCAACTCCCGATCACAAAATGCCAGCGCAAGGGTGGCTACGTCAACCATGGATAGCCCTTTCCTACATGCTTGAACCACACGACTCAAGACTGGCATGCCCATGCGGGCCCCACCTACTGGAGGGGTTATGGATCTAATACCATTTGTAACGCCCGGGCCCACTGCCCTAGGCTCTAGTAGAGTTTTAGGAATGACGACTGGCCGGGGTCAACTTCCCGACTGGTCACCCATCCTAGTATTACTCCAAGCTGAGCACACTTAACTATGTAATTCTTTAGTGATGGGATCCCGGAAAAGAGGTGCACCTTGGTGATATGGGTAGTCCAATCATTCCTTTTAAGATCATGTTATCTGATGCCTCATATCTTGGGATGTTACAATCACCCCCACTTAGAATCTTGATGTCCTCGTAAAGACTCAACTATATGGTCTTGTAATCTGACCCCATTTCAGTGCATACCCATAATGGCCCATTGACACCTAGCTCCCGATCACAGAATGCCAGCACAAGGGTGGCTACGTCAACCATGGACAACCCTTTCCTACATGCCTGGACCGCACGGCTCAAGACTGGCATGCCCATGCGGGCCCCACCTACTAGAGGGGTTATGGCTCTGATACCATTTGTAACACCCGGGCCCACTGCCCTAGGCTCTAGTAGAGTTTTAGGAATGATGACTGGCCCCACATACCACCACTAGCCTTAACTGCACGCTTTATCCTCACTCATGCGCAAGTCGGGGTCAACTTCCTAACTAGTCACCCATCCGAGTACTACTCCAAGCTGAGCATGCTTAACTATGGAGTTCTTTAGTGATGGGCTCCCAGAAAAGGAGGTGCACCTTGGTGATATGGGTACTCCAATCATTCCTTTTAAGATCATGTTATCCGAGGCCTCATATCTTGGGATGTTACAATCACCCCCACTTAGAATCTTGACGTCCTCGTCAAGGCTCAAATATATGGCCTCATAATCTGACCCCATTTCAGTGCAGACCCATAATGGCCCATGGACACCCAACTCCCGATCACAGAATGCCAGTGCAAGGGTGGCTACGTCAACCATGGACAACCCTTTCCTACATGCCTGGACCGCACAGCTCAAGACTAGCATGCCCATGCGAGACCCACCTAATGGAGGGGTTATGACTCTGATACCATTTGTAATGCCCAGGCCCACTGCCCTAGGCTCTAGTAGAGTTTTAGGAATGTCGACTAGCCCCACAAACCACCACTAGCCTTAACTACGTGCTTTATCCTCACTCATGCGCAAGTCGGGGTCAACTTCCCGACTGGTCACCCATCCTAGTACTACTCCAATCTGAGCATGCTTAACTATGGAGTTCTTTAGTGATGGGATCCCGGAAAAGGAGGTGCAGCTTGGTGATATGGGTAGTCCAATCATTCCTTTTAAGATCATGTTATCTGAGGCCTCATATCTTGGGATGTTACAATAACATTCAAGTGGATCTCATGCTACTTGACATGCATGGATTAGATATGATCCTAGGGATGGATACCTTGGAGAAGTACAAGGTTGTTTTCGACTGTAATTACAAGGTAGTGACATTATGTGATGGAGATGTCTCTTGAACTTTCCAAAGAGATAGGAAGATTCTTCCTACATGTTTAGTGTCATCTTTGAGAGCAGAGAGGTCGATGAGATAAGGGTGTGAGGCTTTCTTGACACATGTTGTGGATACCAAGGATAGGAGTCCTAGTATCTAGGAAATACATGTAGTTTGTGAGTTTGAAGATGTCTTTCCTGAAGAGTTTTCTGGTATTCCCCCTCCCAAAGAGATTGATTTTGAGATCAATGTTGTTCCTGGAACACAATCCATAGCACAATCACTTTACATGATGACACTAGCATAGATGTAGGAGTTGAAGAAATAGTTGTAGGAGCTATTATAGAAGGGCTTCATCAGACCGAGCACTTCCCTTAGGGTTCTCATGTGTTGTTTGTGAAGAAGAAGGATAGTTCTATGAGGTTTTGCATAGACTACTAATAGTCAAACAAGGTTACAATGAAGAATAAGTATTCATTGCCAAGGATTGATGACCTATTTAATCAGTTGAGAGGTGCTATAGTATTCTCCAAGATAGATATGTGGTCGAGATATCACCTATTGAGGATCAAGATGGATGACATAACCAAGTCTGCTTTTAGGACTAGGTATGATCACTATGAGTTTGTGGTTATACTATGTGGGCTAACCACTACATTTGCAACTTTCATGGACCCGATGAACATGGTGTTTAGACTGTATCTTGATCAATTTGTAGTAGAGTTCATCAATGATATCTTGATATACTCTAGGGATAGTCAGCAGCATGAGGAGCACCTTCGCTGGGCATTGACGTTTTTAGGATAGCACAAGTTGTATGGCAAGTTCAGTAAGTGTGTGTTCTGGTTGACATAAGTGTTTTTTCTTGGCCACGTTATATCTACTAAAGGTGTTTGTGTAGACTCAAAGAAGGTGAAGTCTGTTCTGGAGTGGGAGCAGCCCAAGACCCGATGGAGGTCTGAATTATCATAGGTTTGGCAAGTTACTACAAGAGATTCATTAAGAATTTCAGTGTTGTGGCATACCCCTAACCAAGTTGACTAGTAAAGGCATTCCTATGGTCTATGATGACATGTGTCAATGTTATTTCCCGTTGTTGAAAGAGAAGTTGACCAATGCTCCAGTATTAGTGCTTCTAGAGAAAGGGAAGGGCTACATCATCTTTTTTGATGCTTTGAAGAATGACTTGGGATGAGTGCTGATGAAAGACAAGAACATGATTTATTTTGCTTCACAAAAACTTAAGAAACATGAGGAAAATTACCTGACATATGATCTAAATCTAGAATTAGTGGTTCAACCCTAAAGATTTAGAGGTGCTACCTATATGGAGAGAAGTGTCAGATCTTCACCCACCATAAGAAACTTAAGTATATCTTCTCAAAGCAGGAGTTGAACATGAGATAGAGAAGATGCATGGAACTGATCAAAGACTATGATTGCATGATACTAACATCCAAGGAAGGCAAATGTGGTGGTTAATGCATTGATAAGGAAGTCATCTTCGCCATCATATGTAGACAAGTCATAGTTGCACTCTGTGAGTGGTCATAAGTGGGATATGCTGATATCACTTTGCCAGATGAATGTACAATTGGGAGTATCTCTGTTGGTAGGATTATTAGCACAATTGAAGGTGATGCCTACCTTGATACAACAAAGTCAGCGATGCTCAAAAGAGTGATGTCGTGATACAGAATATCTGGTCAAAGTTTGGAAGGAGGAAGTCTGATGGCTTCCACAAGTCAAATGATGGGACAATTTTCTTTCACAATAGGACAGTGGTTCCAGATGTTGAGGGCCTGAGGAAGATGGTTCTTGAGGAGGCTCATTCCTCAATGTATGTGATGCATCCTGGTAGTACAAGGATGTACTATAATATGAAGGATTTGTAATGGTGGCCAACAATGAAGCATGATGTGGAAGATATTGTTGCCAAGTGCCCAGTTTGTCAAAAAGTCAAGACTGAGCATCAGAAACCTGCAAAAACATTACAACCTTTGCCAATACTGTAGTGGAAATGGGATCATATTATCATGGACTTTGTGGCTGGTCTTCCTAGGGCAACTAAAGGTCATGATTCCATTTGGGTGATAGTTGACAGGTTGACCAAGTCAGCTCACTTCCTTCCAGTCAAGATGACATATATAGCTAAGAAGTTGGCACATATATATGTTGATGAGATAGTTTGACTGCATGACATTCTAGTTACCATAGTATCTGATAGAGATCTATAATTTATGAGTAATTTCTGGGAACGTCCGCATAAAGCTTTGGGGACACATATGAGGTTTAGCACCACATTTCACCCATAGACTGATGGTCAATTAGAGAGTACCATTCAGACATTGGAAGATCTTTTAAGAGATTGTGTTCTGCAGTTTTTTGGCAATTGGGATGTGCATATGAGTTTGAAAGAGTTTTCTTACAACAACAGTTATCAGAGGAGCATAACTATCGCACAGTATGAGGCTTTGTACATGAGACATCGTCAATGACCTCTTTGTTGGTATGAGACAGGTGAATCCCAACTTTTGGATCCTGAGCTAGTGCAATAGACTACAAATAAGATCAAGGTGATACATAAGTAGTTGAAGGCAACCTGGGATAGGTAGAATTTGTATGCTGATAACTTTCGTAGACCGCTTGAGTTCCAAGTTGGAGACCATGTGTATCTCAAGGTTTCCCCTTAGAAGGGCGTGCTGAGGTTTGGTAAGACATGTAATTTGGCTCTAAAGTTTATGGGACCATACCATATCTTGGCACATGTAGGGAAGGTGGAATACAAGTAGGAGTTACCGCCATAGTTGCACAAGTTTCACAAAGTCTTTCATGTTGAAGAAGTGCCACCCAGGTACCAAGTAGACACTACATCCAGTGGAGGTTGAGTTGGAGGGAAGATGTTTCTTATCTGGAGGGTCATGTGTTGATCTTGGATAGGCATGATAAGAGGCTAAGGAAGAAGGATATATCCTTAGTTAAGGTTTTGTGGCATCACCGAGGTGTGGAGGAATCCACGTGGGAGTTAGAAGATGAGATGTGTAGGAAGTACCCACCTTTGTTTGCATAGGATTTCAGGGGTGAAATCCTTGTTAGGGGTTTATGATTATAAGACCCCTGACCTTGCTTTATGGTTTAACATGCTTGTTCATAATTGAATGTTTAAAACCTTAATAAAACCCTAACATGTGCTTTTATATCATGTGACAAACCTAAGTTTTAAGTTTGGTCCAGTTTGGACACTGTTTGAGCAAGTTTTATATCTAGGGGTTTTCTTGTAATTTGTGACATAATTTTTGTGCCTCAAACTTTTTCATATCATTCTTGAGTTAGTTGTACCTTGGGTCACCTTGTTACACCTTGGTTTTTGTGGTGACATCTACCTAGGGTTGAGCTTATGATTTCCTCTCATGGGTGGGCTATCTGGAGTGCTAGAACTCAATGGTTCTTCTTGTGAGTTGGGATCCTATGACTTTCCTTATGTATTGGGATCTGATGGTGGTCCCTTGAGGTTTGAGAGTTGGCGGTTTTCCTTCTTGAAGCTCCCTGGATCAATGGTTCACCAAGTAGAGTGATGAACCGATGGTGATGCTAGGGTTTTCACCCTTGTGACCAAGGATGCCTAGATCTGATGGCCACTCTATGTTGGGGGTCGATGGCTGACCTGGGAGTCAAGATCCAATGGTCCTCCTAACTCCCAAAATTGATGGTCCTTCTAGTTTGCATGGATGTGATGCTTTGGCCATGAGACACATGGCAAACATGGCTAGACACCTTAACCTTCTCTTCTCTCTCACCCATAGTGATGCATGGGTTTTGAGTCATTTTTATAGGCTTATTTTATATCTGTTTTATGCATGCATTTGTCATTTTCTTGATTATATTTGCATAATTCACTATAGTTGGCCTTTAAACTCTTTTTGCATCAAATTATACTTCTTTTATCATATTTATATGATTTTATATAATCCCCAGACTTATTCACATGTTTCGACACTTTTTCAGGCACTTTTGCATTGTCCAGAGTCGATACCATCGACCCTGGTGTCAATAGTATCGACATTTAATTAGAAAGCAACCCCAAAACACGATTTTGGAAGGAAATACCTGTATCATGGTCTATACCATCAACCTGGGGGTCGATACTATCGACATCGTCAGGATCTGGCAATTTTCAGCACTAAAACGGAGCGTTTTAATCTGACGGTTGAGCTTTTTTGGAGCCGTAAAGTGGTCCTATGACCTAAGAAGAGCACGGCCGGCCCTAGGGGGATCTCATATGGTGTTTTACAACATCCAAGAAGGAGGGAGAGAGAGAGAGGACATGAGAGACGATAGCCTTCGACCGAGCGATCCAGGCACCTCTGACGGGCAATTTTTCTGCCGGAAGACTGCAAAACACACGTTTCTCGAGGAGGATCTCCAGGAACACCTTTGTATCAGGGGTTATGCGAGTTTTCTCCATGTTTCCCATATTTTTCTTCTCTACTCCTATGTATTTTCCATTGTCAACCATGCGGGGCTAATCCCCTTTGTCTTTAGGACCCGGGAGTAGCCCGGGTAATCACTGTATGATACTTTTTACATAGTTTATCATAATTTGCCTCTCTATTTTGTGGTATGATTTCGTTTTATCCAGTCTATCATTATGATTGACCCCCTTAATGATAATATAATGCCTTTAATTACTTTGAAAGAAGAATTAACGGTTGAAAAGAGACGAATGTCACATTAACTAATAAATTCCTTGAACAAGGCGATGTACAGTTAATGGTGGAAACCCAGAGTTTGTTTCTCTTGCACCTAATTTAGGATATATGTTACTACTGCCGTGGAACTGACTTAGATTTAGGTATTGAATTGTATCACGAAAGTGAGCAATTCTGACTACAGGCCACTATCCGGAATAGGAGACAAATTAGGATAATTGTGTAGAAATTAGTACAGCGAGAACCTACAGTGAAACCACAATCCTAAAGATTTCCATTTAAATTGATTAAACTAAATATTTAATCGATTGCTTTGTTTTCTTTTCTTTTATTTTCTTTTTCAATCAACTCTCAAACTCTTTTAATCGGTTTAGCTGATCGCAACCAGTTAGTAGTAGTCTACTAAAATTCACATTTCCTAGAGTTCGACTCGGGCCTCTAAGGCCTATATTATATTGATACGTATACTTGTGTTTGCACGCACGGTTTACCCGTGTCAAGATTTTGGCACCGCTGCCGGGGAAACAGTGAATTTTAGCACTACGAGTGCTGTAAGCGGCCACACTAGGCCACTTTTAATTCCTATATTTTTCTTTTAATCTTTTGAACTGAATTGCAAATCTTATTCATTGTTTTAATTATTAGTATCGGTTCATACACTACCATTTGAAATTTCAAGTACTAGTAAAGTAATAATGGGTGATGGAGCAGCAAATGAGGAGCAGACGATCTGGGAGAAGATCAAGGCTTCTTCCTCCTCTACATCTAAGGGGCCAATCAAGAGGCAGGCCATCAACATTCCTAACTACAAAATTGATCTAGGGATTATTAATTTAGTCAAATCTAATGCATTCCATGGGCTGAAGAATGAAGATCCAGTGACCCACATCAGCACGTTCGTAGAAAATTGCGATATGATAAAGATTGATAGGTTCCCGCAAGAGACACTTTACTTGAAGTTATTTTCCAGTTCTCTGGTGGGAAATGCATGAGAATAGCTACATAATCTTGATGATGAGTATGTGGAATCATGGGATCACATGGTTGAGGTATTTTTTGAGAGGTTCTTTCCGCCTGAGAAGATAAATGATCTTGTGCGAAAAATCCACAACTTCATCCAGAAGGCTGGTGAGACCTATTCTGAGACATGGGAGCGCTTCCAGATCATGTTGAGAAAGTGCCCACATCACGGGCTAGATAAGGAAAAACAGGTTAAAATTTTCGATTTTGCTCTCAATGAGCATGGCAGAAGCAATCTGGATTCAGCAGGCTCGAGGTTCTTCTTGAACAACAAAGGTACGAGGTGCTGGGAAATTTTGAAGAATATGGCAAAGAAGAAGTCTTGGGGTGAAAGAGATGCACCAGAGCAGGTTGGCTTGACACATGAAGCAAAGGCCATCAAAGCGCTTAATGACAAGATGGATATTATAGCCAAGAAGCTCCTAGAGAAAGAGGACAATGGGTCTGATGATGAAGCACATGCAAAGTATATGCATCAACATGGATATAGAAATAACAATTATGATTGGAGGAAGGAATTTTTTTTCCATAAGATGCAGCCTATCCTAGAGGAAAAGAATAATGAATTACTTAGCCAGGTGGTGAAACAAAATCAAGAACTGATGAGTACGTTCGGTAAGCAGTTACAGTCGCAGGGCGAGATGTTGAATAATTTTGGGCAGACACTGTAAAGTCATGGAGCACAAATGAGGGCACTAGAGACAACAGTGACTCAAATCGCCAATGAAGTGGTGGCCATGAAGCAAGCAAATCAACAAAGACCAGCTGATAATGCAGAGTCTGTTCAAACACATCATCAAGTGAAGTATATATCTGTGATTAAGGAGGTAGAGCCCCCAGTGGTGGAGGTCCATGAAAAAGGCAAAATGATTTTTGACACGGCAGCTAAACCCCATGTACCATATCCCCACAGCTTATATGGACTACCTGGAAGATATTTCCCATTCAGAAAATCCCGCCAAGAACCCATCACGGCCATGCCCACACCTAGGCAAGAAGAGCAGGTGAAGGCCATACTTAATGGTGAAACTACAACCACTGAGAAAGATGAGCATCCACAAGTCACACCAGCTGCAAATGATGTGTCAAATCCTATCCTAGAAGGTGGCATTGAAGCAAGCTTAGGGGAGGAGACCCCTAAAGTTCCATATGTGCCACCACACAAGCGAGCGAAGGACCCAAACGTGCCTTTCCCGGATAGTCTGAGGCTGAAGAAAGAGCATAGGCACTACAAGAAGTTCTTGGAGATGTTTCGGAAGCTCCACATTAACATTCTACTAGTGGAGGCGATAGAGAAAATTCCTTCATATGGAAGATTCATGAAAGACATCATCAACAAGAAACGACGGATCAAAGATACATATGTTGTGTGTGTTGATGAAAACGTGAGTTCTATAATCCAAGGACGGCTGCCAAAGAAGATGAAAGATCTAGGATGTTTCTACATACCATGTTCTATAGGTGGACAACATTTTCCACACGCACAGTGTGACTCAGGGGCAAGCATTAATCTTATGCCACTTGCCACTTTTCAAAAGCTGGGATTGAAGAAGCCAACACAAACTTCCATGACAATTGAGTTGGCAGATGGATCCATTATGAAGCCCCAAGGTATATGCGAGGACGTTCTAGTCAAGATTGACAAATTCATCTTCCCTATTGACTTTTTAGTCATGGACATGCATGAGCTAGAAGGAGGTGAGATGCTATTGGGAAGGTTGTTCCAAGCTACGGCTGATGTAATCGCTGCCATTGGGTGAGGTTACTTGACACTTGGGATTGGTGATGATAGAGTTAAATTCAAATTACCACATGACTCATTGGAGACATATCTTGACAACCCAGGTTAAATGTATCTTTATGTCAAGCCTAGGACATTAAACAAGGGCGCTTGTTGGGAGGCAACCCAACTTTCGGTTCATTTTTATGTTTGGTTATGTTATTTTATGTTTATGTACTTAGTTTTTGCTTAGGTTTTGATAATTTTTGTAAAAATGGTACCCTAACTCATGTTTTGAAGTGTGAATAATGTTAAGGTCAATACTATCGACACCCATGTCGATAGTATCGAGTTTGGATCAGTAAACACTGAAGAAAAGTCGATACCATCGACCCTAGGGTCGATAATATCGAGATTCCAGAAGATTTACAGAAAATTTAGTGAGAGTAAAGTCGATACCATTGACCCTAGGGTCGATAGTATCGACACTTTTGAGTTCCCAGGCTTTTAGATGCGTCGATTCAACAAAATTTCTGAGTCTGGGTCGATACCGTCGACCTTGGTGTCGATGGTATCGACACTTGCAGGACAACTACATAAAATAGGCCGTAAAAGATATCGAAACGAGATTTTTTCGAACCGTTTTTTGCAGAGGAAAGTTGGATGAAGAAAGTCACGTCTTAGAACCACTAAGACACAAAAATGGGCTACCAAAAAGAGGGAGATAGCAAGCATCACTTGGTCTACTTGAGCATCTAACCATCCTTCTTCACCACACTTCAAAGCGAATGGTACCACTGTTCCACCTCTTAAGTGAGAATGTTGACTATGAGGCCATATTCATATTCAAGCTTAGGGGGGGTGTTGGAACAACCCTCTATCTTAGTTTTTACTTACTTATTCATGTTACTTTTACTTTTGAAATATTAGTTGTTTTTATTTCTAGGTTTACTGCTTTTGTAGGATCCACATCTATCTAGTGTAATATGTGGAGCAATAAATGCATGGTTTCAATTGGGAGTTTTACTCTTGGGTTGTGTGCACATAAAAAATGAGCATATTGAGAACTTTTTGAGCTTATTCTTGTTAGTAATTGAGTTGCGTAACTGAGGAAGTGCTTGGGTGAGTCAGCTTCAGGACACGGGGACATGAATGACCATCTTTATTGTCCAAGGAAAAGTGATTGACAAGGACGTTTGAGCCCAAACTGACCAAACGCTAATGTGACCTTAGAATAAAGTTTAAGAGAGAAATCCTTCAGTTACCCTGTACATAGGTCTTTAGAGAGGAACATATGATATTTTCGGAAGGTTCTGTCAATTAGTCTTGTGATCTGATCCACCGCAATTTCATTCACACTCCACCATAAGAAATGGGAGCACATTACTATCTTTCACTTTTTGATTGCATCTCATGTAGATAGGTCTTGCATTATATCTATTTTCACATATTTTTTTGCATGAAAATGAAAAAAAAAGATAGATTAGTTATACATGCACATTATCCTTAGGTGCGTGTCATTTAATTGCATAACTATCATTATGTAGTTGCATTTGCATCTTTTGAGCATATTGTACACCATGTATCTTATGTTACTCTGAAAACATTAAAGGTGGTGAGCTTGATCCATACCCTCCAAATAGAATGCTTCAAATGTATAATTTATGTAATAAGAAGTGAGCCCGACAAATAATTCATTGTCATCTATGAAAATAAGAGATTGAAAAAAAATTGAAAAAAAAGAAGAAAAAAAGAATTGAGAAGTAATCAAGAAGAAGAAGAGGGAGAAAGGAACATGTTCTCACCGGAGAATTAAGAAGAATAAGCACATGGTGTAGTTTCTTAGATATTCCATCTCACCTTGAGACGGAATGATAGTGCATGCATCATTCCACCAAAAATATAGCATTAGGCCATTTTCACTTGCATTTCGCATCATGATAGGTCATTAATTTTTGTATTGCATGATTGACTATTATGTGCTTCCATCTCTTCCACAACCACCTATCCCATCCACCCGTTGCTCTAAACGGTAGGCCACCCATGATATTCTCCTCATTCATTAATATCAGGAGATCTGCTTCCATTTAGATGGTAGTTAGGAAATGAGCAACGTAGATAGGAGATCACAAGATGCATCAAGTATGGACCAGATGAGTTTATCATATTAACTACTTTAATTGATAGTGTTTCATTGATTGGGGGACATACATCTCTTACATAGGTCTTTGGTCGCCTGGATGGCAGTTAGTGTTTAGTGGTCAATGAGGGCCAGTTTTTGGAAAGAAAGTGGGGATGATGTAGATGCATTTCATGTATTTATGTCATGTTGCTGACTTATCTCAACCAGATCCAATGTTTTGTTGCTCGAGGATGAGCAAGGTTTAAGCTTAGGGGAGTTTGATGCATGGGTTTTGAGTCACTTTTATAGGCTTATTTTATATCTATTTTATGCATGTATTTGTCATTTTCTTGATTATATTTGCATAATTCACTATAGTTGGCCTTTAAACTCTTTTTGCATCAAATTATACTTCTTTTATCATATTTATATGATTTTATATAATCCCCGGACTTATACACATGTTTCGGCACTTTTTCAGCCACTTTTGCATTGTCTAGAGTCGATACCATCAACCCTAGTGTCGATAGTATCGAAATTTCATCAGAAAGAAACCCCAAAATGCAATTTTGGAAGGAAATACCTATATCATGGTCGATACTATCGACAACGTCGGGATCATGCAATTTTCAGCACTAAAACGGAGCGTTTTAATCTGACGGTTGAGCTTTTTCGGAGCCGTAAAGTGGTCCTATGACCTAAGAAGAGCACAACTGGCCCTACGGGGATCTCATATGGTGTTGTACAACATCCAAGACAGAGGGAGAGAGAGAGGAGATGAGAGATGACATCCGTCGACCGAGCGATCCGAGCACCTCTGACGGGCAATTTTTCTGTCAGAAGACTGCAAAACGCACGTTTCTCGAAGAGGATCTCTAGGAACACCTTTGTATCAGGGGTTACACAAGTTTGATCCATGTTTCCCATATTTTTCTTCTATACTCCTATGTATTTTCCATTGTCAACCATGCGGGGCTAATCCCCTTTGTCTTTAGGACCCAGGAGAAGCCCGGGTAATCGTTGTATGATACTTTTTACATAGTTTATCATAATTTGTCTCTCAATTTCGTGGTATGATTTCATTTTCTCCATTCTATCATTATGATTGATCACCTTAATGATAATCTAATGCCTTTAATTACTTTGAAATAATAATTAACGGTTGAAAAGAGACGAATATCACATTAAATAATAAATTCCTTGAACAAGGCGATGTACGGTTAATGGTGGAAACCCAGAGTTTGTTTCTCATGCACCTAATTTAGGGTATAGGTTACTACTACCGTGGAACCGACCTAGATTTAGGTAGTGAATTGTATCACGAAAGCGAGCAATTCTGACTGCAGGCCACTATTCGGAATAGGAGACAAATTAGGATAATTGTGTAGAAATTAGTACAGCGAGAACCTGCGGTGAAACCACAATCCTAAAGATTTCCATTTAAATTGATTAAACTAAACATTTAATCGATTGCTTTCTTTTCTTTTCTTTTCTTTTCTTTTTCAATCAACTCTCAAACTCTTTTAATTGGTTTAGCTGATCGTAACCACTTAGTAGTAGTCTACTAAAATTCACGTTTCCCTGAGTTCGACTCAGGCCTCACAAGGCCTATATTACATTGATACGTATACTTGCGTTTGCACGCATGGTTTTCCCGTATCACATAGCTTTATATACCTCTTTTCTTACATGCAAATGAGTTCTTTACACACCTAGCTCACCCTCTCTTCTTCCTTACTTCTTGGAGCTCGTCCCTCTTGTGTGGTGTAGAAGAAGGATCCCAAGGTAGAAGAGGCTTGGCCGAGCTTGCTTGCATGTACACCTAGGGTTTGGATCCACCCTTGTTGAGGTTGTTTGGTGCTTCCTTGATTTTCTTCTTGGTCTAGGTGAGTGAGATCTCCCTCCCTTCCTTCATTTTCCTTTCTTTCCTACCTTCCTCTCTCTTCTTCTTGGTTGGATCCTTGGTGGAGCTTGAGCTAGAGGTTGAAGATGCCTTCTTTCTTGCTTCTTTGACCTAGTGTTTGCTTGCCTTTAGAGAAGGAGCTAGCTTGGTTGAGTGGAGTTCTCAAGCTAGAGTTTCTTTCTTCTTTCCTTGAGCTACCTTGCTATTTGGAGCTTCATCTTCATCCTTGAGATGAGTTATATAACTTTCTCCATGTTTATTGCTTACTCCTAGCTTGCATATACTAGATCTGGATTTAAAATGTAGTGTTCAGTAGAAAGATGCTATCTTTGCCTAGGGTTTGAGTTTATGTGATGATACTTGAGTATTTATCCTCTTGGATGAACCCTAAACCTTGTGCATGATCCCTCTTTGGTAATGGAAGTTCTAAACCTTCCATGCACATGGGAAATGATGGTTTTTGTTCACTCAAATGATGGTTCTTACTTAGGGGTTTGAGCTATTTTCCTTCCTTGTGTTACAACCTGATGGTTTGCCTTTGGTGCTATTTTGTTTGACCTTCATGTCACAACCGATGGCCTTGACTTAAATTCTGTTTTGAACCTTCTTATTCTTGAGAAACAATGGTTTTAGTGCTATCTGATGTAGTGCAAGTCGATGTTTTTCCTATCTCTCACAATCGATGGTTTTACTTGGTGTTTGAGGCTTGTTTTCCAAATGACGACCACACTCGATGGTCTCAATGGGTCCACACTCGATGGTCTCTCTGGGTCATCAACCAACGAACCTACTGGTTCCAAGATTCAATGGTCCACATCCAATGGCTTTTTTTGTTCCAACATTTGATGGTTTCACTGACTCTAAGGTTGATGGTTTCAGTAGGTTTTTGGTTGATGGTTCTCAACCAATGGGTTCACTGGTGTAAGATTTGATGGTCTACATGGTGGCCACATTTGATGGTGGACCTGATGTCCACAACTGATGGTTCTTTCTAAATCAACAAATAATGGTCCTTCTAGGTGTATAATCCTATGGTTTCTCATGATCCAATGGTGGAGCTTACTACACATGATCCAATGGTTTCTAGAATGCATATAAACCTAAGGTTGTTTTAAAGTGTTATTTTGTAATGTTAGCTCAACTTGCTTTGTTGAACATAACCCTACAATTAGATGATGGTGGTTAATCAAGATTATCTTCCTTGTATGATTAGTATGATGAAGGATCACTCTCTTAGTGTTATCAAAACCCTAGTATGCTATCACATGAACATCATAGCTCTATAATACAATGTCATGCTAAACTTGTGTAACACAAGTATAGTGATGGTTTGTTGAGACTTTTTATAAGGTATGGAAAGATAATGATGTTCTTGTAGGGAATGATGTGATGGTCTTAATGACACTTGGGCATGTTTTAAGCCCTAATAGAGGTGCAACCCTCTTCATTATGTGACAAGGATTGGTATATTATGATGATGTAATAAGGAATGTATCTCATACATTTTATATCTTCTAAAGTTGCAATATACCCAGGTTTTTGTAGTAATCTTTTAGAGTTTGTATGTAACTTGATTGATGCAGTTAAAAGATACCCAATTAACATTAACGAATCAAGTGAAACCATAACAATGTAGTACCCTATGCTATAGATCCATTCCAATGTTAGGACTTGTTGGATGGTGAAATGAGTATTCCTCGAATGGAATCTCAGGGTCGTATATTGCTGAGTATATGACTATTTTTAAGGACGACTACTATCATACCTCGATAGGAGAATGACTGTGGTCGTATCTTAATTACTTATATATGTGATGTTCTTGAGGAAAAATGTGTTTGTACCTCGGATGTTAGGGTTTGTATATCCTGGTTACTAGTGCCATGACCTATATACTAAGGGAGTACTAGGTTATTTTGTAGTTGGACTATTTATGTCTCTCCAGTAGACTTGTACTGACTGAGGGAGAATGAGATCTTAGGACTACAACTCTCCTAGTTCTTGTACATAACTGATTTTGACTTAGCAGTGGTTAGTTGGAGTCTGAGTGGTATACCTCGAGCTCCCCAGGGCTTAATAAAAGATGTAATCCATATGTGTAGTATATCTATTTAGGGTTAAACATGATTCACATTGGTTCTTAACCATTACCTTGTTTCTTATGCTGGTGGTTGTTATATTTTGTGGTAAAAGAAGTCAATCATTTAGTAAATGATAGTTTTATCTTTTCCCTTTATACACCTTTTAATCATGCTTATTTCTATACCAATCTATTTATGTTACACCCTGATCTCACAATTACCATTAATCATGATATTAGGGCATAAATTGAGGATTTAACATAATACAAAGATCACCCTTAACTTTTTCTTCTTTTTCAAACTTTTTGTTTTCTCACATTGAACCACATAAACTAACTTTACAAGATAATCTAAACATTGATTTCTCTAATATGATTACAACAGTAAAAATGCATGTATGAACATTCATTATGTTTCTCATACTTTTAAGCACATAAGACTTGCTGATTTGCATATATTGCTAAAAGAGGAATAATGTTATACATCATCATTTACAACTCTCTCTTATTTCTTTACAAGGACCTAGAGTGACAAGGACTGACTGAACTTAACTATACTCAGACTTAACTCTTGTAGCAGGTCTACTCTGATGCAATGATATATTCAATCCCCACGGTTTCCCTAATAATTTTGAGTAGAGGGGTGAGCCTACTCTCTCAGTGAATGAGTAAAACAATAATGCAGTCTAAAGTACTGAATCAAACATTTATCATTCTTGGATAATTGAAATAAAACAAGATAGTAAGTTCAAATTAAAAGACTAGATATTCAAAAACTTACTAATAAAATTGAAGCTTACACCATTAGAAATAAATAAGTATGGAAATATAATCCTCACTATATTCAATATTACATTTAAAGAACAACTACTGTGAAACTAAAATCAAATCTTTCTTAAGTCTTCTTACTTATAAGAAACCCTTTAAACTTATATCATCATATATTAGCTTATGCCCAGATCATATGCAGTGTACTCTACATATGAAGACTCATAGTGAACTACAATCTCACCGTACAAGACTTAGCTGACACCCCATGATTGCTAAGCCTGACAATGTCACTAGTCTGCAATAGGAAAATGGCTCTCTGGCCTCGACACACCTATTATGCCATAAAAATTGGACTCCTCCTCTAACCTGAGCACACAGACGGAGAGTCAAGCCACCTATTGGCTTTTATGTACTCTAGTGCCACCAGGATCTCTGGTTGATGTTAGATACAACATACTATATATTTAAGGAGACTTCCACTAGGGCGTCGTCCCCCCTACCACCTGTTAGTACGATCTGACCCCCGTATAATGGACACTGCCAGGGTTAGGTCATTTCATCCCTACGACGCATACCTATCATAGGGAATCTACAGTGTTCAAGGACCCTAAGTCTATTATTTTATTATTCTTAGAAAGCTCTTACTATATTGTATCTTTTCCTTACTTCTACTTGACTCTAGTATCTCTATGGTACCACGTCTATTTATTTAAAGTTTATAAGTACAACATGTATCTCATACTTAACTTGGCAGAGTAGTATATTCAAAACACTGTAATAAACTGAGAAATCAACATACTATACATGCAGGCAGACTAAAATACTTAAATAAACAGAATACATGTCCACTTGGCACTTATACACTGAAATCATGCAATTGAACTTCTCAATACACTGATGATACTGAACTGAATGCTTAACATATTGTTTACCCCTTTTGTAGGGTTTCTCCTTACTCATGCACATATAGCACTTCTCATGTATTCAAACATATATCATGTCTACTAATATAAATATTCTCATTCAACATTTCTCACATTTATGCATGGGATTGATAACATACCTATCTAGGACATGTCATTTGTCCACTTGCAATAGCATAACAACATATGCATTTCATGGCAAGTATTTGAGTTAAAAAATCCGAATCTCATTAACAAAGCATATATGCATATAAGATAATATTCAGATAAAATCCCACAATATCACATGAATCATCTCAAGCATCCATTTACTACTAAATTAGATATGTATACTTGTAAAAGCATACTAGATTGGGTTTGCATCCTTGATTACTTGCTATTCACATGATATGTACAGTGAAAATCAGAAACTCTATTTGTCCATATATCAATCAAAGAGATCAAACATGTATAATTATATGCACTAGGAACATAAGTAAGATCATATAAGCATAAATCCAAATTTCAGCTATAATGTTGTTTACGCATCTGAATAACTTGAAAATTTAGATCTTCAGAAGATTCTCAATAAACTTCTTAATTATGTAGTATTCAAGATACATGGATATCTATATCCATGTCATGATATAATTATTTTCAGATCATAGTTGGAACATGAATTGAAGTATTCTATTAATCGAATTCAAGAACAATTCTTTTCATTTATTGTCATCTAGGGAGAAATCGAGAATATGAATTAAAACCATCTAATTGAGTACAACTGACTGAAATATTCTTTTACCCACTCACCCTAAGGTGTGAAAACACCTTAAAAATGCAACTCATCCCTAAAAATCTTGATCTCATATCAAATCCCTAGCGATTCACCCGATTCTTCTTCCTTTCAACTCGCAAACCCTAAAAATGGGGGATTATGAAGAAAAAGTGAGAAAAGGGGAAGTTTTGACACCATTTCAGATCAAATCAGAGGAGGGATGGAATCTTGACATGTGAGAGAATATTCACCATGAAACTATATCCAAAGAGGCTAAACTTATATGATTTCATCATTCCTCAGACCGCAAAACCCTATTTCAGCATCTCCATCACTTTCTCCTCTCAAACCCTAACTCTCCCTCTCTCTTTAGGATTTCATTTCTCTAGATTGAATCACGAATTATTAGAGCTCCTTGTGTGTTAGGTTGACCATATAGAGCAATTGATCTGCTTGGGTCAATTGCACATTGACCCCTCACTATACTTTCTCTTATTTCAGCTGAATTTTCTATCATAAAAATATTACTATAATTCATCTACTGATAAGGTCTAAAAATATCCAAAAATTATGAAAATTGTGCATGTTATTTATGATTGAGATTCATATCTCCAGTTAAAATTTCAGATTATTTGGAATTACCAATAAATAAGTAAAAATAAAACACTACACTGCTAAAAAGCACTCTGTCAGCATTTTGGTCAAAGTATAGTTCGACCGAGAACCACATTCAAAGAACACTCAAATATTATAAAATTTTTCTCCAATATGCATGATTGAGTTATCCATATCTTATCCAAAATTCAATATAATAAAAAATTTGAAGAAAATAATAAAAATCATTTACCACACTTCTATCCTGATCAAATTCCATATTCATTTACTATCAAAACCCTAATTTTTGCCAATTAGGGTTTACATTTCTCAAACCATAATTCGTCAAACTAAAATCATAGTTTGAGTTTCTTCTTAGGTTTGAAACATAACAATTGATCTACTATCATTAATAAAGTCTAAACGATGTTTAATATAATCAAGCTTGTAATCATTCATGTAAACCCTAGTTTATCAATTAAGCACAAATGAGGTCATTACAATTTCTCACCCCCTTAAAAAGTTTTATCCCTGAAACGTAAATATGCAAACAAAGTATATTCAAAGTTTATTTTAAGCTTCTGAAATCTTACATGTCATTACATTCTTGTATTTTATACTTGAATGTAGTTTTCAACGTTAAGTCCTTTATTTCTTTTCTAATCACAACATATTAAAACAGTTCTCAATGATAACAAACAAATTCTCTATGCCAAAATCAATCATAGAGTAGATAGAGAAGCAACCATTTCAATATTTTCATACTCTTGAGGTGTTACCTCAACATTGATAATCTGATCCAACAATCTCAATTCATACGACTCAATATGTACTATTGTTATGTATTACCTCTAAGTCACAAAAGAGACTTCGCCATGTTTATTTAAATTTTACTATTGTGCTACTCAAATAACAAAACAATCTTGAGTTGGAAGACTAGATTCAACATCAATTGTACAATACTACTCTCAGAAACCGCATTGCATCATGGATGCATAAGGTGAAGCATTACCATCACATTCCATATTAATCTCAAGTATGAACCCACACATAATTCAAGGTGTGACCATTGGGTTATAGCATACTAGGGTTTCAACAATAGTAACAAAGTACTCCATGATTGTATTAGTCATTCAAGGACTATTCATACCCAATTACCATCACTTATTTATATTAAAGCTAGATATAATAAACTATACCTCATTAGGGTTACATATCAATACAATATGATTATCATCCCTTCTATTCATATGAGTGAATAGGTAAGACTACCTTATTCAGGGTAACCCTTCATTTGTTCCATCATTATCCAACCCATATCACCATACCACAATTGTACAATACTAAGATGGATTACTGGTATGAATGACTACAACTATCAGACACCATTAATTAACATATTGCTTGCACATGAACACTAAAATCATATGTAGAACCAATTTACATCCCTTAATATACCTTCAACAAATTATACTTCTAAAAAAAAGTCTCATATTACTAAAAGCCATTGTTTTCTCTTATCTCTCTCCTCATTCACTACTACTTACTTTTTGCTACTTATCCTTCTCATTTTAATCATGTAAATTAAACATTCCTAAAATTGAAACAAACAAGGTACAAATAGATTATTCATCATTCTTGCTATCACTGTAAGAATTTATCTCATATCACACTACACTCATATTGTATTTGTCCTTTTGTTTCAAGCACACTTGTTATATTTCAAATTTATTTCTTACCCTTTGCTCAAAATCATTTCCATATTGTTTATCTACCTTTCAGATTAGCTACCTTTTAACCCTAGATTACTATCTGTGCTAGTTTACTTCTCATAGTGCAAATCTCATGATCTTGCTTTATAGATATGCTAGTATTCAAGGTCAAATCACTATTGACATCCCTTGAACTACTACAAATCTAAACATTCTAGGGTTTGGTCCTTATCAGAAGCATGACGTTATTTTGATGTGACTTTTCTCCCTTAATTTGAAATTCAAACTTTGGATCTCACTAGTTTTACTAAGGTCTTTCTTATCTTATCTATTGAGTTTTCTTTCTCTTACTTGACCTATTCAGATAGATTACATTCTCAATTTACCCCACTAGAGTTTCATCATAATATTGTGTGTCATTTTTACATTCACTAGTTGTCTCTACCATGGTGGTTATGCATCATATATGATTCATTTTCTTATCACTTCATTCCCACATTGCTTTCCTTAAGGAAGATATAAAAGAGAATATGATTCTAAGACTTATAATTCTTATCTTCAAACATTCCCTTAATACATTTCTCGTATGTAAGTTTAGTTAGTTATCAACAAGGATACTTGACTAATTAGCACTTTATTGAATCTCCTAACCTCTTTCTTTTATAATCTATATTACTCCACCATGTTTCAAACCCTTCCTTACTTTCCATAATCCTCTTACCATATACTACTCTTCCACCTGTCATCTTTAACTTCTAATTTTTTTCTTATGATCATGTTGCTTATTCATTTGTATGATCATGTATACCATGTTGCACATATTTCTTTTTATCCTTCTACTAATGTGAAGTTGAAATTCTAAATCAATAATCTCTCTACTAGTATCACCTCATGTTTAACACATTACATATCCTTCATTTTAAATCAAAGGGCTCATGCATGGGTCAAACTTATTATCTCTTTTAATCAAGTTTTCCCCTCCTGAATATAGTGTACCTTTGTATGACTTATTCATTTATTTAGCTACACTTTTGTTCTTCTTTTAGAAATTAGTTTGTTGTTCTATAGAGACTTAGAATCCAAAGGCAGTAAGGATGAACGTATTAAACTTATTAATAAAGGTATACATTCCATGCTCTGAATTATATCATAACCCTCATTCCTTAATCAAGCTCATTATTTCCAACATTTCTCTTTGTTTCAACTAATTTTCTTATCCTAGTTTTATGATTTACATGCTCATCTAGTTCTCTTCACTTTAACTCATCTAAAGAATCTTCACTTCTACGTACTTATTGTATACTTAGCTCTTTTCTTCTATTTTCCCTTTGCTTTAGAGTACATAAAAACATTGTACTCAGTTATATAATCCATTCCTCATGATTGATTCTTACTATCTTGGCCCCTTACATACTTTTCTCATATCTTTTCCATATTTCATATTTAGAGTTCATATAATACTAATAATTAAACTTAATCTAAACCTTATGTCGTGTTCCTTTATTCCCAAGTAAGGGTTTCTCATATGAGGTCCCAAAGTTGGATCTCAGATATCAGTTCTAACTGATTCTTAGTTATCCCAATCTTTCCCTTGTACTTCAAAATCTTAGAGTATATAAATTCATACTAGAATTTGGATCTATCTATCCAGAATTTACTCTTGTTATATTACTAATAAGAGTCATTAGATACCAGTAATGCATCCTGCCAGCTAGACTAGGCCGAACCTGTAGTCCTAAAGCCAATAGCTACTCAGGATTACTCAACTCCTATTCATCTCAAATGTGTGGAAGAAAACTTATCCACTTAGGAAAGCTCATTCAAAGATAATTTCTAGTCTACTTGATACAAAGAATGTAATCAATAAATGCTACAACTGCATAGTGTACATCAAATCTTAAAGACCCATATATATTTTAAAATACTGAATATTTGAATTCAAACATATAAGAGCTTTTCTATTCATCTCCAATAAAACAACAAAATGAAATGAAAGTTCTATCTCATTTTATATTTATGCTCTTAATTCATTTTACTTATCTTGTTTCCAACCCTAATATTTCTAGGGTTCCTCTGTAGACCATTCTTCCACTGTATACCTGGTCAGGGTATACATGAAAGAATAGACAGAGTAGCTTGATACTGGTTGATCCAAGTACTCAGATACCGGGCCAAGATATCCAAATACTCAAATCCCAAGAGCTAACATCATAACATCTTCTATGTGCCACACTTATGACTCTAACATACTAACTTAATGGTCCCTTACAACTCATCCTAAGCTCTGATACCAAGTTGTTACACCCCGATCTCACAATTACCATTAATCATGAGATTCAGGCATAAATTGAGGATTTAACGTAATACAAAGATCACCCTTAACTTTTTCTTCTTTTTCAAACTCTTTATTTTCTCGCATTGAACCACATAAACTAACTTTACAAGGGAATCTAAACATTGATTTCTCTAATCTGATTTCAATAGTAAAAATGCATGTATGAACATTCATTATGTTTCTCATACTTTTAAGCACATAAGACTTGCTAATTCGTATATATTGCTAAAAGAGGAATAATGTTATACATCATCATTTACAACTCTCTCTTTTTTCTTTACAAGGACCTGAGTGACAAGGACCGACTAAACTTAACTATACTCAGACTAAACTCTTGTGGCAGGTCTACTCTAATGCAATGATATCTTCAATCCCCACAGTTTCCCTAAAAATTTTGAGTAGAGGGGTGAGCCTACTCCCTTAGTGAATGAGTAAAATAATAATGCAGTTTAAAGTACTGAATCAGACATTTATCATTCTTGGATAATTGAAATAAAACAAGATAGTAATTTCAAATTAAAAGACTAGATATTCAAAAACTTACTAATAACATTGAAGCCTACATCATTAGAAATAAACAAGTATGGAAATATAATCCTCACTATATTCAATATTACATTTAAAGAACAATAGCTGCAAAACTGAAATCAAATCTTTCTTAACTCTTCTTACTTGTAAGAAACCCTTTAAACTTATATCATCATATTTAGCTTATGCCCTGATCATATGTAGTGTACTCTACATATAATGACTCGTAGTGAACTACGATCTCACCGTACAAGACTTAGCTGACACCCCAAGATTGCTAAGCCTGACAACGTCACTGGTCTGCAATAGAAAAATGGATCTCTGGCCTCGACACACCTATTATGCCGTAAAAATTGGACTCCTCCTCTAACCTAAGAACACATGCGGAGAGTCAAGCCACCTATTGGCTTTTATGTACTCTAGTGCCACCAGGATCTCTAGTTGATGTTAGATACACCATACTATATTTTTAAGGAGACTTCCACTAGGGCTTCATCCCCTGCACCACCTATTAGTACGATCTAACCCCCATATACTAGACACTGCCAGGGTTAGGTCATTTCATCCCTACGATGCATACCTCTCATAGGGAATCTACGATGTTCACGACCCCTAAGTCTATTATTTTATTATTCTTTGAAAGCTCTTACTATATTGTATCTTTTCCTTACTTATACTTGACTCTGGTATCTCTATAGTACCACATCTATTTATCTAAAGTTTATAAGTACGACATGTATCTCATACTTCACTAGGCAGAGTAGTATATTCAAATTAGTGTAATATATTGAGAAATCAACATACTATACATGCAGGCAGACTGAAATACTTAAATAAATAGAATACATGTCCACTTGGCACTTATACACCGAAATCATGTAATTGAACTTCTTAATACACTGATGATACTGAACTGAATGCTTAACATATTGTTTACCCCTTTCTTAGGGTTTCTCCTTACTCATTAACATATAACACTTCTCAGGAATTCAAACATATATCATGTCTACTAATATAAATATTCTCATTCAACATTTCTCACATTTATTTATGGCATTGATAACATACCTATCTAGGGCATGTCATATCTCCACTTGCAATAGCATAACAACATATGCATTTCATGACAAGTATTTGAGTTAGAAAATCTGAATCTCATAAACGAAGAATATATGCATATAAGGTAATATTCAGATAAAATCCCACAATATCACATGAATCATTTCAATCAGCCATTTACTACTAAATTAGATATGTATACTTGTAAAAGCATACTAGATTGGGTTTCCATCCTTGATTACTTGCTATTCACATGATATTTACTGTGAAAATTAGAAACTCAATTTGTCCATATATCAATCAAAGAAATCAAACATGTAGAATTATATGCACTAGGAATATAAGTAAGATCATATAAGCATAAATCCGAATTTCAGCTATAATGTTGTTCAAGCACTTGAATAACTTAAAAATTCAGATCTTCAGAAGATTCTCAATAAACTTGTTAATTCTGTAGTATTCAAGATACATGGATATCTACATCGATGTCATCATATAAACATTTTCATATCATAGTTGGAACATGAATTGAAGTATTCTATAAACTGAATTCAAGAACAGTTCTTTTCATTTATTGTTATCTAGGACGAAATTGAGAATATGAATTAAAACCATCTAATTGAGTACACTTGACTGAAATATTCTTTTACCCACTCACCCTAAGGTGTGAAAACACCTTAAAAATACAGCTCATCCCTGAAAATCTCGATCTCATATCAAATCCCTAGCGATTCACCCGATTCTTCTTCCTTTCAACTCGCAAACCCTAAAAATGAGGGATTATGAAGAAAGAATGAGAAAAAGGGGAAGTTTTGACACCATTTCGGATCAAATCATAGGAGGGATGTAATTGACATGTGAGAGAAGATTCACCATGAAACTATATCCAAAGAGGCTAAACTTACATGATTTCATCATTCCTCGGACCGCAAAACCCTAGGTCAACATCTCCATCACTTTCTCCTCTCAAATCCTAACTCTCCCTCTCTCTCTAGGATTTCATTTCTCTAGATTGAATCACGAATTATGAGAGCTCCTTGTGTGTTAGGTTGACCATATAGAGCAATTGAGTTTCTTGGGTCAATTACACATTGATCCCTCACTATACTTTCTCTTATTTCAGTTGAATTTTCTGTCATAAAAATATTATTGTAATTCATCTACTGATAAGGTCTAAACGTATCCAAAAATTATGAAAATTTTACATGTTATTTATGAATGAGTACAGATCTACAATTAAAATTTCAGATCATTTGGACTTACTAATAAATAACTAAAAATAAAACACTATACTTCTTAAAAGCACTCTGTCAACATTTTGGTCAAAGTATAGTTCGACCGAGAACCACATTCAAAGAATGCTCAAATATTATGAAATTTTTCTCCAATATGCATGATTGAGTTATCCATATCATATCCAAAATTCAATTAAATTTTTTTTGAAGAAAATATGAAAAATTATTTACCACACTGCTATCCTGATCAAATTCTATATTCATGTACTATCAAAACCCTAATTTTTGCTGACTAGGGTTTACATTTCTCAAACCCTAATTCTTCAAACAAAAATCATAGTTAGAGTTTCTTCTTAGGTTTGAAACATCACAATTAATCTACTATCATTAATCAAGTCTAAATGATGTTTAATCTAATTAAGCATGTAATCATTCAGGTAAACCCTAGTTTACCAATTAAGCACAAATGTAGTCATTACAATTTCTCACCACCTTAAAAAGTTTCATCCCCAAAACATAAATATGCAAACAAAGTATATTAAAAGTTTATTTTAAGCTTCTGAAATCTTACATGTCATTACATTCTTGTATTTTATACTGGAATGTAGTTTTCAGTGTTAAGTTCTTTATTTCTTTTCTAATGACAACATGTTAAAACAGTTCTCAATGATAACAAACAAATTCTCTATGCCAAAATCAATCATAGAGTATATAGAGAAGCAACCATTTCAATATTTTCACACTCTTGAGGTGTTACCTCAACATTGATAATATGATCCAACCATCTCAATTCATACAACTCAATATGTACTATTGTTATGTATTACCTCTAAGTCACAAAAGAGAGTTCACCATGTTGTTTTAAATTTTACTATTGTGGTACTCAAATAGCAAAACAGTCTTGAGTTGGAAGACTAGATTCAACATCAATTGTATAATACTACTCACGACATCCCCATTGCATCATGGATGCATAAGGTGAAGCATTACCACCACATTCCATATTATTCTCAAGCATGAACCCACACATAATTCAAGGTGTAACCATCGAGTTATAGCATACTAGGGTTTCAACAATAGTAACAAACTACTCCATGATTGTATTAGCCATTCAAGGACTATTCATACCCAATTACTATCACTTAGTTATATTAAAGCTAGGTATAACAAGCTATACCTCATTAGGGTTACATATCAATACAATATGGTTATCATCCCTTCTATTCATATGAGTGAATAGGTAAGACTACCTTATTTAGGGTAACCCTTCATTTGTTCCATCATTATCCAACCCATATCACCATACCACAATTGTACAATACTAAGACGGATTACTGGTATGAATGACTACAACTATCAGACACCTTTAATTAACATATTGCTTGCACATGTACACTGAAATCATACGTAGAACCAATTTACATCCCTTAATATACCTTCAACAAATTATACTTCTAAAAACAAATTCACATATTAATAAAAGCCATTGTTTTCTCTTATCTCTCTCCTCATTCACTACTACTTACTTTTTGCTACTTATCCTTCTCATTTTAATCATGTAGATTAAACATTCCTAAAATTGAAACATACAAGGTACAAATAGATTATTCATCATTCTTGCTATCACTGCAAGAATTTATCTCATATCGCACTTCACTCATATTGTATTTGTCCTTTTGTTTCAAGCACACTTGTTACATTTCAAATTTATTTCTTACCCTTTGCTCGGAATCATTTCCATATTGTTTATCTACCTTTCAGATTAGCTACCTTTTAATCCTAGATTACTATCAGTGCTAGTTTACTTCTCATAGTGCAAATCTCATGATCTTGCTTTATAGAGATGCTAGTATTCAAGGTCAAAGCACTATTGACATCCCTTGAACTACTAAAACTCTAAACATTCTAGGGATTGGTCCTTATCAGAGGCATGACGTTATTGCGATGTGACTTTTCTCCCTTAATTTGAAATTCAAACTTTGGATCTCACTAGTTTTACTAAGGTCTTTCTTATCTTATCAATTGAGTTTTCTTTCTCTTACTTGACCTATTCAGATATATTACATTCTCAATTTACCCCACTAGAGTTTCATCATCATATTGTGTGTCATTATTACATTCAGTAGATGTCTCTACCATGGTGGTTATGCATCATATATGATTCATTTTCTTATCACTTCATTCCCACATTGCTTTCATTAAGGAAGATATAAAAGAGAATATGATTCTAAGACTTATAATTCTTATCTTCAAATATTCCCTTAATACATTTCTCATATGTAAGTTTAGTTAGTTATCAATAAGGATACTTGACTAATTAGCACTTTATTGAATCTCCTAACCTCTTTCTTTTATAATCTATATTACTCCACCATGTTTCAAACCCTTCCTTACTTTCCATAATCTTCTTACCATATACTACTCTTCCACTTGTCATCTTAAACTTCTAATTTTTTTCTTATGATCATGTTGCTTATTCATGTGTATGATCATGTATACCATGTTGCACATATTTCTTTTTATCCTTCTAATAATGTGAAGTTGAAATTCTAAATCAATAATCTCTCTATTAGTATCACCTCATGTTTAATACATTACATATCCTTCATTTTAAATCATATGGCTCATGCATGGGTCAAACTTAGTATCTCTTTTAATCAAGTTTTTCCCTCCTGAATATAGTCTACCTTTGTATGACTTATCCATTTATTTAGCTACACTTTTGTTCTTCTTTTAGAAATTAGTTTGTTGTTCTATAGAGACTTAGAATCCAAAGGCAGTAAGGATGAATGTATTAAACTTATTAATAAAGGTATATATTCCATGTTCTCAATCATATCATAACCCTCATTCCTTAATCAAGATCATTCTTTCCAACATTTCTCTTTGTTTCAACTAATTTTCTTATCCTAGTTTTATGTTTTACATGCTCATCTAGTTCTCTTCACTTTAACTCTTCTAAAGATTCTTCACTTCTATGTACTTATTGTATGCTTATCTCTTTTCTTCTATTTTCCCTTTGCTTTGGAGTACATAAAATCATTGTACTCGGATATATAATCCATTCCTCATGATTGATTCTTACTATCTTGGCCCCTTACATACTTTTCTCATATATTTTCCATATTTCATATTTAGAGTTCATATAATACTAATAATTAAACTTAATCTAAACCTTATGTCGTGTTCCTTTATTCCCAATTAAGGGTTTCTCATATGAGGTCCCAAAGTTGGATCTCAGATATCAGTTCCAACTAATTCTTAGTTATCCCAGTCTTTCCCTTATACTTCAAAATCTTAGAGTATATACATTCATACTAGAATTTGGATCTATCTATCCAGAATTTACTCTTTTTATATTACTAATAAGAGTCATTAGATCCCCGTAATGCATCCTGCCAGTCGGACCAGGCTGAACCTGCAGTCCTAAAGCCTGGAGCTACTCAGGATTACTCAACTCCTATTCATCTCAAATGTGTGGAAGAAAACTTATCCACTTAGGAAAACTCATTCAAAGATCATTTCTAGTCTACTTGATACAATCAATGTAATCAATAAATGCTACAACTGCATATTGTACAAAAAATCTTAAAGACCCATATATATTTTAAAATACTGAATATATGAATTCAAACATATAAGAGCTTTTCTATTCATTTCCAATAAAACAACAATATGAAATGAAAGTTCTATCTCATTTTATATTTATGTTCTTAATTCATGTTACTTATCTTGTTTCCAACCCTAATATTTGTAGGGTTCCTCTCTAGACCATCCTTCCACTATATATCTGGCCAGGGTATACATGAAAGAATAGACAGAGTAGCTTGATACTGGTTGATCCAAGTACCCTGATACCGGGCCAGGATATCCAAATAATAAAATCCCCAGAGCTAACATCATAACATATCCTATCTGCCACACTTATGACTCTAACTTACTAACTTAATGGTCCCTGAAAACTCAGCCTAAGCTCTGATACCAAGTTGTTACACCCCGATCTCACAATTACTATTAATCATGAGATTCGAGCATAAATTGAGGATTTAACGTAATACAAAGATTCACCCTTAACTTTTTCTTCTTTTTCAAATCCTTTTTTTTCTCACATTGAACTACATAAACTAACTCATCCGGGAAAGAGGGAACGAGGATTTGCTAGAAAGAAATATTGTTAACAATATGGCATGCGGAAACTGAATGGGCATAACTCACGAGGCGAGAAATTGAAAAATGCCAGTCCGCATACCGTAGTAGATCGTGACCCTATATATATACATATATATATATATATATATACATACATATATATATATACATATATATATGTATGTATGTGTATATATATGTATGTATGCATGTATATGTATGTATATATATGTATGTATGTATATGTATGTATGTATATATATGTATGTGTGTATATATATATATATATATACATACATACATATATATATATATATATATATACACGTGTGACAGTTGTCAATTAACACAGATATAGCTGCACATTATTCATTCAAGGAATCATTTTTAAGGTCAAAATTGAATCATGTTTTAAATGCGTATGATGTTGCCTCTAATACCACTGTATGGTTATGCGTCATAGTTGAAATGAAAAACTTCCAAGCAAAATACTTAGCCAATGGATCGGTTGTATCTATAAAATGTTGGTGTATTGAAGACATAGACGGGATGTTGAATATATATTTCTACACACTAGTTGTCCAACAACTATACACGTCTTATGTTGGTATAGAACTTGCACTTTCATATCTGAAATGATCATTATTGTTGTCACATTTTCATTGCAGCAACACATTGTCTTCTCCTTAGAGAAGTCTCTTATCCTCAAGCCTCTTCCCAAGGTCATCGGCCTATACGTCATCCATATGGATGCGAGAACTCTTGGTGCACCATCTTGGTTGCTAAGAGGAATAAGAACTCAGAGTTGTCAACGTGCTAGCATTACCCACTCTCCTTTTCCTCCTATTGTGGGCTATTATTCTTAGGGTGAGTTTTTCTCTCTTCAAGAGGAATAGCACTTAGACAACTTATCTCACAATGCATCTATCTCCCTTTGGGACATCCACCCCTTTATACAGGAGATTCATGGGCCTGGATTTGAGAACAAATTTAATGTGTAAATTGAGCAATGTTACCATGATCAGATAAACCACTTGACATAGATATCTAGATTGAAATTGAAGCATGGAGATCTCATCATCTAAATATTAATATATGTTTCTTGAAATAGATCAAACTATTGAGATTATGTGAATTCAATATCATATATTGACTCACATGAGTGTGGGCATGCATTCTATGAGGACCGAGACTTGATAGGGGAGCCACTCACTTATTTGAGGGAATAAGAGTAAACCATCCAGTTCCACATGTGATAATAATTTTACACAATTGATGATAAACTAAAATTCATGTATGTATGTATGATTCACCAAAAATGTAGCATTGAAAGATAAAATATCTAACTATTACAATATTTACATCTAACATTGTTCTTTACCACACATGGTTTGTATAAAAGGAAACTGTAGGAAATAATCCATAGAGGGTAAACCAACTACTTCAATCTATCTTCCAAGAAAGATCAACTACATTTGGATAAATCTTGGTCAACATTGGCCCACTCCTTGGTATCTACTTATGGGGTTGGAAGCATACCCCGCTAGAGAAGACAAAGTGGTCATTGTCAACATAAAAATGTCAGTATGTGCATACTAATAGGGATTGAGAAATTATATAGGAAAAGGGACAAAAAATATAACAAGGCTTCCTAAACAAGAGAAAAGTATCATCCAAATTGATATCAAAAGAAAAAAGTCCAATAAGACGAAAATAAATAGGTGTATTTTCTATGAACTACAATAAAGTATGGCTCAAAAGCATATATAGAACAATTACATCACCCATCAACAAAAATGATACTTCAGCATTCGTGGGAGATAAACATAGTACTAGTAAAATATAATAAAATAATGATGGTTAGAGCACATAACCTAAATCTTGATAGAGCATGACACATGACCAACCTCCGAAATATATAAAGGTGGGAACATAACCTAGATGTGGGGCACATGACCTCCGTCCCAAAACAAAAGGGACACATAACCCCATAAAACCAAAGCATATTGTAAAACCTAGTACTACCGAATCAAGAAGCATGCAATCTAGAGGCTAGTAAAGTTTAGTCATGATATTGATCAAATATGATTATCCAACCAAAAGTGGAACATCAAACCATAAAAAATCCATCATGAGAAAATTAGGGCTTCAGTTTGCAAAATGCACAATGTAGTTCAAATCCATCTCTATTGGATTTCAATCGAAAATAGAATGAATAATATTATAAATATTAGACACTAAAGTGCAATATCAACTGAGCAACGTCAATATATAACCAATATCAATATTTTGGACTCAAAATAACTCAAATAGATATCAAAGGATATATTTGAAATTTATCTTTCAATTAGGTCAAAAGAGTGTCAAAATAGAACAATTGCTCAAGATAGATCTTAAAGAATGCAACATACCTTGAACTTTAGGATGAACACTCATGGTCAAAATACTAATTAAGGTTAGGGTGTTTCTTCACCTATAATCATATTAGATGTAAATCACTAATTAAGATGTATAGTAAAAACCCTAAAATTTTGACTTCCTATTACATTGGACTCAGCTTATGAAACCATATCATCATATAGGGTTGATTTTTCTATCTCCAAAACATATTTTTAAAATACATATTTATATTATGATAGATTAAATAATACATTATGAATTATATTATATAATTAGGAATTATATTACATATGATTCTATGATGATTAAATAATTAATTATAGTGATTAAATGCATATTTTTAAAGTGATTTACTTGTATTTACATCAAAAAGACCTGATGCAAAATACTAGTAAGCCCCTTCATCACGCATCATTATTTGGATGCAGAGAGGGCATACTTGTATAAGTGTTGGCCCAAATTAACCCACGATAGATCATTCAAACCAAATGTTAAAAGACATATACCCAAGTTGTGTGTCACAAAATAACTCAGTGTCAATGGTAAATAGTGAAAACAACTGATCATCTTTTTCCTCATTCAGGAAGAATGCCAACTATTACAACCAATACCCATCTCAAGGTGAGAGTTGACTTGCTAAAACTCCTCAAAATCACCACCCGACATTGAACCATTTGGCTTCCTCACCCCCACTAGTCTCGATGACCCAAGCCAAAGGTCTCGGGGAGGCTCAAAACCCTAAAGTAGAATTCCACCATGGAAGATAGGTGGATAACTTAAAAAACCAAACAACCCTAAACTCATCAATTGAGGATATCAACTAGTTCACGGAACCCCAATGAAGAAGGGGAGCTAAAAACTAAAATCAAAACACGGGTGAAGATTGTAACTCAATTTGAGAGCAATAGCTAGGTCGGTGAATGACAATTGAAAAAAAGGGAATGCCTTCTCTAAAGTCAAACAGAGTGGATGAAATCATCGTGCGGTGATATGAACTTTCTTCCAAGGGTTTAAGAGTGTCAAGTGCCATCGTATATGGATACTAGGATGCCGATAGTGAAGCACCAAATATCCCCTCTATGTCTTCATGGCAAAGAGGGGTAATTGTAATTGTATAACTTGCTTTTGGGCGATTTACAAAAGTTTTCATGTGGTTACTTATAGGCTATTATCTTGAAAGAGCTAGGAAACTCACCAACATTTGGAGACATGGTAGGAAAGAAACCAAGGTTTGGGAGGACTCCCCTACAACTGAAACTCGTTGATTATGGGGTTCAATGAACTTGAGCTTTTGAATGGAATTTCAACAGGTAGGAAAAAATAGGAGGGGAGAAGATGAGAGAGATGCTATTGATGGAGGAGAAGTAGGCCATGATGTCTGTGTGGAGTCCAAAAATGATAGAACTTGGGGAAGAAGAAAAACTCCAGTTAGTTTGATCCCAATCCAACAGTTATGATAAAGTCAGACCCCATGAGATCGTGTGATAGAAGAACTTAGGAGAAATAAAACATATGATGGTCAAACCAGGGAAATTTGTTACTTAAAAAAAACCAAGATAATTTGATTTATATTAAGATAAATATGTATGTACTTCCTTCTCTAGTTAAATTAGCATATTTATCATATCCAATTAACCTCAAACTAGGTGCCCAAGGAACACAATGTTAAGCTTAGATTTAGCTTTTGGGGTTATCTTATATGAGTTCCAATACAATTAGGGTTTAAAACTTTTTTCTCTCTATTTATTATTACATATTAACATTATCCTCAATATGTAGGATTTAGATCCCTATTAACATTATATTATTACAAAACAAGTTTCATGATATTATCTTGCATGAGATTAGTCAATTGATGAATTATGTCCATTAATTTAAAATTCATTCATTCAAACCCATTAGATATGCATATTAACATCTAAGGTCCAATTATTTGTGCTTTATGTATATTAAGCACCTTAAATACATTAATACTGTATTAAAATCCAATAAAACATATGTGACATATTTCATGAACTCCATTACTTGTTAACACATAACTAGGTTATTAGGTAAATATGAATGTATCATGATATGTTATGTTGATTATAAATTTGAATGTCACTTAATGTATTATATATGATATTTTTTTTTTTTTGTGAATCTAGAGGTTAATTTTATTCCTCCCGCTCTCTAGTGCAGGTGAACAATTCTGGCAGATTTACAACGTTGCTCAAATTGAGCCAATTAGGATAAACAGAGGTAAAAGTAAAAGAAGGACTACTACTGGTTTGTGCATGCTTTGCAAGCGAGTCAGCGATTTGGTTTTTCTCCCTATTGATATGGTATATCTCCGTATTAGTCTGTTCCTTCATCATAGCTTTGGCTCTGCTCACGTAGGGCTTATATTTGTTGATTGTTGTTAGCTCTGGTAGGATTAGAGAGACTGCTTGTGCTGAATCTGTACATAGAGCAATGTGTCCCTTGCCACAGACTGCCATAGATTCCAGCCCAAAGATAATAGCTTGACATTCCGCTTCAAGAGCATCAGTACTAGTGCAACGTTTACTGCCTCCAAAACAGCAGGTTCCCGCCTTATTCAGAATATGAAAACCTAGACCTGATGGCTGGGTCTTGGATATGAAAGATGCATCAACCAGAATGAAGTAGTCGAAATTGGAGATGCTAAGAGAAGGAGGTAAGGCTTCCCGAGGAGTTCTAGTGATTGTACTCAAGGAACTTTGCATACCAATGATGGTGGTGGCTCTTGTACGAATGAATGTGACTGTGACTGACGGAGGTTTCAATATTCTTGTATGGATTTGCTCATTACGACTTTGCCAGATATGCCAACAGGAAACTTGGGGGATAGGAGAGTGCACCATGGATATCATGTTGTGTTTGACGATGGACTGAATCCATGAGTCTTCGTTCATATTGAAGAAATTAGTAATCAAACCAAGCTCGATCCAGATAGGTTTCGAGAATTGGCAATCACGCAGAGCATGCAGAATGTTGTCTTCCCCATTATTACAGAGCTGACATTGGCCATTGACATCAATATGGAGACGACGCTTTTCCATGTTAGTGAGGATAGCTTTGTGCTGTAAGAGCCAAAGAAAGACCTTTATTCTTGCAGGAAGCTTCCATCTCCAGACATCTTTCCAAAGACCAGGCGATTGAACTTCCTTTTGTTCGCGGATCCAGCGATAGGCTGATCTAGACGACAACCTTCCATTTTGTTCCTTAGGCCAAGCCCAAAAGTCAACTCCATTGGAGTCTTCAGGAGGAGGCAGTGAGCGAATCTTGTCCCAAGTGACATCAGGGAGGAACTGGTAGATGAAACCCCAGTCCCACCTTCCATTTCCCAGACTCATAGAATTTACCTGAAGAGAACTCAGCTCGGGCGGAATGGTGATATTGGGTTGTAAGTCAAGAATTGAGTTGCCTTGAAGCCACCTATCAGTCCATACATTGGTGGATTTACCATCATTCACCACATTTTAACAGAGGTTTTGGATAACTGGGAGATACTTTTTGATGAACTGCCATATGGGGGATCCATGGCGATTCAAGATGACGCCGTTGCGAACATACTTTTGTTTCATAATTTGAACCCAAATTCTGTCCGGTTGATTCAAAAATGACCAGACGTTCTTTAGAAGGAGGGCTTGATTTTGGTCCTTAGCATCTTTAATTCCTAGGCCTCCAATATCTTTATTACTGGTGACCTTCTTCCAGGAGACCAGAGATAATCTTCGCTACTCCCAGTTGCCTGACCATAGAAAACGACGGACATGCTTATTTATATCATCACAAAGAGTTGGGGAGAGACAGACAGACTGCATAGAATATCCAGGGATAGCTTGGAGTGTCGATTTAGCTAGGTTTATTCGTCCAGCAAGGGAGAGATGGTGCATGGTCCAGCTATCCATACGGGACCAGATATTTGAGATGATGTATGCGTGAGTGTTCTTGTTAACCCGTTTGTGCAAGATGGGCACTCCCAAGTATTTCCCAAGGTCCTGTGTCCAAGGGATACCAAGCTTTCTACTGATAGTGCGAATTAAAGGCCTAGGAGTGTTCGAGCTGAAGAAACATTTTGATTTGTCAAGTGAGATCGCCTGTCCAGAAACTTTGGCGAAGTTGTCCAGAAGTTTTAGGATGGTTTTGGCCTGGTGAACTGAGGCGTCACCCATGAGCAGAATATCATCAGCGAAAAACACATGTGATAGTTTAGTGCCTCCTCTAGATAATAGAATTGGTTTCCAGCTACCATCTGTCACAACAAGGGAAATCGCCTGGCTAAGCCGTTCCATGCAAAGGACGAAGACGTAGGGACTGATCGGATCGCCTTGTCTGACGCCTCTTGAAGCCTTAAAGGCTGTAAGGGGTGTACCTTCCCAGAGGATAGAAGTGGAGCCTGTGGTGATGATTTGCATGATCAACTGACATACTTTATTAGGGAGCCCCGTTCTGGTGAGAGTATCATTAATAAAATCCCAGGACATGCGATCAAACGCTTTGGAGAGGTCAAGTTTAATACACATTCTGTACTTTTTTGTGCTTTTGGACTTCATTGAATGGATGACTTCTTGCACTAATAAGATGTTGTCACTTATACGCCTTCCTGGAATGAAGGCCGATTGAGAGGGAGAGATCCCGTTATTTAGAAAGGGCTTGATACGTTCAACTAGAACTTTGGAAATTAGCTTGAAACAGCTATTGTTTAAGGATATAGGCCTAAGCTCGTTACAACTCTCTGGAGATTTTGTTTTTGGGATTAAGACCATGAGAGAGTCAGCCATTGATTCTTCAATACGGCCAGATTTGAAGGTACTATTGAAAGTATGGACAATTGAGCCACCAATATAATCCCAGTTGTTTTGAGGAAACTGTTATAGACACCGTCAGGACCCGGTGCCTTTGTCGGCGACATGAGGAAAAGAGTCTTTCTTATCTCTTCAGCATATGGGGTAGATTGCATAGAACCAAGAGTGTCTGCGGGAAGAGGCGGGAAAGTGCCCGGGTAGTTGACAATCGCGGCTGTATCAGGAGATGCGATAGATGTGAGCAAGCTCGAGAAGTAGTTGAGGACAAGGCTTTGAACTTCATTGCGGGAGGAAACCCAGTTACCACTATTGTCCTTCAGGCGAGTGATCTTATTATGGTGCCGACGGGCGTTCACATGTGAGTGAAAGAATTTAGTGTTGTCGTCGCCTAGCTGCAGCCAGTCAATATGTGCTTTTTGCTTCCAGTCAGCATCTTCTCTAAAGAGAAGCTGGTTATATCGTTCCTGAAGGGTGATGGACATGTCAGTTAAGTTTGAGGCGTTCTGTTGGGATATTACCTGGGAATTATTAATGCATCGGAGCAGGGAGTTCTTCTCTTTATAATGTAATCGCATCTGTTTCTGGTCCCAAGTCATCGCGGTGGATTGGAACTTACGGAGAGTTGCTGAGAACTGAGAATTGGCGTCCCACTTTGGCATGATATCTTTATGGAAAGAAGGCCTGAGGTTCCAACTTGCTTTGGTGCGGAAGACATGCTTACTCTGTGCTCTTCTGCTGTCGTCAGACATCAGGAGGGGGTTATGGTCGGAATCAACTCGCAGGAGGACAGTGTTAGTAGCATTAGGATGAAAATTGAGCCATTCGCAGTTGATGAGAGCCCTTTCCAGGCGTTCTTGAAGGCGGCCAAGACGGAAGGTAAAAAACTGCCCATGACTCCTGGCTTCAGACAGTCCGGAGTTCAAAAGGCACTCGTGAAAGAGATTAGAAGCATATCTGTCGAAATAATTGCTGCCTATCTTCTCAGATGGGTCAAGGAGAGTGTTGAAGTCCCCCATAACTATCCATGCGTTGGAGATGCAAGTGGACATTTCTTCCAATATTTTCCAAAGAAATTTCCTTTTAGTAGGGTTCGGGCTTGCGTATACGATGGTAAGATACCAAGTATTGTCTACTAGGCAGTGAATGTACTGGCGATGGTTGGATATGATATCAATGTTGCAGCGACGACTGTCCCAGAGCAACCAGATACCCCCAGAAAAACCGATAGCCTCCACTCTATGGGAGAAAGGAAATCCAACTTTACCGATGATGCTATCCGCTACTGTCCCGCTACATCTTGGTTCAATGATGGCGAGGAGGTGCAGGCTGTGGATTAGCTTCAAATCTTTCATAAGTCTGATCTTATTGTCAGAACAGGCTCCTTGGATATTCCAACAACAGAGCTTCATTAAATAACGGTGGGTAAAGAGGGGGGTGGGAGATTAAATAATTGCGGCGCACAGACCCACCGCCTGTGCGTCCTCTTCATCTCCAGTGTTCATGGAAGCGTCTCCCTGATTGGTTCCCTCAAACTCAGGAAACTCTAGGGAGCGAACAGTGGAACGAGGTTCTGGATTTTCATTGTTTGGGTCGTCAGTTGGAGGGGGTTGCTCAAAGAGACGACCCTTCTTCCTCACTCTGTCAGGGCTCTGGACAGACTGATAAACGATCTTCCTGTTACGTAGCATGACGAAGCCACTTCCTTCTTGACCTTGTCGAAGGAATGTAGCACGCTGCTTTGGGTGCTCACCATTAGAGACGGTGTTGAAGACTGGCGTATCAAGAGCAACGCTGGGTCCTGTTCTGCCAACACAGGTTTCATCCTCTTGGAGGGTCACCGCAGTATTTGCCTGGGAAGCCGTTGTCTTGGACGTGGCTGCGTCTTTTACCTTGGCCTTTTCATTTTGCGAGGCAGAGTTTTGCTTTCGTGCTGCCATCTTCTTCTTCCTACTCATGGCTGTATGCCATTCTCCTTCGTCGATGGAAACTTCACTATCCGATATGGGTATTGTGCTTTTCCCTTTCTGATTAGTGTTGCCTTCCTGTGTGGAATGTTTTGTAGAGCCTTTGTTCTTCTGTTGTGGGTTGCGCCTAGTAGGCTTCTGAGCATGTATGGCCATGGTATAGGCAACAACAGGTAATGGAACAGCTACAGAAGACGACGCTTCATTAGTTTGTTGAGTAACAAACTTGCATTCATCGTCAGAATGACCCATCCTTCCACACTTCATACATACAGAAGGAAGATTTTCATATTGCAAACGGAAGTGCTCATTGTTAATGAACACCGCAGGTAGCAAGGGTTTTGCAGTCTCGACCTCCACAACGATCCTTGCAAACTTCCCTCGATTACCTTGAGAAGTGTTTGTATCAATTTTTATTGTCTTGCCCACAAGATTTCTGATGCTTTGAAGAAGTTGGTTCTGGTATAAGAATATAGGTAGATCCGGAATTCTGGCCCAGACAACCAGTTTTCTGGGGATTGGGTCAGAAGGGCGGAATGAAGGGGACCAAGATTGTACTGATAAGTAGTTCCCAAAGACAGTCCAAGGACCACCTGTCACGGCAACGATGTAATCAACCTTGTTTGTGAATTGAACAATGTAATATCCCTGGTCAAGATCGATAACCCTGAAGGATTCTGAAGGGTGCCATAGGCTGTGGATTTTATTTACGAGGGCCTGGAAGCCGAGGTTTATGCCTATTACTTTGACGACGACCGCGTGTTGCCAAGGTTCGATTAATGGTTTCATGACTTCTCTTCTAACAATGATAGCCGGAAAGACGTCGGTGACATCTACAGAGATGTCGCTTTCCTTGATCAGGTCTGGAGATATAGAGTTCAGGTATGTTAGCGATCCTCTGGACCTTCCAGTCATTGCTTCTTTGTACGATGGCTTGGATTGGTAATGAGCCGAATCCATATCCACGTCTTCCAACGGGAGAAACGGAGCGTCTGTAGTCTTCCCGTGTTCTCCATTGACTTCCGGTTGTGGGGCTATCTCCGGTGGACGATCCTGGTGGGAGAAACCTCTGCCGCCAAAGCCTCTACCCCGGCCGCCTCCAGCGCCGCCGGAGCCCCTTCCGAACCCTAGCGAAGCCATCTAAGATAGCTCCCTTTATTATATATGATTTTAAGTCTATACATGTTACATTTACCTATATTATTTGCATGAACCAGTTACAAACAACTCTACTAGGGTATAAATCTACCCTTGTTTGGTAAAATTGAAAGGGTCAAGCATACTAACTTGTAATCATATGATTAGGGTTTTTTAAGTCCGGATAGGTAAAACCCAGTATGTTAACATTTTGTATTATTGTGTATCAGGTGACTGAGAAATTACTCCAATGGAGGGACCAATTCCATCTACATCACTCACAATAATCCACAAGTATCACAATGCATCAAAATATTACTTGTATGTAAGCCCTTATTCAAAGTCATTTCTAGTAGTGTTAAAGTATACAGAAAACCATATGATCATTTTAGTGATTTCAAGTCTGAGGATGCATTCATCATCACCACATTGACATGTGATTATCATTGTCATGACATGTCTTGTATGTGTCCTTCTCAAAGTGGGTCTGTATAGTAAAACTTCTTCTCAAACAAGTACCCATGTATCTGAATTGATATCCCATATCATGATTAAAGAGAAGTAGTCATCATTCAAAAAACATACTAGTCTTACCTATTGTTATTGTGTTTTCATACCCACAATATAACTGATTAGGGACATAAAAAACAATACTGTTGACTATATATATGATTTCATGTTCAGGTCTTCAAACTAAATCATGTTTCATCGAGTTAAAACATTCTTAGGTCATTATTATATATATTCCTTATCTCAATACTTAAACAAACATAATTAGTGTAAGTTCCTTAATTAATATAATATCATATACAATGTATCCCTATTATAATCATCACATTTTTTCTCTCAAGGAATTCAACCAAAATTCTCAAGTTTTTATTAGTCTTTTTATTTTGACATCCATTAGAATAACTTCACATCGCTCTTTGATTGAGAGCCTTGATAATTTCCATGTTGTTCTTTTCCTTCTTATGTACAGTTCCATATTACATGCACATACCAGTGTTAATTGATAAAATTCCACCTTTCTTTTTTTGTGGGGTTTGCTTCCGACCCCTTAGGTAAATAGCACTTTGAAAGGATGACTAAGTTGAGTAGGACTTGCACGTTGGTACTTGATGTTCATTCAAAAATATAATTAAAGTGGATAAATTACCCTTTGCATCAGGACTAGTGTTACAACCACAACCTCATGTATTCACCCATGTGGGTGTCAACCAGTAATCTTATAAATTGCAATAGTAAACAAAATATTCCCTGATGTTTCTAGTACTTCTAGTATATTTATCAAATATTTTGAATCATATTCCCATGAAAAAAATTGATTTGGTGTTCGGCATTGGTATTGTTCCTTTTATTCAATTGAGTAAGGAGTGGATCTTTTTCAATTTTCATTCCTTACACCACCTTTGTAATGGTAGTCATGATTGTGAGTTGGGTGTGCATGGTCATTCTATTCTACACTAAAACACAGAAGAGAATATGGGGACATATACTTCATCCTTGACGAGAATGTCAAAAGTCTAAGTATGGGAGATCATAACATCCTAGGATATGTGACCTCTCATAGAATGATCCTAAGAGGAATGATTGGACCACCCATATAAAAATGGCAACTACTTTTCAGGTATTCCATCAATAGGTACTTCGGAGTTAAGCATGATTGGCCTAGAGTAGTACTAGGATGGGTGATCTATCAAGATATATAACTGAGGTTATATATGAGTGAGGAAAAACATGTAGTTGAGAGTGATGTTGGCCTATGAGGCATCTCATCATTCTTGTAATTCCATTATAGCCTTAGGAACTGGGTCAGGCATTACAAGAAACCCCAATGCAATATCAATGGGATCATTCTCTCCTTTTTGCTGCAAGAACCTTGGGTGTCTAGGTCATTTTCTCTCTTGTGGTATGGAATTAAGAAACCCAACTTGTGATATGTCATACACCTCATGTCCTTCTTCTCGTTCTTCTTTATTTGAAGCTACACTCTCTTTCTCTGTCTAAAATTTTCAATTCACTGATCTAATTTGTGAATGTTGAGCCTTTCCATAGCTTTTTATTTTAAAATTCCACTTCAAATGCCCTTATTTTCATCATCCTTCTTTATGTCATTTACAACCCAAACCACATAGATTAGGAATATGAGGAGAGCATTGGTCATCTGATCATTTGATCTAATGGTGCCTAAGAAATATTAAGACATATTCCTCCATATATTCATACTCATAATTTTGATTAATTCATCACTGACTTCTTTGGTTCCAATTTTATTTTGTAAAATAAATTATTGAATACATGTTAAAATGTGAATTGAAAAGTTTCCTATATCTAAAAATATTTCTCTATATTTGAAATAATTACTAGATATAATATTCAATTTTTTTAGGAAAAAATATATCTTATTATATAATATTGCACACTCAAACAAAAGAGTCCTTGAACTGATCATGCATCAATCATGACGCTTATTACATATCCAAGACACCTATTCTCTCCACAATTTTTTTGAATGATTAGATGATTATAAATCTCTTACAAATCAAATTATCTTGTTACTATGACCCCAAAAACTAAGATCTAGATAAATGTGATAATTTGATGTTTTAAATGCATGTTAAGCATTAGTTATCCCATAAAATAGATTTTATGGTAGATATAGGTAATATGGATTTTATTAATGAATCTTAGGAAAATATTCTCTTGAGTATTCTAAGCATTAGAAATTGCATGGATTTACATTACGTGTATTTGAAAGGATAGTTTGTGCTATTGGTCCTGCAATTTATGGAATGTCAAAAACATAATAAAGGCATTATAAATCAAATAATTGATGTTGAAAATGAGGGGTTTGATAACTTCATTAAATGCACTACCCATTCTAGAATCACGTCAATAATCATGCTAATGTAAGTTACAAGCAATGTTTCTTTTCAAGTTAAAATCACTTAAGCAACATGGTGTTCATACAAATATAATATCTATCAACAAATATAAGAAGATTATACACAAATTCATGGTTCTATTCACTAACGTCAAATATGTTTTATTATGGTAAAGATACCAAATCCACTCTCCTAATTAGACAAAATTCTATATGAGACCTAAATTCCTATTGGTTAAATGTAGAACTCGCTACAAATTCATAGCTAATCTAAAAACCCACTATTATTCCACCAACAACACATTGGTTTATCTCATTGTAAATTAGAAAAAAGGAAAGGAAAAGGAGATAGAAGACAACCAAGATCTCCTAGAGATTCATTCAATGTAAAGTGGATAGAAGGAGAAAAACAATATTAGCATCAAATCTTAGCTAGGTTTATCATAATCTCATACAATCTTACCATCATTCTTTATTTTCTTTCAAAATGGTTAGAAATGTAGGTTTAACATAATCTCATACAAACTTACCATCATTCTTTATTTTCTTTCAAAATGGTCAGAAACGTCCTAAATCACCATTGATGAAAGTTGGCATTTAAAAATGGTTCAATAGATCTAGAACTCAATTTTTATGGGTTAAATAGATGTAGGTCAAGAGTCATTCATTCTTAACCTTCCATGTTACCTACAACTGTTGATGATAGAAAGGGAGGTTGATCTCTATACACGTTGGCCAATATTTAGGTCCCATCAACCCTACGCATTGACTCAACTTAGTAGATGGTGAACTCTCTAACCAACTCAACCCACAGATAGGTTTGAAATTAATTTATTTTGGGTCACTGGACCAAATCTTAGCTAGGTTGAGTCTTTCAATTGATATGCCATTCTTCTATACCGACCCAATCCTAATTAAATCTGAATGTCATTAATATGATGTTGATCCATATCCATACCAACACCTACTAGGTTGGCTCGATGGCGATCTACTTTTATCGAAAGGACATGCTTTTCAGCATGAAAGTGAAGCTTTTAGTTGTGATCTTACTTTTGATAATGATGTAGAATATGATGATTCATATTCATATTTGTATGTTCATTAAAACCCTAGTCATAAGGAGTATACTAGCACTAGAACGTTTTGGGTGAATTGTGGAAAACTTTTATTTTTGTGTTTGTTCTTTTGATTTATTGTGGCTCTCAATTTTCAATCCTTTCCATGATATTTGTCCACTGTGTTTTTGCAACCCTAATATGTTTGTGATAAGAAGAGAACCAAAATACCAAATGTGTTCGATATATGGAATCGACAAGAAGACTAGTGATAAAAAACATGCCTTAATGATGAAAGAATTCCAAACACGGTGGTTTCTCCTTATTTTCTACCGTAAAGACAACATGGGACTCAAACATATATGTGACAATGATATTATAATAATGTAAGATTGTGATCAAGGTGACTAAAGTTGACACCAGTTTTTTTTGGTGGGGGGGTGCTAACAAATCAGCTATTGGATACATCAAAACATTCATGTGAAAGTTAACATTGACGGAAACACCATCTGCCACAATAGTGGAAGTGTCTTGTAATCACAATCAAGATGCTATCTTTTGATTAAAGGCATCAATGACAAGTTCATGAAAATACATTAGTGAGAATAATATAAATTAATCATAATAAACAAATTAGGATGTTCAGAGTCTAGCAGTGACCTCTGAGGTGGATCCATGTTCAACCACATCAATGCCGGCTTGTACAACCTGAGGAATGGATACATAATTAACCAAGAGGATCACATCGAAACTAATGCATTTTAAGGTCTATACTAGTCTATACAGATTTTTGATTCGGTCATTTAGGCCTTCCTACTGCTACTCATTCAAGCCACTGAAGACTCAATTGGCACGTGAAGCCATCCAAGTTCAAAGGAGCTTGGTTAATCATCACCCAAAAACCCACTTCTTCTCTCAGATTTTTGAGAGGCTGATGGACCCAAGGTCTATCTTTAGTTTAGAAGATAATAATTGTAATGGTACTGATAATACCATGTTTTATCACATTCATTTTAGCTTGTTATTTGTAAGCTCTTCTATGATGAAATAGATGGTAATGAGTTTGGAATGTTAAAAAAAAAAGAATTGCATTCACTAGAAATGGTAGCACAATTGATTTTAACATGTGATTTCTACTCCTATAAGGTGTTAACCGGAACTTGTAACCTAACATTATTGAGAATCGGAGTATTTGATTAATCAAACACTTTCCTAATCTTCATTGACCAAAAAAGAGGGGAAGCAAGTACCTCGAGTAATTTGACTGTCTCGGTCGGTAGGTTGATGCGCCTGAATTAAAGTGGCCAATAATGTAGAACTGTATGCACTTGTTTGTTGAAAAACTTATCGTTCTACTGCTGTCTTGAAACGATTTCCCTCATTCTATCCCTCTTCAAAACCTCAAGCAAGAAATCATTGACGTTGTTGATGGACCCAGGCAAGCACCAGTGCACGCATTCATTTTTCAACGTGACATCGACGTTGAGAGGGTGTTCGTACCGGCTGGGATGGCCATCGGGTCTAAGAAGCAGGGCCTCCGTAACATCCAACAACCGGTACTTCAAACCCTTCTCGGCGGTGTCCTGCTCCGCCTTCCGGTACTCCTCCACCTGGGTCATATACATCTCAAGGTTCAACCCCTCAAGTTTTGTATCGTTGGCCCTGAACGGCCCAGTTCTCTTACAGTCCCCACCCTTGTTCCATTCTCCACCCTCGAAGTGCGCCGACAGGAACGTCCGGAGGATGGTGGTGCCCTTGTAACCCTCCATGCTGTTCAAGAACTGGAACATCATCCAAAACGCACAACGGTAACCGTAATACATCGTCTTGTCGTCGACGGTGTCGTTCAGGCAGTAGTGGCACCGGACGAGCTTCCCTTCCTCGTGGTACATGGTGGACGGAAGAACCAGTGGCCCGCGGCCACGATGACGTAGTCGAACTCAACGATCTCGGTTGTCCAGTTCCCATCTGACTCGTCAAGGTAGAGATTGAACAGCCCTGTCTGGCTCGGGCTGGCTGCATCGGCTCGTAGGCCCTCACCAGGTACGGTGACCAGTAGTTGGCGACGGTGAAGTTGTAGTCTGGGTAGAGCCATCGCGTGAACTTCTCATCGGGCGTTGTAGAGGTCTCGAAGGGGTAGGTCACCTAAAATAGTAGTAGTTAAACACAAGAACGGTAAGAAAAACATAGCCGTTACTATCACATTAGTATATTAAGTATGCAATAGATATTAGCACTTGTCACTTAATTCAACAAGTCTGATCAGTCTGGTAGCAGTTGATTACGGATTTCATACTCAATTAGAACAACTAGAACTTAAATTTACAACAACAAATAAAGATTCTACTTTGTGGTTGTGATAGGGTTGAACCTTCTCTCCTCATAACAAAGAAGTATTAAGAAAGGTATGCAATAGGTACTCTTTGCATTCAAGGTCCTTTTGAAACTTAATATGTAACATTGGAAAGTATTTCATTATAACAAATAATACGAAAACTATGATTATTGAAATATGATAAATTGGTAAATATAATGGTGTACTTTTACTTATACAATTGGATTATGAATAATTGATCAGCAAGTAGAGTTATTCAAATGCCTCTCACACTCTTATTATGATGTACATCTCACTTATTTATATTTAGTACAAGGTGAATGATGGAGAGGAGAAGGGAGGCGAGGCGAGGGGAACAAATGGGAGAGGAAAGCGAAGGGATACTCATTTTGATATGTTTGGCTAGTAAAGAGAGGGATGGGGAGGATTTAATAAAAAAATATCAATATAAAAGTAGTGGCAAAATCTTAAAAAGTTATGCTATTTTAAAAAAAATCATACACCACTTACATTTAAGTAAATTGAATATAAAAATAAATCTGACCACCACATTTCTTCGAAGTGTTCTCTGAATTGTCCATATTTTGTATCATTTTTTCAGGCTTGCCATTTTATTATCTCAAATTTTCTAAGATTCTTATCAAAATTATTTATTTAAGTTATTAAATTTCCTTTCAAATGGTGGGATAAAATCATATTCTAATTTCCTTTTATGTTTAAGATTTTTTCTCTAAATGTACCTATGCTTATTCAACTTTACCAAGAATCATCTCTTCAACATTTTGTATTTTCATCGAAGTGACAGAATTATGACATAAAACGAATCATTTTTAAGTTTTTTATATTGATTATGGGAATGAAAATAAGTCATCTCTATATTACTTATGTTCTTCACCACCTTAAGAAAAAGATCTCCATCAACTTAACCTCCACAATTCAATGATTCCCTCCTAATTTTCTTTGATTATCGATTCTATCTATAACATTCCATATTTATACTTCCAATTATCTCAATTTTCCAAGTTTTCTACCAATTTTTACTATGAAAATTCTTTTCAATATTCTAGCTTCATTTTTCTATTTTTAGTTTTTCTACAAAATTATAATACTTTCATTCATTTTTTATAATTTTTTCATCCAATATTCCATATTTTCCTCTAATATTCTAAAAAAATTGTCAAGTGTTTCTCATTCCCCTTATCTCCACTTCAAATTTGGTGGAGAGAGAAGTGGCTCAAAATATACATGAATTTTTGCTTACATTTTCCTCCCTTCTCATCACTTTGACTAACCAAATAGCCTATTTGTTTCCGTTCCTTCCCTTTGTTGTCATTTTCATCCTACTAAATAGGCCCATAATCGTTGTCAAACACTCATTAATTGTTCAAATTAATGATTTTCTAGGAACTCGCCTACATAACCTTAATTCAAAATTGCTATAGCATGGTAGAAGGATAGTATAGAATCTATAAAAGTGTTCGTATTTAGGCATTTTAGAAGTCTTGAGAGGATGTTTTGCACCCATATATAATGTGAATACAACATTGTGTTATAGACCCGGCTGGAAACAACACAATGCCAATGGACTCCACTGAGGGCACATCGACAAAGGAGCACTATATATCTTTGTGTTGGAAAGGCCACCCACCCCTCCTATTGAAAAGGATGGATAGGGACGATGTGAGGTTGATTAGACCTGGCTGGAAATAGCTTTTCATGCATGATGTCTTATGTGGAGAATCATACCAATGACCCCTCTTTGACCCAACTATTCACTCACCATCTTCTTACCCCTCTGCCTCATGAGAGGATGCCAAAGTGCACATTTCAGTCGTGGCCACGTCAATAAGTTTGGGGTGGCCACATCTACATCTCACCGCTTCTCTCTCATCACCATATGCCCTATCTACTCCATGGGCAAAGAAAAAGAAAAAAAATGCAAAAAGAAAATAAAAGGATGCTCCTATTTAAGAGCATTCAAATAAAGAAAAGATGAGTGCTCTATGTAATATCACTCCAAAATCTTACCGCAACCCTTTCTTCCATCTTTATACCCATTGAGCTAGGAAACATCAAACCTAGCTCACTTTGCCCCTTTCCACAATCATGTGGGTCCTTTGGTGTGATTTGAAACATAAGTTTGAATGTAGGAATGTGAAACAATACTCCTAGTCGTCCTTGATTAACACCATTATGGAAGAAATATGGATAACTTGTGTATTCTATATGCTATATTTCATGGATTTTCACTCCTCTACTCATTCTTCTTCCTTTCTTTTTGTATTTTCCATGTCTATGAGTAGCTAGGCCCCTTGGGTGGGCTATTTGGGGGAAATTATGTTACTTTGATACCATGTTGGGGGGAAATGACATGTAAATGTTGTAATTCCATTTGTTCATTATTATATTCTATTTCTATCTCATTCTCCATGAATTATTTGTTGGTTTGTGTGTGAAATCACCTAGGAATGTAGGCAAATTGTTTATATGTGTGAATTTTGGGATTTGCCCCTAGGTCCAATTCTTGGATCCCTAGGTTGCCTCCTATCTTCCTACATCCTAATCAATCTCCCTAAACATAAGTGAGAGATCTAAGTAGCTATATTAGATAATTTTAGTGCAATTAGCATGGAGCCTTATCAAGGCTAGAATGTGGGGAAATTGGGGTCCAAAGCCCTAATTTCAACTCCCCATTACTACCCCCGACCCCTAATTGCCCTAGGAATGCCTAACCTAGAAACCTAGACTTGATTAGACTCTAATTGAATTGAGCCTAATCCGTAACCCAATTGAGCCTCGTAAGGGTAGTAGGGGGTGTTTGGGACTAGTTCCCCTACACACAACCTAGCATATTCATGGCCAGTTAGTAGCTTAGGTTAATTCATTAGACTCTAACTTGTTGTTTGGTTTCGATAATCTAAACGGAATCATAATGTTCATATGTCACCCTCCAACTTAAGTGATAAGTTCATACCCCTAAGCAACCCATACCTATTTTTTTTAGGAAAAGTCATGCATATATTAAATAACACATCGAAGCAAGCAAACACCTGCTTATGTGAGTTCCTTACAAGATGTTGAGAAAAACGTAAACTGAAAGAAAAATTTAACATTTGAGCCTAGCAGAGATAAAAACAAAGTTCTGATGAAGTGGGGGAGGCACCCCTTAACAAGCCTCTAGAAGAAATTAAGAGGATAGACCCAAGTAAGTTGAAAAATCATCTTCCTGAAAGTGAGATCAAAGTTGTTGCTGGACTATGCTGACACCTGTTTCATCATCAACCATAGCTTTGAGATCGCACAAAAACTTTGCTTCAGATTCACCTTCATCAGATTCATCAGTTCCTCCTTCAACTTGGTTACCTGCATTTTGTTAGAATATGAAGATCTGCATCTATTTGTGATAGAATTTTTTGTCTCAATTTTTTGTTGTTGTTGAAGATTCTGTTGTTTCTTTCTTTCTAGAGATTCCAACTGATGGTGGTGAAAATATCACTACTCTTGAAAATTCCCCTCCCTGGCATCCCGTCCCAAAAAAATCAGCTTCCCCTCTTTGGGAAATACATCAACAAGAATATCAAAAAATCACTCAAATCATTAATACCCCCCCACACTCTCACCTAAATATCTCTTTCTCGTTCGATCCTTGGTTCAAAAACAACTCTTTATTCAATCTTTGACCAACCTAGATTATCCCAAACAGATTGCTCAATTGAAGGGAGAGGGATGCATCTCAGGAAGTGTGTAGTAATAGGCGTGATGACATTGTTTAACAGGGTGAGTCGCCCAGAAATATTGAGGAAGTTATTTGTCCAATTTGAGAGTTTTGTGTTTATTTTTGAAATAATAGGGGTACAGATAGCATTTGTTATGTTGTAGGGTGAGATAGGAAGACCAAGGTACTTGATTGGAAATTCTTCAGTCTTACATCATAAGAGATCTCTGTATCGCTCCAAAGAAGGTTGATTTATGTGAACCCCAAAGATGGAAGATTTATGCAGGTTTATTTTGAGGCCCGGGATATAAGAAAAAATATCGAGGATTCTAAAAATATTCAGAAGAGATGAGTCTTACAGGGAGGATAAGATAATAGTGTCATCAGCAAATTGAATGATGTTCTCCTTGCATTCCCCATGAGAGCTGATAAGACCATTTTGTTTACCCTATTGAATCATGCGGGAGAGTATAGTTGTGATGATGATGAATAGGTAAGGGGAGAGTGGGTCCCCTTGTCTGAGACCATTTGAGATGTGGAAATAGCCAAAAGGGACACCATTTACGATGGTTGAAAAATGGTTTGTAGAAATGCAAGCATGAATCCAACTAACCCATTTGTCAGGAAAACCAAAACCCGTGAGAGTTTTTGTTAAGCAATCCCAATTGACAAAATCAAAAGCTTTTTCAAAATCTAATTTGATTGCCAGAAGGGGGGTTTTGTTTTTGTGGCAGAGATGTATAGTTTCGTTAACCATCAAACAGACATCTTGGATACTTCTATTTTTGAGGAAGGTAGTTTGATTGAGAGGGATGATATCATCCAAGTGTGGTTTTGGATGTGTCAGCATCGTCTTCCTCCTCTGAACCTGAGGAGACCGAGATGGGCCATGATCTTGAACCCAAAGGGGGTTGGTGAACATCCCAAATGAAGAGTTGGTCAGTAGAGTTTGATGATGAAGAACTAGTTTGGTCATGTCTTTTGTAAAGATATGATAACTCAGGAGGCGTTTCGTTGATGAAATCACACACCTAGGCATGAAAAGTATGATTTTCGATCAGTTTGATGAAAATCGACCACTCTGGTTTGAGTTTTAGCTCAACAAGCATATCGCTCCAGCCCTCAGACATGAGAAGGATGGGGTTTTTTTACCCCAGGGTTGATCGGAGGGGAGGGACCATGTGACGGTCACCTGGAAGGAGCGGTGACCAATGTTGATCATGCAGGTTCCTAGCGAGATATCAAACTTGTGATAGATCCAAGCTTGTGGTAAGGGAATGCTAGATGAAAAGGAGGGGTTTGAGAGAGGGATTTTCAGGAAGGAGAAGCGGGAGTTCATATCGGCGAGCGCGGCTGGAGTTCTTGCGCCTCTATCTGTCACCGAGGTTTTTTTTTCTTTAATGCACGACGGAAAGTAGAAGGCTTACCGCATCTAGGCATGCAAGGTTTTTTTATGCATGAGGCAAGGGAGTGTTGGGTTTTAGGGGGAGGCAGAGAAGGCAGTGGAAACAAAAATTTTCTCCCCCAAACTCGGAACAAGGAAACACATCAACGTCTATATAATAGGAAAGGATGGTTTGTGGAATCATACCTTGTCCCGAGGCTTGCTCGGTGACAATACCTCACGCCTTGCGCGGTCTTCAAATCCAGTCTTTGACGGTGTCTGTGCAGCTCCTGATCACACCGGGACTGACGACTCCTTCTCTCACTGGACTGTCGGATGACAGTTGTCCTCCTGAGCGGTAGAAACCTCCCGCCTCTGAAGTAGTCCACACGGACCACCTGGAACTCCACACTCCTTGTCCCACAAGGAAGTGGAAGGAGTTGCACCCTCCTGTTGACGTACTAGTCGCCAACACACTCTCTTGCCTCCAGTTGCAACTGCAGTTGTCCTTCCCTTACTGCACCTCCCTTTTGCGGGAAGCACTTGCTCGGGCTCTCTCTCAGTTACCAAAACCAGAGAGAATGACAACTTTGCAGAGCAACTGATTGCACTGAGTTGTTGTCTGAGAAGCCCCCAATACCCCTATATATATAGGCGGGTCATGGGACAGGGTTCTCTGTCCACGGCAATATGGGACTAAAGTAGGAGTAGAAGGGTTCAAGATTTTCCACAAAAAGCAACCAACTCGGAACCTGAACTGATCATTTCACAATAGAAACGGTCGGTTGGGGACCTGAATCGGTCGGTTGACACCTCAACCGATCAGTTGGGACACCTCAACCGGTCGGTTCACAAGCGAACCGGTCGGTTGGTGGTCCTGGTCAGTTCCCGATTGACTTTTCTTCTTTTGTTTCTAATTGGTATTGAATACCAATCCTATTTCCAATCGAATTAGACAAGTAAAAATAAAAAGGAATTTTCTCACCAATCTTTCTTTTCCAACTTGCTCTATTCGACCAGTGAGCCGACCACTTCAACACTTGAACCGGTCGTTTCACCCTGTCCATGAGCCGATCGACTCAACACTTGAGCCGACCGATTCACCAAGCTCAGCCGATCGGTTCATCACATGAGCCGATCGATTGGGAGTGCAGATTGTGCAGAAATAGTCAATTGTAGTTCCTATTAATCCGATACTCTAATCAAGCTGTCCAACACCTTGAACACTATGATTTTGAGCTATCAATTAATCGAGTGTTTAATTGAACTACTAAACTCCTTTAGTAATCAATCTAAACATTGTTTGTGGACAAAACACCTTTTCCAGGTTAAATCCTATGTGTGTGACCCTGCAGGTCCATTTCACGTTGGTAGTGAAAGTCCATAACACTTATGACTTCACAAGCAAAGAGCGATGCCTAGTCACACATCAGTGCTACCCAAGTGAAAGTAGAAAGTTGGAGAACAACTCTCAATCCTACAATTTGTGAATGATGTTATAGCGAATGTATAATTCCTTTATCACTGATATCCCGAATGAACTCGAGGCATGGAACAGTCATCCTGTCAACATTCATTCACTTTCTTGATCTCAGAGTAGATTGAGTGAGATATGTATGACATCAATATCACATACTGATTCACACATGCGTGCGCACGCCTATCTAAATCCTACTCATCAAGTGGCCTTGGATATCAAACTCCCTCTGGAGGGACAAATCCCATATCTATCACTCACCCCTCAAAAGCCCCATGTGTCAAAGCCACCCAATCATCACCTTTATAACAACCCATGTTTTAGGACTGCGTTTGATGATGTCAAAGTGTACCCAACGACATGTGTTGAGTGCAGTGATTTCAGGTCTAAGAATCACACTCACCACCATCACTGTGAGTACTGACTGTGACTACCATGTCATGGTTCCATGTGTCAAACTCATGGTGGGTCTGTTCGATACACTTGTTCTCTAACAAGTACCTATGTGTTTGGTTTGATATCTCTATATCATGACTAATGAGATTCTGTCATCAACCAATACCACAATCTAGTTTTGTGTGTCATTGATGTCTATCTACCTTCCACAATGACATCCGACTAGGGACATAACAAGAATGTACAAACTCTTAGCATCTGTATGATCTCATCGTTCAGGTCATGAACCTGAAGGCATACGTCATTGAGTACTGTCATTCTCTAGATATTCAATTTGTTCTATCACTATCTCATATGACTGAACCAGAAAGAATTGGAAGTTTGCCTTTGATCTTTATCAAATCAATCTTAATGTATCCCTTCAATCATCCCATGATTGGCTCTCAGGGCATACATACCAACAGACTCCCACTTGCACTGTGAGCCAATCACTCTTAAATCATATTCATAGTGATCTTCAAACATGTCCCACATGTTACTGTGCTCTAGTGCGAACATAGTGAGTAATGGCAACACCTTGCCAAAGTCAGTATAAATTGCATGTCTCTCATCTCTTCGTTGTACGTCATACGCATGAGATGGAGTCACCGTAATATGCGATCCAGTATTCCTTTGCTAACATTTAGCCACATTGCATGATCAAGGATTCCATACTTGTCATCAATGACCAAAATATCTACAAGTTCGTCTCATGAACTTCCAGATCCATATAGTATCCACTGTTGTTCTTTAACACAAAGATACTCAACATTTCCTTTTAAACATCTTTATTGGAATGTTTCCAATTATCAACAAATTTTCACTTTTATATATATCCTATATATATTTTGCGATTAATTTTCTGTCCTTTCGGAAGTTCGCATCAATGTAACTTTTTACATTGAAATCTTCCTTATCTCCATAGAACTAGTACTTCTCAAGTACTTATCAAGTTCTTATGGTTTCTAGTAACCCTTACTGGAAGTAGACAGACATCCACTCGTCATGTCCCACATACGAGTTATCAGGATGAGCATATCATATTGTCATGTCCTACATGCAAGATGATGAATGCATTTTGTTCTTGCCATGTCCATACATGCAAGATAATGGGATGATTACATACATGATAGATCCATATCTATTCTTAGTGTTCCCATTCTTCATAAGAATTGGACACTTGGCCTTGGGATACTAACTCCATGTAACATGGACAAGTTTTCTCCCACTAAATCTGTGCATACTGAACCCTTCAGTACAGATTGCCAATGTATGCTTTCTCTTTTCAGGTCAAGAGGTTTTCGAGAACTATCTCTATATATCTCTATTCCTATCACATAGGAAACATCTCTATCTTCCTTAAAGATAATTTCCACTTTGAGTTTCCATTCTAGAACATTTCCATTTCACATGAACATGTGGAATGTGAATACGCTCCCACTAAATCACAGATCCCTTCTTTATCTTTGACATATCAGTCAAACCCTTTGACTATATCATCAAAGTAAAGATCCAATTCTGAGTTGCTTGTACTCAATCAATCACATTGATTAGTCCATTGTAACTTATAGACTTCATTTGCATTAGTGAATTCATAAACCTTATAGGCTGTGTCACGTACACATCCTTGTTTTATTCCTCATAGGAATGCGGTTTTAGTATCCATATGCCACATGTATTAGTCATTAAGTTGCAATCAACAAGCATCATCCTTCTCAAAATGTTATCCATGTGTCTTAACACTTAAGACTCATTTACACTTATGGATTTCATCCAATGAGTTCTACCATCAAGGTCATACCTTATGGTTTACATGGATTTCATTTAGAATGTAATGGTCATAAACCAAAACTCAAAATTTGGTTCCTCATATTCATCTAGATAGTTGACTCATCACATGAACAACTCATCACATAGATAATTGAGGTGTATCTGTCAAGGATATATAAGAACTCACAACGCCTTGTGATTCTCAATATCCTTTATTAGTATGGGGTATTCTATTATTAAGAAGAATTCATTTATTTGATAATCATTCTCTAACTCCTTAGAGTATGACTCCTTCTTGATTTAGACATCACCATGCCTTAATCATGAGTTCACTATGATACACTATCATAATCACTCAAAAGGATCTCAAACATTTGGTCTAAGTATTTCATTCATTGATCTCATCAAGAATTAATACTTTACCAAATTCGTACTTCATCTATGATATTCTTGAACACTTCAAGATATTCATATTGGTATTTCTCTAAACACCTTTTGAAGTATTAGCATTTGTTCCAATAGGTATGTAAATACATCACATGTATTATACCCAATTGGATAATCATTCTCCCACTACCTTTAGTGAAGATTGATTAATCATGTCCAAGATATTCATGTCTCTTACTAGTTCTCCAACCAAAAGAGTCTAGATTTATCCATCACATGGAAACTAGAAATGAATTTCTCATGATTAATGCTAATTTGATTGTTTGAGTTATCAATAACTTTAGGTATCATTTTATCTTATGCATACCATGTATCACAAGATAAACAAGGCATTGCCACAAAGATCATATCTTTAAGATTGAAACATCAACTTTATCAATTGCCATCATTGTCATACAATATGCAATAATAAAGTGTTTCTATCTATTGGCAATCTATGAAATAGTAGTTCTCAACTCTATTTCGTGCCCTTTAGGCTGAAATAAACTGAAAGATACTCCTATCTATGACAGCAACACTTGCTCCAATGATGGGTACTTCTTTCTTGGTCCTTTCACAAAGGACATCACTTCTTTGCGGATCTTGCATATCATATATGATAGATCCATATCTTGGTATCATATACCTCAGATTAAGAAGCGGTTCATTTCATGATACCTTAGGTGGAGATTTCCATCCCCTCCTTCATCTTCTTTTGTTCTTACAGATATAGAGGGCAATTCCCTCATACACCCTTTCCCCATGTGCCTTGAGGCCGAAGATGACTTAGGTTGTTGGCTAGCATCAGAACACTTCTTAGCTTTGCCCTTGCCCTTGCCCTTAAGACTTACCCTTCATTGATCATATTAAACATTAGGGTTTGTCTTTCTTCGTAATTGCCTCTACTGTCCTCAACATGTCCAACAACTTTGTCAACGCTTGTCAAAGTTGTCCATGTCATAGTTCATCATGAATTGTATGATTCTTGCAACACTTGCAGTATCATACCAATAGCCAACTCTTGGCTCAGAGGGAATCCTTCTTAGTCAGGTTTTCCATATACCCAATCACATTGAGTGTGTGAATACCTTACTGGATCTCCTTCTGTCATGACATACTAGGACATTGTCTTGGAGACATCATATGTCTCATGTTGTCTCTGCAACTCATAGTTCAGAGAACATAACATCAAGCACTCCTCATCAATGTCATCCTCGGTATGCTTCCATAAGCATATTTTTAGCCATTGATGTGGTGGGATCGAGTTCATCTGGTTCTGGTATAACTAGGACTTAGAGCTTTCGCTCTACGATTGAGAACACTTCTTAATGTCCTAACCAGTCATGGAAAAATTCCCATTTAATTTGTTGGTCTTAAAGACTGATCACAAATAAAGTGATTATTGTTGATCAACCATTTATTTTAACAAAAGGAAATATATGAAATTTTAGTCCAAAACTCTTTTGACTTGTTTGATTGATTTGAAAAGTTGACGATAAAATTAGGCCTTTAATTAATTATTGCTCCCCCTATTTTACTTCAAATTGATAGCCCTCACCATCAATTCGAAACATTGCAGCGTACAAACTTCTAGTGGGCAAGATCCTGAAATCCTCTAAGTCATGGACCAGCTAGGGTTGTCACCCACAACATAGATCTCTCAGGTAGGACACTCTTGCCAATTGCATCATATGAAACTCTTGATAAGATGTCATATGCAACTCCTTGCCATGAGCATATCCATGCCTCAAGGTGCTAGATCCTATCTAGGTCACCTTGTTAAGTCCGACCCAAAGCAAACACGATGAATATGCACCCTGCTAGGGTAGACCCACACATTCATCCTTCACGCTTCCACGAGATAGACGGTGCACCGCGCTATGTAAAAGATAATTATTACTGAATAGGATCAAAGATGACTGAGTACATGCATGTCACTTCTCTCCTATCCTACTTTCACATTCCAATCGTGAAAAGAAAAAAAAGCATATGAACTTCCTAATGTGATTCCTCGAGCCAAGAGGAATCACGGTCATCTAGGTCTACATCACATGCAACCTGTACAAGATGAACTTTGTGCCATGCCTTCCGAGTTGATCAACTTATCATATGAATGATCTGCTCTCTCTGGTCGGTCGTCTGGGTGCCACCAGCCGATCGGTTGGCTCCTCCAACTGATCGGTTCGCCTAGTCGTCGTGTATCTCACCATGGACGCCACCCACTTGTCTCGCTCCTCGAACCGACATCAACCGATCGGTTCACTCCTTTTTCTTTCTTTCTGGCTGGCATTCATAAAAACTATGATAATCTCATCTAGGAACGTTTGTGGAGCTGCAAACCTTCATAGACGCAAAACAATTCATGCACACATCTACAAGAATAAAATCGACCTGATTACAATCCAAGAAACAAAAACCTGTCTGACCCCTTTTGCTCTCAAAACTATAGGGGGTAATAGAATCACTGACTGGGTCCAACTACCTCCTGAGGGTTTCAAAGGAGGCCTCTTAGTCGGTTTCAACAATCACTGTTTAGCTTCACAAAACACCTCTATCCTTAACTTCTCCATTACCATTGATTTCAAAAAAATTTCTGATGGCTTTCGTTGGTCTTTCTCTGGTATTTATGGTGAACCAGGGCACAATAAATCTGCCTGTCTAGCTGAACTAAATCATTTCATTACAAAACATTTCTCGTCTCCCTGGGTTTTGGGTGGTGATCTAAACTTGATCACTCAAAACACAGATAGACTCAACTCCACCCCTCCCCCCCATAATATGTCTGCCGCTGATAAAAACTTCAGTAAGATGCTTACAAACCATTCTTTGATAGACATCAAACCTTCAAATGCATCTTACACCTGGTAAAGAAACCAGACATATGCCAGACTCGATCACTTCATATGCTCAAACATATGGGAAGACAAACACCCTCTCTCATCGGTTCATATCTCCCACAGAACCATATCAGACCACTTCCCTCATAATAGGAAATAAAATTCTATCCTATTTTACATTGTAAAAAGAGAAACCCCGAGTTACATTCAGGGGGAGCAAAGATAGGAAAGAAATCTTGAATTATTTCGAGTTACATCAGAAATAGGAGAAAGGGAAGATCGGTGCGCAGACCGAGATGCAAGCAACCACATACAACCATACACAAATAGGGTTTATTGGCCATAACCACGCTATACATCCACCACAAAACTTGTTTAAGGGCAACGCGTATCGAGTGCATTCATAATACATATCATATATGTAATTGGGATTTGTGGATTTAGGGTTGGACATGCATAAAGCCAATTTTATTCGCATCGTATGCAATAAATAAAGGCGACAAACCAAAATCGATCATATCGATAATTCCTAAAGTATAGAGCAGTTGACGTGGCTCTGATACCACTGTTGGGTTTTAGGGGGACGCAGAGAAGGCAGCAGAAACAAAAATTTTCTCCCCCAAACCCAGAACAAGGAACCATGTCAACGTCTATATAATAGGAAAGGATGGTTTGTGGAATCATACCTTGTCCCGAGGCTTGCTCGACGACAATACCTCACGCCTTGCACGGTCTTCAAATATGGTCTTCGACGGTGTCTGTGCAGCTCCTGGTCGCACCGGGAGTGACTCCTCCTCCTCTCACCGGACTATCGGATGACAGTTGTCCTCCTGAGCGGCAGAAACCTCCCGCCTCTGAAGTAGTCCACACAGACCACCTGGAACTCCACACTCCTTGTCCCACAAGGAAGTGGAAGGAGTCGCACCCTCCTGTTGATGTACTAGTCGCCAACACACTCTCCTTCCTCCAGTTGCAACTGCAGTTGTCCTTCCCTTGTTGCACCTCCCTTTTGTGGGAAGCACTTGCTCAGGCTCTCTCTCAGTTACCAAAACCAGAGAGAACGAAAACTTTGCAGAGCAAATGATTGCACGGAGTTGTTGTCTGAGAAGCCCCCAATACCCCTATATATATAGGCAGGTCATGGGATAGGGTTCTCTATCCCCGACAATATGGGACTAAAGTAGGAGTAGAAGGGTTCGAGATTTTCCACAAAAAGCATCCAACTCGGAACTTGAACTGATCGTTTCACAACTGAAATGGTCGGTTGGGGACCTGAACCGGCCGGTTGACACCTCAACCGATCGGTTGGGACACCTCAACCGGTCGGTTCACAAGTGAACCGTTCGGTTGGTGGTCCTGGTCGGTTCCCGATTGACTTTTCTTCTTTTGTTTCTAATTGGTATCGAATACTAATCCTATTTCCAATCGAATTGGACAAGTAAAAACAAAAAGGAATTTTCTCACCAATCTTTCTTTCCCAACTTTCTCGGTTCGACAAGTGACCCGATCGGTTCAACACTTGAACTGGTCGTTTCACCCTGTCCATGAGTCGATCGACTCAACACTTGAGCCGACCGATTCACCAAGCTCAGTCGATCGGTTCATCACATGAGCCGATCGGTTGGGAGTATAGATTGTGCAGAAATAGTCAATTGCAGTTCCTATTAATCCGACACTCTAATCAAGCTATCCAACACCTTGAACACTATGATTTTGAGCTATCAATTAATCGAGTGTTTAATTGAACAACTAAACTCCTTTAGTAATCAATCTAAACATTGTTTATGGACAAAACTCCTTTTCCAGGTTAAATCCTATGTGTGTGACCCTGCAGGTCCATTTCACGTTGGCAGTGAAAGTCCATAACACTTATGACTTCACAAGCAAAGAGCGGTGCCTAGTCACACATCAGTGCTACCCAAGTGAAAGTAGAAAGTTGGAGAACAACTCTCAATCCTACAATTTGTGAATGGTGTTATAGCGAATGTATAATTCCTTTATCACTGATATCCCGAATGAACTCGAGGCATGGAACAGTCATCCTGTCAACATTCATTCACTTTCTTGATCTCAGAGTAGATTGAGTGAGATATGTATGACATCAATATCACATACTGATTCACACATGCGTGTGCACGCATATCTCAATCCTACTCATCAAGTGGCCTTGGATATCAAACTCCCTCTGGAGGGACAAATCCCATATCTATCACTCACCCCTCAAAAGCCCCATGTGTCAAAGCCACCCAATCATCACCTTTATAACAACCCATGTTTCAGGACTGCGTTTGATGATGCCAAAGTGTGCCCAACGACATGTGTTGAGTGCAGTGATTTCAGGTCTAAGAATCACACTCACCACCATCACTGTGAGTACTGACTGTGACTACCATGTCATGGTTCCATATGTCAAACTCACGGTGGGTCTGTCTGATACACTTGTTCTCTAACAAGTACCTATGTGTTTGGTTTGATATCTCTATATCATGACTAATGAGATTCTGTCATCAACCAACACCACAATCTAGTCTTGTGTGTCATTACTGTCTATCTACCTTCCATAATGACATCCGACTAGGGACATAACAAGAATGTACAAACTCTTAGCATTCGTATGATCTCATCGTTCAGGTCATGAACCTGAAGGCATACATCATTGAGTATTGTCATTCTCTAGACATTCAAGCTGTTCTATCACTATCTCATATGAATGAACCAGAAAGAATTGGAAGCTTGCCTTTGATGTTTATCAAATCAATCTTAATGTATCCCTTCAATCATCCCATGATTGGCTCTCAGGGCATACATACCAACAGGGAGAGCACACCTCCTGTGCGCATGGTGTTTTCAGAGGAGTTGAAGGATCTTAAATGATATTCTCTGAACCGATAAGAGTTCTGATTTGATCTGACAGTCGAGAAAAACTTGGGAAAGAGAACTGGAGCCGGCAAAAGAGCATGAATCTTTTAGAAATTTTTAATGCTAGTTTTGAACTTGCAGAATGTCTTTGTAAAGTAACTGGTGAGAAGCAAGAAAAAAACCAGCCTCAGGGGATGTGGTAGGCTGTATTCAAGTTTGCATCGCCTGCATGTTTCTTAAAACTTTAGGTGAAGCCCAAGATATGTCTCGAAGGTTGTTTAAATCCTCAGAATTTATTGTGGAGGGTTGTGAAGGAAGGAGGAGTAAAGAGGGTGATACCTGGATTTTAAAAAATGCCACTTCAACGGATTTCAGTAGGCAAAGAGGAAACACCACTTTGTGAAATAGGAAATGAAGCACTTGACAGGGGATCACAACAAAGTCAAATCAAGTTGATGCAGTAGTGATTTTTCTCTAGCAAAAACTGGTGTATCCCTTGTGCATGCTGGAAAGCACAGAAGTCAGGCTATGATGAAGCACCCTAGATGGGCAAAGTCGATTCGTAGAGATGGAATACGACCACCACCGCCAAAGAGCTGTGGAAAATAGGCGAGGGGCGAAGAGTGGTTTGAAGAAGCACCTACTTGACGCTGTATGACTCTGGGAAGGAGAGAATCGATCTCGGCCAGATGCTGAGAGGAGGATCGTTACCGCCAATGATCGGAGCAAAATCAAGCAGCGTAGAGCAGGAAGAATCACGCCGGGAGAAGGCAGATGGTACCGATCAGGGAGAGACGGAAGCGTTGTTTCTAGAGAGAAGTTAGAGCTTTCTCTCACTTACCTACCATTTTACCCACATTACATACATAGCCTCTTTGTGTTGTATCAATGTAGTATTTCAAAACTCTCCAACATTACTAGTTGTTGTACCCATACCTCTCTTTACTGCTTAAAACCCTAGTTTTTTGCTTGCTTAGCTTAATTAGTTCTTTTTTTGATTAGTTAGCTTCTTGCTTTGTTCTTGCCTTGTTCATGTTAGTTTAGCTCTTTAATTGCTCTTTTGATTCTCTCTTACTTGCCTTAGTGTAATTGGCCTCTTCATACCTAGCTTAATCCTTTCTAGTCTGTTTAGCCTTAATCTAGTCTAGGGTTAACATAGATTTCATTCTTGCCTTTAGTTCCTCGTTTGTTCATAGTAGTTTAACAATAAAAAAAACCTTCAAACCCTAAACCCAAGTCTCCACAGTAGGAACCCAGCCAAACTAACCTCTCTCTAGTGCCCCCTCTTTTCCCTGTGGATTGAACCTATACTTGCCACCTTCCTATTCTACGACATAGGGCTGAGCATCGGTCCAAAATTGGATCGGACCGCAGACCGAATTTCAATAATATATGGACCGCAGACTGAACTGTTTCAAGGTAGTACCGGACCGGGACCGGACCGTTTTGTGCTAGGACCGGACCAGACCGGACCGTTTGGACCGTAATCAGTCTTTTGTACATGTTTTACAACTTATTTAATTGTACAAAGTTGATAATCTTAGTCACTTCTAACAATTATATAACTTTAGTATCAAACATTTATACTAGTAGTGCTTATATATGTACTTTATTTGTAATTATTATAGAATACACCTTCAAATATATATGAATTTTATACAAAAGTCAATCTGCGGTCCGGACCGGACCGAAGATGGAACTTATCAAAATTCCAGGACCACGGACCAGACCAAACTCAAAATGGACCAGACCGGACCGAATTGAGTAGTCCGGTCCACTTTTATGGTCTGGACCATTATTTGCTCACCCCTAATACGACATGACCCCGTACGCTTGCGAGTGTAGTTGTTTTAGTGTGAGTAGGTGTTAAGTTAGGTTTTATAAATTTCGAAAGTGAATCCATCGTGTGCTTCCGTCTGCGGGGTTGCATCTATTCAAAACTACAATTGAGTAGTGTGTAACACCATTGGTGGGAGCGCACCAATACTTAGCCAATGGATCGGTTGTATCTATAAAATGTTGGTGTATTGAAGACATAGAAAGGATGTTGAATATACCTTGCCACACAGTAGTTGTCCAACAACTATACATGTCTTATGTTGGTATAGAACTTGCACTTTCATATCTAAAATGGCCATTGTTGTTGTCACATTATCATTGCAACAACACATTGTCTTCTCCTTGGAGAAGTCTCTTATCCTCATGCCTCTTCCCAAGGTCATCGACCTGTACGTCATCGTTATGGATGCGAGAACTCTAGGTGCACCATCTTGGTTGCTAATAGGAATAAGAACTCAGATTTGTCAACATGCTAGCATTGCTCACTCTCCTTTTCCTCCTATTGTGGGCTATTATTCTTGGGGTGAGTTTTTCTCTCTTCAAGAGGAATAACTCTTAGACAACTTATACCACAATGTATCTATATCCCTTTGGTACGTCCACCCCTTTATATAGGAGAGTCATGGGACTGTATTTGAGAACAAATTTAATGTGTAAATTGACCAAAGTTACCATGATCATATAATCCACTTGACATAGATATCTAGATTGAAATTGAAACATGGAGATCTAATCATCTAAACATTAAAATATGTTTCTTGAAATAGATCAAACTATTGAGATTATGTGAGTTCAATATCATATATTGACTCACATGAGTGTAGGCATGCATTCCATGAGGACTGAGACTTGATAGGGGAGCCACTCACTTATTTGAGGGAATAATATAAAACCATCCAGTGCCACATGTGATAATAATTTTACACAATTGATGATAAACTAAAATTCATGTATGTATGTATCATTCACCAAAAATGTAGCATTGAAAGATAAAAAATCTAATTATTACAATATTTACATTTTACATTGTTATTTACCACACAGGGTGTGTATAAAAGGAAACTATAGGAAATAATCCATAGAGGGTAAACCAACCACTTCAATCTACCTTCAAAGAAATATCAACTACATATGGATAAATCTTGGTCAACATTGGTCCACTCCTTGGTTTCTACTTATGGGGTTGGAAGCATACCCATTAGAGAAGACAAATTGGGTGTTGTCAACATAAAAATGTCGGTATGTGCATACTAATAGGCATTGAGCAATTATATAGGAAAAGGGACAAAAAAAAACAAGGCTTCCTAAATAAGAGAAAAGTATCATCCAAATTGATATCAAAAGAAAAAAGTTCAATAAGATGGAAACAAATAGGTGTACTTGCCATGAACTATAGTAAAGTATGGTTCAAAAGCATATATAGAACAATTAGGGTACATCACCCATAAACAATGATAATTCAACATCCATCTGAGATAAACATAGTACTAGTAAAATATAATAAAACAATGATGGTTAAAGCACATAACCTAAAACCTGATAGAGCATGGCACAAGACCAACCTCTAAAATATATAAAGGTGGGAACATAACCTAGATGTGGGGCACATGACCTCCATCCCAAAACAAAAGGGACACATAACCCCATAAAACCAAAGCATATTGTAAAACCTAGTACTATCGAATCAACAAGCATGCAATCTAGAGGCAAGTAAAGTTTAGTCATGATATTGATAAAATATGATTATCCAACCAAAAGTGGAACATCAGACCATAAAAAATCCATCATGAGAAAATTAGGGCTTAGTTTGCAAAATGCACAATGTAGTTTAAATCCATCTATTGGATTTCAATTGAGAATAGAATGAATAATATTACAAATATTAGACACCAAAGTGCAATATCAACTTAGCATTGTCAATATATAACCAATATCAATATTTTGGACTCATAAGAACTCAAACAGATATCAAAGGATATATTTGACATTTATCTTTTAATTAGGTCAAAAGAGTGTCAAAATAGAACAATTTCTCAAGATAGATCTTAAAGGATGCAAAATACCTCGAACTTGAGGATGAACACTCATGGCCAAAATACTAATTAAGGTAAGGGTGTTTTTTCAGCTATAATCATATTAGATGTAAATCATTAATTAAGATGTATATTACAAGCCCTAAAATTTTGACTTCCTATTACATTGGACTCAGATTATGAAACCATATCATTATATAGGGTTTATTTTTCTAACTCCAAAACATAATTTTAAAATACGTATTTCTATGATGATTAAATAATACATTATGAATTATATTACATAATTAGGAATTATATTACTTATGTTTCTATGATGATGAAATAATTAATTATGGTGATTAAATGCATATTTTTAAAGTGATTTACTTGTATTTACATCAAAAATACATGATGCAAAATACTAGTAAGCCCCTTCATCATACATCATTATATGGATGTAGACAAGGCATACTTGTATAAGTGTTGGCCCAAAATAACCCGCGACAGATCATTCAAACCAAATGTTAAAACACATATAACCAAGTAGTGTGTCACAAAATAAATTAGTGTCAATGGTAAATAGTGAATACAACTGATCAACTTTTCCCTCATTCAGGAAGAATGCCCACTATTACAACCAATACCCATCTCAAGTTGAGAGTTGACTTACTAAAACTCCTCAAAATCACCACCTGACATTGAACCATTTGGCTTCCTCATCCCCCACCTGTCTCGATGACCCAAGCCAAAGGTCTCGAGGAGGTTCATAACCCTAAATTATAGTTCCACCATGGAAGATAGGTGGATAACTTCAAAAACCAAACAACACTACACTCATCAACATTGAGGATGTGAACTAGTTCACAGAACCCCAATGAAGAAGGGGAGCTAAAAACTAAAATCAAAACACGGGTGAAGATTGTAACTCAATTTGAGAGCAATAGCTAGGTCTGTGAATGACAATTGGGAAAAAGGGAATGCCTTCTCTAAAGTCAAATAGAGTGGATACAATCATCCTAAGGTGATATGAACTTGCTTACAAGGGTCTAAGAGTGTCAAGGGCCACCATATATGGATACTTGGACGATGACAGTGAAGCACCAGATATCCCCTTTGGGTCTATGTCTTCAGGGCAAAGAGGGGTAGTTGTAATTGTATAACTCACTTTTGGGTGATTCATGAAAGTTTTCATGTGGTTACTTATAGGATATCATCTTGGAAGAGCTGGGAAACTCGCCAGCACTTAGAGATAGGGAAGGAAAGAAACCAAGGTTTTGGAGGACTGCCCTACAACTAAAACTCATTGATTATGGGGTTCAATGAACTTGAGGTTTTTAATGGAATTTAAATAGGTAGGAAGAAATAGGAGGGGAGAAGAGGAGAGATATGCTATTGATGGATGATAAGCAGGCCATGACATCTGTGTGGAGTCAAAAAACGACAGAACTTGAGGAAGAAGAAAAACTTCAGGCAGTTTGATCCCAATCCAACGGTGATGATAAAAATCAAACCCCATGTGACTGTGTGATAGAAGAACTTTGGAGAAATAAGACATGTGGCAGTCAAACCAGGGAAATTTGTTACTTAAAACAAAATCAAGATAATTTGATTTATATTAAGACAAATATTTATGTACTTCCTTCTCTAGTTAAATTAGCATACTTATCATTTTTTATTAACCTCAAACTTGGTACCCAAGGAACATGATGGTAAGCTTAGATTTAGCTTTTGGGGTTATCTTATATGAGTTCCAATACAATTAGGGTTTAAAACGTTTTTCTCTTTATTTATTATTACATATTAACATTGTCCTCAATATGTAGGATTTAGATCCCTATTAACATTATCTTATTACAAAACAAGTTTCATGATATTATCTTGTATGAGATTAGTCAATTGATGAATTATGTCCGTTAAATTAAAATCCATTCATTCAAACCCATTAGATATACATATTCACATTTAAGGTCCAATTATTTGTGCTTTATGTATATTAAGCACCTTAAATACATTAATACTATATTAAAATCTAATAAAAAATATGTGACATATTTCATGAACTCCATTACTTGTTAACACATAACTAGGTTATTAGGTAAATATGAATGTATCATGATATGTTATGTTTATTATAAATTTGAATGTCACTTAATGTATTCTATATGATTTTAATCATATACATGTTACGGTTACCTATATTATGTGCATTAATTGGTTACAAACAACTCTACTAGGGTATAAATCTACCCTTGTTTGGTAAAATCTAAAGGGTCAACCATACTAACTTGTAATCATGTGATTAGGGTTTTTTAAGTCCGGATAGATAAAACCCAGTATGTTAACATTTTGTAGTATTGTGTATCAGGTGACTGATAAATTACTCTAATGGAGGGACCAATTCCATCTACATCACTCATAATAATCCACAAGTATCACAATGCATCAAAATATTACTTGTATGGCAACCCTTATTCAAAGTCACTTCTAGTAGTGTTAAAGTATACATAACAACATATGATCATTTTAGTGATTTCAAGTCTGAAGATGCATTCATCATTTCCACATTGACATGTGATTGTCATTGTCATGACATGGCTTCTATGTGTCCTTCTCAAAGTGGGTTTGTGTAGTAGAACTTCTTCTCTAACAAGTACCCATGTATCTGAATTGATATCCCATATCATGATTAAAGAGAAGTAGTCATCATTCAGAATACATACTAGTCTTATCTATTGTTATTGTCTTTTCATACCCATAATATAACTGATTGGGGACATAGAAAACAATACTCTTGACTATAAATATGATTTCATGTCCAGGTCTTCAAACTAAATCATATATCATTGAGTTAAAACATTCTTAGGTCATTATTATATATATTCCTTATCTGAATACTTAAAGCAAACATAATTAGTGTAAGTTCCTTAATTAATATTAATATCATATACAATGTATCCCTATTATAATCATCACATTTTTGCTCATAAGGCATTCAACCAAAATTCTCAAGTTTTGATTAGTCTTTTTCTTTTGACATCCATTAGAATAACTTCATATATCTCTTTTATTGAGAGATTTGATAATTTTAATGTTGTTCTTTTTCCTTATTATGTCCAGTTCCATATTACATGCACATACCAGTGTTAATTGATAAAATTCCACCTTTCTTTTTTTTGTGGGGTTTGCTTCCGACCCCTAGGTAAAATAGGACTTTGAAAGGATGACTAAGTTGAGTAAGACTTTAACATGTGTACTTGATGTTCTTTAAAAGATATAATTAAAGTGGACATATTACCCTTTGCAATGGTAGTCGTGATTGGGAGTTGGATGTGCATGGTCATTATGTTCTACACTAAAACACAGAAGAGAATATGGGGACATATACTTTATCCTTGATGAGAATGTAAAAAGTCTAAGTATGGGAGATCATAACATCCTAGGATATTTGGCCTCTCATTGAATGATCCTAAGAGGAATGATTGGACCACCCATATAAAAAAGGCAACTACTTTTTAGGTATTCCATCAACAGGTACTTCAGAGTTAAGCACGATTGGCCTAGAGTAGTACTAGGATGGGTGAGATATCAAGATATACAACTGAGGTTATATGTGAGTGAGGAAAAACATGTAGTTGAGAATGATGTTGGCCTATGAGGCATCTCATCATTCTTGTAACTCCACTATAGCCTTGGGAAGTGGGTCAGACATTATAAGAAACCCCAATGCAATATAAATGGGATCATTCTCTCCTTTTTGCTGCAAGAACCTTGGGTGTCTAGGTCATTTTCTCTCTTGTGGTGTGCAATTAAGAAACCCAACTGGTTATATGGCATACACATCATGTCCTTATTCTAGTTCTTCTTTATTTGAAGCTACACTCTCTTTCTCTGTCTAAATTTTTTTCAATTCATTGATCTAATTTGTGAATGTTGAGCATTTCCATAGCTTTTCAAAAATAAACTTTCACTTCAAATGCCCTTATTTTCATCATCCTTCTTTATGTCATTTACAACCCAAAACAACATAGATTAGGAATATGAAGAGAGTATTGGTCATCTGATCATTTGATCTAATGGTGCCTAAGAAATAATAAGATATATTCCTCCATATATTCATTATCATGATCCCCATATCCTCACTTTTTTTGTTGCCTTCCCATTATCTAGTAATTCTGATTAATTCATCAATAACTACTTTGGTTCTTATTTTATTTTGTAAAATAAATTATTGAATACATGTTAAAATGTGAATTTAAAAGTTTCCTATATCTAAAAATATTGCTCTATATTTGAAATAATTACTAGATATAATATTCAATTTTTCTAGGAAAAAATATATCTTATTATATAATATTGCACACTCAAACAAAAGAGTCCTTGAACTGATCTTGCATCAATCATGATGCTTATTACATATCCAAGACACCTATTCTCTCCCTAATTTTTTTGAATGATTAGATGATTAGAAATCTCTTATAAATCAAATTATCTTGTTACTATGACCCCAAAAACTAGGATCTAGATAAACGTGATAATTTGATGTTTTAAATGCATTTTAAGCATTAGTTATCCCATAAAATATATTTTATGGTAGATATAGATAATATGGATTTTATTACTAAATCTTAGGAAAATATTCTCTTGAGTATTCTAAGCATTAGAAATTGCATGGATTTACATTATGTATATTTGAAAGGATAGTTTGTGTTATTGGTCCTGCAATTTATGGAATGTCAAAAAAGTAATAAAGGCATTATAAATCAAATAATTGATGCTAAAAATGAGGGGTTTGATAACTTCATTAAATGCACTACCCATTCTAGAATCATGTCGATAATCATGCTAATGTAAGTTACAAGCAATGTTTCTTTTCAAGTTAAAATCACTTAAGCAACATGGTGTTCATACAACTAGAATATCTATCAACAAATATAAGAAGGTTGTACACAAATTCATGGTTCTATTCACTAACGTCAAATATGTTTTATTATGGTAAAGATACCAAATCCACTCTCCTAATTTGACAAAAGTCTATATGAGACCTAAATTCCTATTGGTTAAATGTAGAACTCACTACAAACTCATAGTTAATCTAAAAACCCACTATTATTTCACCAACACCACATTGGTTTATCTCATTGTGACATAGGAAAAAGGAAAGGAAAAGGATATAGAAGACAACCAAGATCTCCTAGAGATTCATCCGATGTAAAGTTAATCAAAGGAGAAAAACAATATTAGCATCAAATCTTAGCTAGGTTTAACATAATCTCATACAATCTTACCATTGTTCTTTATTTTCTTTCAAAATGGTCAAAAATGTAGGTTTAACATAATCTCATACAAACTTACCATCATTCTTTATTTTCTTTCAAAATGGTCAGAAATGCCCTAAATCACCATTGATGAAAGTTGGCATTTAAAAATGGTTGAATAGATCCAGAACTCAATTTTTATGGGTTAAATAGATGTAGGTCAAGATTCATTGCATTCTTAACCTTCCATGTTTCCTACAAATGTTGATGATAGAAAGGGTGGTTGATATCTATACATGTTGGCCAATATTTAGGTCCCATCAACCCTACGCATTGACTCAACTCAGTTGATGTTGAACTCTCTAACCAACTCAACCCACAAATAGGTTTGAAATTAATTCATTTTGGGTCACTGACCCAAATATTAGCTAGGTTGAGTCTTTCAGTCGATATGCCATTCTTCTAATCCGACCCAATCCTAATTAAATCTAAATGTCTTTAATATGATGTTGATCCATATCCATACCAACACCTACTAGGTTGGCTCAATGTCGATCTACTTTTATCGAAAGGACGTGCTTTTCAGCATGAAAGTGAATCTTTTAGTTGTGATCTTACTTTTGATAATGATGTAGAATATGATGATTCATATTAATATTTGTATGTTCATTAAAATCGTAGTCCTAAGGAGTATACTAGCACTAAACGTTTTGTGTGAATTGTGGAAAACTTTTGTTTTTGTGTTTGTTCTTTTGCTTTATCGTGGCTCACAATTTTCAATCCTTTCCACGTTATTTGTCCATTGTGTTTTTGCAACCCTAATATGTTTGTGATAAGAAGAGAACCAAAATTGACCAAATGTGTTCGATATATGGAATCAGCAAGAAGACTAGTGATAAAAAACATGCCTTAATGATGAACGAATTCCAAACATGGTAGTTGCTCCTTATTTTCTACCGTAAAGACAACAAGGGACTCAAACATATATGTAACAATGATATTATCATAATGTAAGATTGTGATCAAGGTGACTAAAGTTGACACCAGTTTTTTTTGGGGGTGGGGTGCTAACAAATCAGCTATTGGATGCATCTAAACATTCATGTGAATTTTAACATTGACAGAAACACCATCTTCCACAATAGTGAAAGTGTCTTGTAATCACAATCAAGAAGCTAGCTTTTGATTAAAGGCATCAATGACAAGTTTATGAAAATGCATTGGTGAGAATAATATAAATTAATCATAATAAACAAATTACTCGATTCTGGAATTGCATTCACTAGAAATGGTAGCACAATTGATTTTAACATGTGATTTCTACTCCTATAAGGTGTTAGCTGGAACTTGTAACCTAACATTATTGAGAATTGGAGTATTTGATTAATCACACACTTTCCTAATATTCTTTGATCAAAAAAGAGGGGAAGCAAGTACATCGAGTAATTTGACTATCTCGGTCGATAGGTTTATGCGCCTGAATTAAAGTGGCCAATAATGTAGAACTGTATGCACTTGTTGGTTGAAAAGCTTATCGTTCTACTGCCATCTTGAAGCAATTTCTCTCATTTGATCCCTCATCAAAACCTCAAGCAAGAAATCATTGACGTTGTCGATGGGCCCAGGAAAGCACCAGTACACGCAGTCCTTTTTCAACGTGACATCGGCATTGAGAGGGTGTCCGTACCGGCTGGGATGGCCATCGGGTCTAAGCAGTAGGGCCTCCGTAACGTCCAACAACCGGTACTTCAACCCCTTCTCGGCGGCGTCCTGCTCCACCTTCAGGTACTCCTCCACCTGGGTCATATACATCTCGAGGTTCAACCCCTCAAGTCTTGTCTCGTTGGCCCTGAATGGCCCAATCCTCTTGCAATCCCCACCCTTGTCCCATTCTCTGCCCTCGAAGTGCACCGACAGGAACGTCCAGAGGATAGTGGTGCCCTTGTAACCCTCCAAGCTGTTCAAGAACTGGAACATCATCTGAAATGCACGACGGTAACCGTAATACATCGTCTTGTCATCGACGGTGTCGTTCAGGCATTAGTGGCACCCAATGAGCTTCCCTTCCTCATGGTACATGGTGGACCGGAAGAACCAGTGGCCCGCGGACACGACGACGTAGTCGAACTCAACGATCTCGGTTGTCCAGTTCCCTTCTGGCTCGTCAAGGTAGATGTAACATCCCTGACCTGGGTTATGAAGTAACCCTAGGTATTTTGCATAATGAGAGTAATTATATGCATGCTTTTGTGTTTGAAAAGTAATTAGGGCTCAAGATGAATTTATATTGCAAATTTAGTCCTTTTTGAATATTGTTGTAATCAATATTTTGCTTGTTTTGGACTAAAGTGCAAATTACCCAAGTTGAGGGGTATATTTGCAAATTGTGCATGATAATATGTTCCTCATGTGTTATGGCATCATGGGAATGAAGATGATGCAGAGTTATGGATTGTGATAGCCTGAATCCCAAGAAAGAGCTGATAAAGCAATGTTTGTGCATGAAAACCTAGTTTTGGTGTAATATGCAATTTACCGAAAACCTAGGGTGCAATATGTTAATTACCACTTCAATAAGGTCCCTAATGTTTCTTGGCATCATGTGGAACAAATAAAATGAGGGGGCGCCTAATTTGATTTAAGTCGGAGGAGAGAGAATCTTGATATTAAAATAATCACGATTTAAACATAATGGATATATTAATGCAAATATAAATAAAATAATTTTAGGGACTTCAACCAAAATTAATTTTGTGGAATTCAGATGCATGAGTGACCGTCATTGAGCTTGCAAGGATCGAAAATATCTTAAGGATGTGAAATTCCACTCACCATATTATAAGGAAAAGAATTCCCACCAAAAAAGATATATTAGTATTATAATGGATTAAGGTGCGTATTTTCTTTTCCCTTAATCCATGGATAATGGAAGGGAGTTTGGTGTCTTTGAGTTTCCTTTGCATGCAATAAAAACAAGGAGGAAGAGGTGGTACTATTTTTGGAATTAATTGAATTTTAATTAAACATTTTCTCTTTCATCAATCTCTTATAAAAGAGCCTTTTTCAACCCACCTAAGGGTCTTTTTCGATTCCTTTTCTTCCCCTTGCTTACAAAACCGACCAAGAAGGATAAGTACAGCAGGGAGCACGTCCCCAACCTGTTGGTAAGCCTTTGATATTCGTTCTTCATGATTTCATGGTGAAAATCATAAAACAATACATGATTTCTTCATTTCTTCACTCCATCTTCAACCCTAACCGATCCTTTCACTTCAAAAGCTTGAGAAACGACCTTGGGAAGTTGCTAGAGCTTCAACCATCATTGGAGCCGTGAAGCTTGGAGCTTAGGATCAGATTTTAAGGCGGGTTATATAACTTTAATCCTTAATCTTTGTCATTGAATTCGATTTCTACTTGGAATTGATTTAATTGTCATTTTTGCAATAACCTTGCTTGATTGATAGGGTTGCCATGGAAATGGCAGTAATTTTCGTGAGTCTAAAGGTTGAAGATGATAATCTGTTCATAAGAACACACCTTAATCAAAGAACAACAGCAAACGGTCTTGGACTTTTGGTCCAAACGGTTTGCAAACCGTTTGGTAATGTTGGGTCCCAAACCGTTTGGTTTGGTTGACCGTTTGGACACCAAACTGCATGGCATGGTTGACTGTTTGGTATAGTTGACTGTTTGAGGTCTGGACTTAATCAAAGGTTGGATGATGATCCAATGGACTCAATTCAATGATTCAAGGTGTGCACGATCCATCAAGTTGTAACCCTAATCAAGTTGATTGATGAAACCCTTGATTGGTCCAATTGATTTCAAGACTTTTTGGGGCAAACAATCTTGAGACCGTTTGATCCCAAACAGTCTTGAAACCATTTGGGACCAAATGGTTTCAAAACCATTTGGTGTATTGAAGTTTGATCCTTGACCCATGGATGGTGATCTAATGGTATGGATTGATGGACCTTCCAATTGAATAATCAATGACCATTCAATGGTGCAATTGGAAATCGATTTGATTGAGAATTGACCTAGTTAGCCCTTGTGGTTTTGGGACTGATTTGGCCCAAATGGTCTTGAAACCGTTTGGGACCAAACGCTCTCAAGACCATTTGGGGCCAAACGGTCTCAAGAGTGTTTGGTGGCAAACGGTTTCAAAACCGTTTGGTGATGTAACTTCAAGACCGCATGGAGGTTGTTAGTGGTTCAATCATTAGGATAATAAAGGCAATGATAGTCCTAATTATCCAATGATGATTAGTAATGTTAATCAAAAAGTTACAAGGGTTGAAACCCTAAAACTACCTATGTGATTAGAGTTAATCAAGAAAGAAACCGTAATTGCTAAAAGGAACAATGACTTGGTACACTATGTTATTCATAGTTGTATGAACTTGATTAAGGGTTAATATGACCTAATCAAGTTGAGAGGTATGATAACAAAGAGTTGATACATGAGTATGACTCATATGGTGATTAAGGGTATGAATCTTAAGTAATGAGATCATGGAACCCTAATCATGAACCTAAACCCTAATTGTCAAGGTTGTTGATCCTTAACCCTAATCCAAGGTATGGATGAAACCCTAATTAAGATGAATAGTAAATCCTAATTATGGGAATGGAACATGAAACCCTAATTAGGATGAATAGTAAATTATAATTATGGGAATGGATCATGAAACCCTAATTGGGATGAATAGTAAACCCTAATTATGGGAATGGATCATGAAACCCTAATTGGGATGAATAGTAAACCCTAATTATGGGAATGGATCATGAAACCCTAATTAGGATGAATAGTAAATCCTAATTATGGGAATGGATCATGAAACCCTAATTGGGATGAATAGTAAACCCTAATTGTGGAACATTGAATGTAAATCCTTTTATAGGGTGAATTTGATGTGAAACCTCAACTAAGCATGGTTTCATGAGGAACTCTGATGTTTAATGCATTCTAAAGCACAAACTCAGAGTAATGCTATGTATTGCTCAATGAACCCTAATCTTGAGCAATATGGTGATAAACTATATCTTTGATGAGATAAGGGGATGACTATCCTTATATGACATGAAATGGGAAACCCTAACCCTGGTAAGGGAATAGTGATGTTACCCATGAATAGTGAATTCATAATTGTTGAACATGGTTCTGATATACAATTGATATCACTGTATTATCTGTGCTAATAATACAGGTATCTTGAAAGGATGATCATGGCCAGGTATAAGCTATGATGTTTAATTCACTGTTGTGATTGTACCTTGAGTGCCATAATATACCTTGCTACCTGGTAAGAGGTATCAAGAGAGTTAATGAGCATCAAGTATCATGTGTGATGCCTGAAATAGTAAAGCATCATGTTTCCTTGGTCAATTGACCTAAAGGTGATGGTTACCTGAGAAGGTGGTAACAATGTTTAATGATAAATCTAGGGTTTAATTACCTAGTGCCATATGATTATGGTGATGAATTGAGAAGGGGTTTAGTTCCCAATATCTTTTAAGATTGTTAAGCAATTGATGAAATTAGTACATGTTTCTTTATAGCATTGTCATAATGAGTTTTGTCTGAGAACTTGCCTGATGCTAAAAGAATATGAAAATGTACTTAATTAATCAAGTGAAATTTGTTCATGTAGTGCTCTGACCATAGATCCATCATCGTCAGCAATTGGTGATGGTGAAACATGTATTCTATAGAATTCCTGGAATTCGCATATTTTGAATATGTGGGGGTAAATGGGCAAAAATATCCTTACGTCTAGGTGAAGAGATTGAGAGAGAGTAAACATTAAACCCCTCAATCCTTCATGTGTTGGGATAGATGTATCATAAATCTCCCGATGGTTGGGATGGATGTATCATTAAACTCCCAATGTTATTTTATGTCGGGTCGATGGAGATTAACACTGATGCTCTTAATTATCGATGAGAGTGTAGTTGACGCTATAACTCTATAGTGAAGTTATAGTATACCCTGGAAAGCTATTTGAGCAGTCGACACAGTCCTGCTTGTAATCCTGTGCTGACCAGGATGTGGGAGGTCATGGGAATCCGGCTCTTCCATTGACCTATTTATGGTACCGATTTTGATTCTAGAAATGGTCGGTTGGAGTATGAGCGGTATACCTCATCTCCTCAGTGCTTAAATCTCTTTATAAAATATAATCATCTGTGTAGCGTATTTGCATAATACTGAAATACAAGGAATAATGATTGTTGATATACTGTTTAACATGCCCTTGATACATGAATGTACCTATGTTCCTTTAATTCATATTGATTATGAGACATGCTGCTTAATCAAGTTATTGATGTAATAATGCATAAGAATGTTGCTCTAGTCTACATAAATGTGAATCACCTGCTAATGGTTTACAATATTCCACTGTTCAGTTTATTTCTATTAAACTGCAATGACAATGTTTTGGCGGAGAGTTATATCTCCCCGTTGGGAAAATTTTTATAATTGTCTCACCCCTATGGAATCCAATGTTTTTAGGTAGACAAAGACGTCACTACTATAGAAACGGCCTTTGGCATCGGTCGTTTAACCCCATTTGGCGTCAGTTTCTGACCGACGCCTATGTGGGCGCCGCTAAAGGTCGAACACTTCGGCGTCGGTTTTTTAACCGATGCCTATTTATTCTATAGGCGTCGGTCGTTTAGTATATAACCGACGCCAAAAGTGTTCGCGCCACAGAAAATGGCGTCATCTAGGGAACTTTCTGCGTCGGTTATTTACTAAACAACCGACGCCTATATAGCATATAGCGTCGGTCTTTTAGTAGATAACCGACGCATAAAGTGCCCTAGATGACGCCATTTTCTGTGGCGCGAACACTTTTGGCGTCAGTTATATACTAAAACACCGAAGCCTATACTTCAAGACGACACGGCCGTGCTTCCCTGCACGGCCGTGTTTAGTACTATAGGCGTCGGTTTTATATGAATAACCGACGCCTTTTCCACCACGGCCGTGCTATCCTGCACGGTCGAGTTGTTTGTACTATTGGGTGTCGGTTTTTATCAAATAACCGACGCTGTATGTCTTTGCTGACGGTTTTCTATAAATAACCGACACCTATTTCTATTTTTTTTTTCATACCAGTTTGCAGGCCTGCAGTGGCTGGTCAGCAGGATGAGAACCTGCAGTTCAGTTTTCTGAACTGTAGGTTTACGACATCCATTGATATCAGCCTACAAACAGGCCGCAAACCTGCAAAAGTCACAAGGAAAATTTCACACAAGTACATACATTCAGACATCAATTCAATTCTCACATTCACACATATAGAAACATTCAAATACATGTATTAACATTCAGATTTATTCATTTACAAAGTATCATTCATTATCGCTATCAACATCCCAATTATATCTTACAGTTGCCACTGCTTGTATGGCTTTTGCCCATTCTTCTCTTACTTCATTTAATGCTTCCATCGTATATGGAGCATGTATATTTTTTAAGCGTTTACCTATAGTGTGGTCAGTTTTAAACACCTGCAAAGAGAATGATGTATATATATAAGTAATAATATAAAAATAAGATTGATATATTTCATACTAACTAATGAGACTATATATAATACCTCATGTATGCTATCGATGTCCAATGCAGCATGTTTGATAATCATCTGCATAAATCACATCACATAGTATGCGCATGCCCAACCATTGTCTTGTGTAGCACACTATAAATTGAAACATACAAAATAATACAACTAAGCACAATTCACATCAATAATATATATATTCGAGTCGGGAACTTACTTGTACGTTCTGCCAATTTATTGGCTGGTTCTTTTTCCTTGGGACCGTTCCTCCAGCCTTTTTGAATGCATCTAAACCCCTACATGTTAATATAACACAATAAATTGCATAAGTAAATAGTAATGTAATAAAAGATGTTAACAGATATAAAAATGAAATATTTCTCACCAGAATAATGGCATTCTCATTACGTGTCCAATTTTAGTGTTCAATGTACTCCCCGCAGGATCTAGATAATAAACAGTGAATGTCCCGGGGACAATAACTAGTAACTCCCAATGTCTACCGCTAGAGGTAAGAAGTTAACAATTAATAACTCAAAATGCAAAATAAAAATGGAATTTTCTTAAGTCCAAATTATAAATAAAGTAAACTTACTTGACATTGAATGGAGCTATTATTATCGTCTTCTTTTGCTGACCAAAAATTGTAAAAGCATCTATACAGTATTGTTGAACATTATCAGGGTCTTTAGCTACCAAACTAATCAATGATGGAATCAAAAATCCCACATGATCAAATGCAAATTGTTTGCAATGATCTTCGACTAAGTAGCTGCAAAACATATAGGCGTATGCATTAATATATAAGAAACCAGATCACCGGATCTTATACAAGGTATATGGATGTATAAACAAGATCTCACCTTATCCATGTCTCTATCATTGATGTATTCAGCCAATCATACATAAACAACTCAATAATATCTTGTATAAATAAAGAGCTATCGTATGATTGACCTGCATAATCTGCATCTAAAGAAACTATTATAGGGCAATGTATATTATGTGCCCGTAGCCAACATGCCATTCCCCTACAAGCAGGACCTAACGGGTATGTTAGGTCAGTTGGAACCCAAGTTGGTAATGCGGGAAGTGGAGGTGGAGGCCTAGGTGCTCCTGGTATCTTCTTTTTAACCTGTATATATAATTTCAGATCAGTTGACATCATATATACACATTAACAGTCTAAATCAATGTAAATTTATCTTAAAATTTCAGTCGTGTAGACGACATCTGCTTTGGGCCACAATATGACCCTGCCTTCTACCTCACCAAGTGTATCAATATCTGGGTGGGCATATGGCAACACAACTTCCCTCCAATCAGGTAATACATGTAGCGGGCTCACACGAATGTAGCCCTACGGCATTGGAGTCCCATGAAACGTTGCCCCAGGAAGGGACTGGTAAGCCTGCGCCTCTGCAACAACATAGTCTTACATTCTTAAGCGGCATGGCTTCAATGCCTACAAATTTACGTAAAGAATGTTATACATATATACATATAATCTTGAAAACATATCATCTTGAAAATACTAGCTACAATGTCATAAACAATACTTACAACAGACGTGTTAGGTGATGGGTCTCCAGGATTACTCGCAGTCTGTGCATCAGGAGAAGAGTGGGTCGCCATAGGCTGATTGGAAGCCTGAGATGCCTGCCACCGCAGCAATTCTTCCTTGACCTTCTCAGCAACTACATCGTTGACCTTCTTAGCAACTAAATCCTCAACTCTCTTATTCTCCTATACATGGATAAAAGAAACATTAGCTTCTTATTAATGAATTTCCTTTTGCAGTAACATTCTAAAAAAAGAATAGGTTACCTCTTCTTGAGAAAGTCCCGCTCTGGGTTTGCGCTGGGATGGCCCAAAGAATGCTTTGATGCCAACACCAGCGCTGGCACCTCTAACACGTCCAGGATGCTCTGGGTTACCCAGAGCAACTGTCAATTCATCCCTTGTGCCCTGAGGGATGAACGCGCCTTGTTTCCTCTGCTCGTGCAGCTCCCGCTAATCACCATAAACAGAAATTGGTAAGTTAACACCACAAATAATCAATATTCAAACGATTTCTCTAAGAGTTGTATTTTACCATTTTTGCAGCCGCCTCAGCAGTTACAGGCTTCTTTATTTCACCCTTCTTGTTTTGCCTGCCAGCTATCCAGATATCATGGCGAGGCATGGGTGTGGCAGATTCCTGAGTAGGAGCAGACTCCTGAGTAGCAGCAGACTGTTGAGTATCCGCAGACTCCGCCTGTAGTCTTTGGCGAACGCTTGCATAGCCTTTTGGACCCATAGTGTGGTCATGCACATTCAGTGCACGCCTTGCTTTTTGTGCATCACTGAGGGCCTAGTTAGTATGCACATTAATGATTTGGTTAGTAGCACTAAATGTTAATCTTGAATAGGTGAATACAATGTATATTAATTAAATTGGGAGTGACGCCTAATACCTTGAATTCTTCAGATTTTCTTGAAGCAACAAAATTGTCCCAATCTTCTTTGTCCAAGAAGTTCCATTGTTCAAGGGCTGACTTCTTCTTCTTATCACCCTCTTTTATGTATTCTCTATTCAGATTTGTCCTATAATTCCTAAGCATCTTTCCAGCGTGTTGCATCACACTTTTACGATGCAACTTCTCATCCAATGCAAACAAATTTTGTAAAATAGAAATGTTATTAACTAGTATCCAAAATAGAATTGCAAATAATAGAATTTGTAATCTACAAAATAGAATTGCAAATAATAATAACACACGCATAAATCCTTCCATATCAAGTCTTTTTTCCCTTGAGGAACTTTATGCCAATTATCATACTTAACACCACAATGGCTCCGAGTGGTACACCCAAGATAGTTTACAAAATTATTGCGGTTCACTCCAATTGCATTTCCTCCATTATCAAACTCCACCACCAATTTGGATCCACTACCACTTAGCGCTAATAACTTCTTCAACAGAGTGATGCCCCTTTTCTTGTTAAGTGTTTGGTGCTGCGCATCAAGTTGCTCCAGTGCTTCAGTGGGTACAGGTACATAGTCAACCTAAAATTTGACAAAAATAAACACACTAAATTAGCCCAATATAGAAATATAGGATATATGACATAACTAGAAGATAATGAATTTTATAGAAATATAGGATATGTTTTTAGAACGTACATTGGTATCCTCGCCATGCTCGTCATGGACAGCATGCTCATCATGGACTTCATGCTCATCATGGACATCATGCTCATCATGGTCAGCCATCTGAAAATGTCATTAAAAAGGCAAACATTTAGCATTTGTATTAACTAGAAAAAGGCAAACATTTAGCATTTGTATTAAGTAGAAAAAGGCAAACATTAAGCATTTGTATAAACATACATGTCTCTAAAATTGTGATCTTTTATCAATTAACAATCCTTCATTGTGATCTCCGCGCACATATAAGTCATCATTAGCTTCAATATTTTGTGGAGTTGGCAACCCAACTGAGAATGGACTGGAGTCATCATACTTATCATAGTACTCTTCTTCATCTATAGGATCTTCAATGAATTGTCTTTTACCATGAAGAACAACCGACCATTTATCATTCACAGGATCATCGATATAGAATATTTGTTTCTCCTGTGATGCCAATATGAATGGTTCACCCTTCTCGCCAATCTTTTCAAAGTTCACCAAAGTGAAACCCAATTCATCCACTATAACTCCTTTGGTGTTATCAACCCAATTACATTTAAAGAGCGGAATTTTGAAATCTATGTAGTCAAACTCCCAAATATCCTCAATGACACCGTAATATGACATTTTAGCTTCACGTGGACTCTTATCCTTTGCACTTGCAAAGTACATAGTCGACGCTTGAAGAGTGACCCCACTATTTTGGACGACACTCTTATCATCTTGGCGCTTTGTGTAATATGTGAATCCATTAATGTCAAACCCTTCATAAGACATAACATTCGGTTTTGGTTTAAAGGCGAGGCATTTGATAGTTTTTGTAATATCATTTGGTGTTTGAGATAGTTGATGTAAGACTTTATCTTCAAACCACTTAGTAAAAGTCTTATTATGCTCTCTAGAAAGCCACATTGAACTTGCTCGAGGATGTTGTATCTTTATGAAATTGGTATGTTCCTCGATATAAACACTCACTTCGTCCATATTGTGTAAAATATACAAGTGAGCTTGTTCCAACTGCTCACGGCTGATTACTTTCACCCGTGATCCCAAAATTCCTTTGCCCTCCTCAATATTCTTGTCATTATCAGGAGTGTCATTACCACTGAGAAAGTCATTGCAAAAATCCATAACCTCTCTCGCCACATAACCTTCAATAATACTCCCTTCAGGCCGATAACGGTTTCGAACATCACCTTTAAAAATGCTCATGTATCGTTCAAAGGGATACATCCAATGCAAGAAAACTGGTCCCAACATTTTCACTTCCCTAGTCAAGTGGACAACAAGATGTACCATGATATCAAAGAACGAAGGAGGGAAATACATCTTAAGCTAACATAGGGTAACAACCACTTCTCTTTGCAAATTATCAAGAGTATCAGGGTCAATAACTTTACTGCATAGACTGTTGAAAAAGAAACAAAGTCTGGTAATTGCAAACCTTACATGCTTCGACAATATAGATTGAATTGCCACGGGTAATATTTGTTGCATTAGAGTGTGACAATCATGAGATTTAAGACCTATCAACTTCAGATCTTTCATTGATACCAATCTATGGATGTTGGATGAGTAACCATGTGGCACCTTAACATTTACCAAGCATTCACAAAAAGTTTTATTCTCCTTTCTAGACAACGTGTAACAAGCGGGAGGTAAGTATGTTCTTTTACTACCCATTTCACGTAATTCTGTTAATTCTGACCTTATTCCCATTTCACGTAGGTCCAGTCTGGATTTTATCCCATATTTAGTCTTACCTGGTATATTTAACAGAGTACCAATGATGCTATCAAAGACATTTTTCTCAACGTGCATTACATCGATACAATGCCTGACTGTCAAAGAACTCCAATAAGGAAGATCCCAAAATATTGACTTCTTCTTGAATGAAGAATTGTCACTCCGTGTGGCCATACTACATTGTGATTTCTTACCAAATTCATTGACAATGTCTTTTACTCTTTCATAAACAACATCCCCTGGTATAGGTTTAGGTGCACTCCGTTCATCATTCCATCCATTGAATGCTTTGCGCTTCCTACGATACGGATGGAATTTTGAAAGAAACCTTCGATGACCAAGATATACAATCTTTCCGCCATGTTTTAGTCTTATTGAATCAGTGTTTTCTTCACATATAGGACACGCTTTAGCTCCTTTGACACTATATCCAGACAAATTCCCATATGCTGGAAAGTCATTAATAGTGCAAAACAACATAGCGTGCAAACGAAATGTCTCTCTTGCTGAAGCATCATAGGTCATCACACCTTCAGCCCAAAGTTTCTTTAAGTCATCAATCAAAGGTTCAAGATTAACATCGATATCATTTCCGGGTTGTTTAGGGCCCGATATCAACAATGACAACATAACATACTTATTTTTCATACACATCCAGGGAGGAAGATTGTATATAACAAGCATGACTGGCCAAGTGCTATGTTGGCTGCTCAATGTCCCGTACGGATTCATCCCATCTGTATAAAGCCCAAGTCTTAGATTCCTATCTTCTTCACCAAATTTGGGGTACAATAGATCAATCTTCTTCCACTGTGGGGAATCAGACGCATGTCGCAGGATCCCATCATTATTTTTCTTAACATCTGCATGCCACCTCAAATTGTTCACATCTTTCGGATTTACAAACAAGCGTTGAAACTGTGATATTATAGGTAGATACCACAACACCTTGGCAGGAGAACCAGTTTTGGACTCCCCCAAAGTCATCAATTTATACCGTGACACACCACATTTTGGACAATCTTTCAAATCTACATAGTCCTTTTGAAATAATACACAATCATTCGGGCATGTGTGTATCTTCTTGGCCTCCATTACCATTGGGCACAACATTTTCTTTACCTGGTATGTTGAGATTGGTAGCTCGTTTCCTTCAGGAAGCATTTCTTTCAACAAAGTCAACAATGAAGTGAAGCTTTTGTCGCTCCATCTATTGTTAGCTTTCAACTTATACAATCTCAACACAGCGCTAAGCTTCGTGAACTTAGCACAGCCTGTGTATAACGGTATCTCAGCATCATGCACAATGTTTCTAAAGATAGGAGGTGGATCGGTGTGCTCTACCCTACAACTATCCAGCATCACATCAACGATGTATGCTGGAACTGGTTCGTTCACATTTACGTCATCGGAGGCAATTTCTTCTTCCACCCAAGCACTGCTATCGACATCTACTGGTTTCGATTTTGAAATCTCTCCATGCCAGTGCCATTCTGTATAGCCTTGTACAATCCCGTTGCACATGACATGACTTTTGATTTCCTCACCAGTGTTGACTTTCAAGTTGTTACCGCAATGCCTACATGGACAGTAGAACCTATCTGTAGGTTTTTTCCTATGTTCCTCAGCAAATCTAATAAACTGATCAAGACCAAATATAAACTCTGGGGTGCAACGATTACGAATGGACATCCATGATCTATCCATTCTATGATCAGAGAAAACAAGTATATATTAGGAAACAAGTATATATTAGGAAAAGATTAGGGTATACACTTACATCCTAAGTGTATAATGTGATGTCATTCTTATATATAATAAATGTGTACCACCTATCCCATCCTTGAACACCTAATCTCACTAGTAAGTGTATAATGTGTATTGGGTTTTCAAGACAATTTCGGCAGCATTTCCCCGCTGTTCTCTAAGTACATATGTACTTAGAGAACAAACGGGGAAATGCTACCGAAATTTTCTCAAAAACCCAATACACATTATACACTTACATCCTAAGTGAGATTAGGTGTTCAAGAACAGTCCCAAACCGGGGACTATCAAAGATTTACTCCTAATGAGTCAATCTTGGACGGGTTTCTAGGCCAACAAACACAATAATAGATATCTACAATGAAGCCGGACTCCATACAAACAATATATAATTTAGTGATCATTGTTCATTCTAATTTATACCAATGTACAAGTAATATAAACAACAATGTGGATTATATGGGACATAAATTCATTGTTCATTGTCCAACATTAGGTTCAACACTTGAAACATACATTCATTTACAACATAAAAAATTTGTATCATTAGGGTGCAACATGTGGATTATATGGGACATACACATCAAGGTGGTCATAAGGGAGGATATTTCCTTGTTTATGAGTAAGCGATATAAGATTAAGATCCATATAAAAATTAGGGCAGAAGGAAGAAATAAATCTTCTTTAGGATACAATAGACCCTTATGGATGTATTTAGGGTCATAGGTACCATCATAGAACAAAAGGGGTACACTCTAGGATTTAAGATCACACTACATCATGCATTTTATACAAAATTACATGTATGTGCATATAAAAAATATATTTATAAGGAACTTCTATACATATCAGTATCTCTAATCATTAAAATCGGAAAGTAGATCAGTAATTGTAAATAACAAACTACGAATTGTTGAATTAAAGTAATCACTAAAGTAATACTAACCAGTAGTACCAATCATTAATCACTGAAAGCAGCAAGGAAATCAGTAAAACTAATCATGCATTACTAGTATAATAGAGCAATAGGATATTTACTTCGATGCATTACAGCAGTACCCAATTATTTCAGCTTACATACCTTTCGTTAGCGGCGGCGGACAAGTAGGCGAGCTCCCAGCAGTGGTGGTCGAAGCAGGAAGAAGGGGGGAGACGCTGGGCGTGAGCAGGGAGGAAGGAGCTACGGCGGCGGGCGACGCTGGACGAAGTAGGAAGAAGCTAGGGTGGTGACGCTGGAAGAAGCTACAGCGGCGGGCGACGTTGGAAGAAGCTAGGGCGGTGACGCACAGCAGCAACACCGACAGCGTTGGCGAGGCGAGGAGCACAGGCGGAGGAGAAGGAGCGGCGACACGTCGGTGAGCAGCAGCACAGGAGAAGGGGGCGCGGAGAAGAAGAAGAAGGCAGCAGCAGTGGCGGCGCGGCAGCGCTGTCGTGGAGAAGAAGGAGCAGAGAAAAAGGGAAATCGGCGGCGACAGCAGAGAAAAAGGGCAATCGGCTCGCAATGAAACAGAAGAAAGGGGAAGAGTCAGGCGATCACGGGAAATTAAGTTCCCAAATAGCGTCGGTTGTTTAAAACAACCGACGCCTAAACATCTTTAGCGTCGGTTGTTTGAAACAACCGACGTCCAATTGGATGATATTTTCACGAAATTATTTGGCGGGAAACACTTTCCGCGTCGGTTATAAAAGGATAACCGACGCTGAAAGTGACACTTTTTGCGCAAATTTCCATCGCACATACGCGTCGGTTTTTATCTACATAACCGACGCTGAAAGTGACACTATTTGTTTTGCTCGAAAATTGGATTTTGCGGGCAACTTTAAGCGTCGGTTGTTTATAAACAACCGACGTTGTATTCAAAGCGGTACCCGTGTGTGGTTGGTCTTCGAATATAGACATCGGTTTGCCTAAATAACCGACGTCTAATATCATAGGCGGCAGTTTTCCTAAAGAACCGACGCCCAGAAAAGCGACACTGAATGCTGTTTCTGTAGTAGTGCGTCGAGACAAGAACTCTTCTGTAGGAGAAGAGCAGCAGCAACAACAGTCATAGGGACAACAATAATCCAACAGGTGGAGACATTGGTTGTCTGGTCTTTGTGTATATAGTCCTAAAGTCGTCTCTGTACTCTCGGGTCCTAGGAGTTAGTGTTTTGTTATTTGGATCTGAGGTTTTGTGCATGTATGCTTCGAGGTGCAATGATGCATGTAATGTTTTACTTTGGTTCTAAAATGAAGGAGTTTTTCTTGTGAATGGATCTCTTGATAAATGGTTTTAATTTTTAGCGATTTTCAGTAATTCCACTGCTAATGATTGCTTCCGCATTAGTTAATTTTGTTTTATGAGTTGTATGCCACAAATAAGTGGTATCAGAGCTCTAGGTTGGCTGAGTCTACAGAGACATAGGATTAAGGCAGTTGAGTCTGTTCTAGTGTCTTCCAGTTTATCTGATAGTGTCTTCTGCTCTTATAGGAGAAGAAGAACTAAGGATGTCTGGATCACACGAAGAACATGCTGCTGAGAGCAGTGTTGCTGCACTGGGAAATGGTGCAAGGGGTCAGGATAGGGAGGAACATGTACCTGAACAACCCCACTTCAACCCAGTTGAGATGGGGAGCCCAGCCTTCCAGGCGATGTTTGGGCAGTTTATGGCAGCTATGACCCACATGAAAGATAAGATGACAATACCTGTGCCTAGGACACCACCCCATGATGAAAGACATGGTGCTGGTAAAACTTTTGAAAGGTTTAAGAGGGTAGGAGCCTTAGAGTATGCTGGCTGGTAGAGACGATCTGGCAGATGCATATCTATGGTTGATAGAGTTGGAGAAAGCTTTCAGAATCCTCATGATTCCTAATGATGAGAGGGTCAGACATGCTGTATATCTCCTCAAAGGAAGTGTTGGCCACTGGTGGACCATTGAGGAGGGAAAAAGACCTGGAGTTGTGATTGGATGGGATGAATTCAGGCGTGAATTCGTCGCTAGATACTTTCCCAAGACGTATCTAGATGAGAAGATATCCCAGTTTGAGAAAATCAAACAAGGACCCATGAACATTAGCGAGTATGAGGCTAGGTTTATGGAGTTGTTGTGGTTCTGTCCGCACATGGCATCCAATGATGAGGAGAGAATTCGGCGGTTCAAGAAGGGATTGAACACTGAATTAACCACTCCGGTGTCTGCTCTGGAGAACCGGGAGAGGTTTGCAACTTTTGTGGAGTCTGTAAGACGTATAGAGAGGTCTATAATTGAGAAGCGACAGACCAAGGGCAAGAAGGAATACCCACAGTTTCAAGGGCAGAATGTTGGAAGTTTCAAGAGGCAGAGGTATTATGTTCCTACACCACCACTAAGGTTTAATACCCAGAGGTAGTGGACATAAAGTAAGGGTAGAAACCATAGTTTACCACTAAAGGGAGCTCAAAGCTCAGCCTCTATGTCAGTAACAGGACAACCCAGACCACCAAGGGGGAATATAACCTGTTATAGATGTGGAAAAGAAGGCCATATGGTTAGAAACTGTCCTGAGAAAGTCAGGAGTGTGACCCAGCAACCAAGGCAGAGTCAACAGGACTCTCAGAGGAAACAACCTAGTAGTGGTGCTAGAGGACGTGGATCAGTGTCCCAAGCCGGTTCTTTGACACCTAATAACGAGGCATAGGGTCAATAGCAAGTGACAGCTAGGTTCTATGCTATGAACCAGCCTGAAGCAGTAGTCAACCCTCGGGTTGTGACAGGTCAGATGGAACTGCTTTATTCTAATATGTCTTTATCCTACTTCGTATCTGTGTTAATAGATCCAGGTCCTACACACTCTTTTATCACTCGAGAAGTGATTGATGACTGCAATATGATTGTTAGTCATAGAATAGATAGCTTGCTACTAGAGACACCTTTGATGGGATCTGCAGTATTGCGGGAAGTGTGTTCTCCCTGCAATCTTTTCTTTTCTGGTCACTGTATTCAAGTGGATCTTATACCACTTGAGATGCCGAGTTTTGATATTATCCTTGGAATGGACACCTTAGAGAAGTATAAGGTCATCTTGGATTGTAGTTCCAAGCAAGTTGTGTTCACAGATGGTGGTGACACATGGATCTTTTAGGGAGATAGAAAGATTCTTCCAACATGTCTTGTGTCATCTATGGTAGCTGAAAGGCTGATGAGGCAAGGATGCTCTGCATTCTTAGCCCATGTGGTTGATACCACAATGGAAATCCCTTATCCTTTCGAAGTTCCTGTAGTCAGGAAATTTGAAGATGTATTTCCTGAAGAACTTCCAGGTGTTCCGCCACCCCGAGAAATTGATTTTGAAATAAATCTAATCCTGGACATGCAACCAATAGCACAAACGCCATATAGGATGGCGCCTGCTGAAATGGCAGAGCTCAAGAAACAACTACAAGAGTTGCTTGAGAAGGGTTTTATCCAACTGAGCACTTCACCCTGGGGTGCTCCAGTCCTTTTTGTTAAGAAAAAGGATGGGTCTATGCGATTATGACTTGACTATAGACAGTTAAACAAAGTCACCATAAAGAACAAGTATCCACTACCGAGGATTGATGACTTGTTTGACCAGTTGCGTGGTGCGACTGTCTTTTCTAAGATAGATCTGAGGTCGGGATACCATCAGTTACGTATCAAAGAGGGTGACACACCTAAGTCTGCCTTTAGGACAAGGTATGGTCACTATGAGTTCACGGTTATGTCGTTTGGACTAACTAATGCACCAGCTGCATTTATGGAACTCACGAATAGAATCTTGCGACCTTTTCTAGATCAGTATGTTGTTGTCTTTATAGGTGACATTCTAAGCTACAGTAGAGATGCTCAACACCATGAGCAGCATCTTCGCCAAGCTTTGATTTTGCTAAGGGAGCATAAGTTATATGCTAAGTTTAGCAAATGTGAGTTCTGGTTGCCAGAAGTTTCTTTTCTTGGACACGTAATATCTGCCTCAGGTATTCGTGTTGATCCTAAGAAGGTAGAATCTGTCCTGCAATGAGAACAGCCGAAGACATCGACAGAGATGAGAAGTTTCGTAGGACTGGCTGGCTATTACAGAAGATTCATTAAGAGCTTCAGTTCAATAGCCTTACCCCTGACTAAGTTGACAAGGAAGGAGATTCCTTTTGTCTGGAATGACAAGTGTCAACAATCTTTCCAGTTGCTGAAGGAAAGGTTAACATGTGCACCTGTGCTGGTACTACCGGAGCAAGGAAAGGGGTATATAGTTTTCTGTGATGCATCTAAGAATGGCTTAGGATGTGTTTTGATGCATGATACACAAGTGATTTCTTTTGCTTCTCGACAGCTTAAGAAACATGAGGAGAATTATCCAACACACAATCTAGAATTAGTTGCTGTGGTCCATGCCTTGAAGATCTGGAGACATTATCTCTATGGAGAAACATTCCAGATTTTCACAGACCATAAGAACCTAAAATACATCTTTTCTCAGCATGAGCTAAACATGAGGCAACACTGCTGGATGGAGTTAATCAAGGACTATGACTGTACAATTGATTATCATCTAGGGAAAGCCAATGTAGTTGTTGATGCACTAAGTATAAAATCAGCAACACCAACCCTAGATATAGCACAGTTAAACCCCTTAGTGTGCTATAAGAGAGATATGTTTATCTCCTTAAGGAAAGACAATGTATAAATTAAAGTGTCATTGTTAGCCGGGTTGCTAGTTGAGATGCACATAAAACCAACTCTAAGACAACAGATCAAAGAAGCACAACAGACTGATTCTATGATTCAACAGATCATGTCAGAATATGGTAGTGAGAAGCGGGATTGCTTCCATGATTCTGATGGTCAGGTAGTCTGTTACCATGATAGGATGGTAGTACCTGATGTTGATAACTTAAGAAAGTTAGTCCTGGAGGAAGCTCATTCTTCAATGTATGCTATGCATCCAGGGAGCACCAAGATGTATCATAACTTAAAGGATATGTATTGGTGGCCTGGTTTGAAGAAGGTTGTTGCTGAGTTTGTTATGCGGTGTCCGGTGTGTCAGCAGGTTAAAGTTGAACATCAAAAGCCCACATGAAAAATGCAACCCCTGCGGATACCACAGTGGAAGTGGGATCATGTGACTATGGACTTTGTGGTTGGTTTACCTAGAATAGCCAAAAGCCATGATTCCATTTGGGTGATAGTTGATAGGTTGACAAAGACATCACATTTCTTACCTGTCAAAACAACCTATACAGCTGAGAAGCTTGCACAAATCTATGTAGATGAGATAGTGTGACGTCCCTAGATTTTCTAAAATTGAATCTCATGTGTGACGTCCAAATTGAAACCCTCACCTCAGCGAGAATCCCAATTTGAGCCCCACACACTAGGCTAAGAAGAAGAAAATCAAGGGAGTCAGAAGGAAACAACAGTAGCACATGCACATGAACAATAATAAAACCATACACAAATGTTCACCATTCAACATATAATTACAACATGAATTGTTACAACATTTGATATTACATATTGAACAACAAACTTATACATGTACTACAACTAAACAATAGGATCTTAAGACAACAGGTCCACCTGAACATCAGCTCGCCACACAACTCACAACTATCCTGGATCTTCAAGAGCATAACCACAACCTAAACAAAAGATTACATGCGGTACACGTCAGCACAATATTCAAGAATATTGTACTGAGTACGCCTACTTGTCTTTTATTTACCTCTCATCATATCTTGGCAATAAGATAAAACTAATATACTTGGCAGTAACAGAAGAATATAAGAAAAGCATATACTTGCACAAGGATATTCATTAACGAAAGAGAACACATATTTTAAGCTTATTTTCCATTATATCTCAAGGCCTTTGTGATCACTACCAAAGAGTTGGATCATATGTACACTGTGACCACTACCAAAGAGTTAGGTCTGACCACTACCAAAGAGTTAGGTCATATGTACAATGTGACTACTACCAAAGAGTTAGGTCACTTCCAAGCACACTGCCAAAGAGTTAGTGCTTCCAATATAATGGAACATATATATCATGTTTGATGTGTTAATAGCAGTAATCATGGAAAATCATGCAACATATCATACAAGAACAATCATTTCATCCAATATCATATGCCAAGTATTTTACTACTCATATAACACAAGCATATTGTATAGTAAGCCAAGTAAGAGGTAATGGCGTACCTTGATCAATAGATAACCTAATCATCATATTCCTCATGTCAACTATATCTTGGTCAACCCTGATCAAGATAAGATCACATACGATCATCAGGTTCTCATCATCATACATCTCATCTTAACCCTAATTGTGCTCATTAGGGTTTTACTTATCTCATTATGATACACACTTCATTACTTGCATTCATATCTTAGATTTATCATACTGATGTCATTTTATAGATTATGGTTCATTATCTGAAAATTAGATTCCATATCCTTTTTGTGCACATATTAACCCTAGGGTACATCATTAACCTAAATTAGGGTTTCATAACATGTATTAAGGGTCATCTTCATATAACATGGATTTTATGAAGAATCATGATCTCATAATTAAAACTGAGGTTCCATATATTGATATCAGCTACTCTGTAAAATTTCATCAATTATTGAGCATGCATGTATTTATTGCACATTAATTAGGGTTATTAGTCCTAATTAACCATATTAAGCAAATTACATGATTTTGTGCATCAACATGACTATAACTGACATCACATACATTATAAACATAATTACAGGTTTACTGACATTTTTCCATAATTTTATATCATCATTTGATATTTATTATCCACGAACTAAGCATTACATATATTACATGATATCACTAATATTTAAGCATAAAAAGACTGGTATGATGGTTTCATGTTATTCTACGCATTTTTCTGAGAATAATGGTACCTTGTTTGCATTTTTATGATAACTCAGCTAATTACTATGATTTATTGAAGAACTGAGCAATTTTTGATTATTTACCTCATATAGCCAATCGACCACTGCCACGTGGTTGAGCGCTTCCCTTTACTTGAGGCAAGTGGCCGGTTTGGGTTTGAGGGTTGGTTCACTAGTCTGTACCCGGTCCTCCTGAGGATGGATCTGCAGATCTGCTTGCCTGGGTCGAGATCTCCCTCTCTTGTGTAACGCGGACGGAGTCTGCGGCTCTGCTCTATGAGGGTGTCGCCGCTCGGGCCAACTCCGGTGAGCAAGGGCTCGAGCTCGAGCACTCCTCGTCATCTCTTCATGCCACCATCAGCTTCGAGTTCCCTCCAGGACCTCCACGGTTCCTGCATGGCTCGCCCTCGACTCCTCATACTACCGCTCACAAACTCACCGCCGTGAGGCTCTGCCGTGACGGAGAAGAAGAGGCGTCCACCCTCAGCTCATCCTCACACTAATATGAATCTTTGGAAAGCTTCGCAAAGCCTCCACAAACTCAACCACAACTTCGATTTGAAGTGGCGAGGCCTGATAAGCTATGTCGAGCTTGCTCCCCCTCTTCTAGCGAATTGGGCTTCGTCCTCCGTTAAATCTACCACGGAAGGTCATGATAACGATGGGTGTAACATACCAGATCTCAAACCCTACCCTAGAAATTTGATCCTTTTTGGTTTGACCAAACAAGTTTGAGGTTAGAGTGATCCTAATAATCTAATGCGTGAATAATGTAAAATAATATGTCACATAATTCATTTGGTGATAATAAGATGATAAATAACTTAATTGGATGCATAATTTGGTTAATGGGCCTCTAATGGGCCCAATGGCATAATCTATGTAATAAAGCCTCAAAATAAAGAATAGACTTCAAATTCGTAATCTACACATTAAAATAAGCTTACATGTCAATTTTCATTTAGTTTGGACAACCTTGAAATAATATGGTTAAATAGGAGAGAGAAATTGCCTAAAAGATGTAATTAATAAATAAATATAATAATTGACTCCAAAAGAGGAAAATAATCTTAGATTCATGATCTACATAATAAATATATCATTTGGGTGAATTTTCATCCAATTTGGAGAAAGTTTGCTTAAAAGGAAAAATCAGGAGAGAGAAAATATGTAGAACCTTCAAATGTTAAATAAATGTTCAAACAACTCCAATATGTAAAATTGATGGAAAATTCGTAACCAACATGTTAAGTATGACTTAAGTTTCAAGTTTTATAAAATTTGGATAATCCATGTGTCGTTAATGCATCAGGAAAGAGAAACAAAGAATATATTAAATAATACATGTAAAGTTTCCAAAAGTGAAATCTAATTGGAGATTCGAAATCTACATGTTTAACTTAACTTGTGTGTCAAGTTTGGTTTAATTTGGATAATGTTTGAACCCTTATTTGAAGAGAGAGAAATAGGGACATTAAATGCAATTGTTACTTTATTCATTTGATCGATTTTCCTTGTCACGCCTTTGTTTTAGGTACGCTTGATCTGGACCGTGGATTTTGTATCCAACGGTTCCACGATTGTCTTCTAGCTCCGCTGTGGGTTTTTCGGACGAGGATATCTCCCTCAATTCTTACTCTTTTTTGACGATTTCTTCGCCTATGGGTTCCTGGAAATATTACGCACCCAACGACCCTATATAAGAAGGGTTTTAGTTGCCCTTTCTCCACCACCGTTGGGTGCCCTTTACTCCTCTATTTCGTGCCCTGTTCTTCCTTCTTCTGCTTCTCCTTGCCTCTTCGCTTCATCAGACCTCCTGGGAATTGATCCCCAGCCTCCGTCGGGATCACAGGTCCTAGTTGTCTGCCTTGGTTCATCTTCTACTGACTCCGAGCATGTTTCCTTTTTCCGGTCGTCTGCTTGGTTTGCCGCCATGTGGAGAGGCCTTCGGCGGTTATCCTGGACGCCAAGGATCTGTTCCTTTGGTCTGAGTATTTCGTGGTGTTCGACAGGAGGTAAACACATCCTCAATTTGATGTTTTGGTCGTGATCCTGGTTTTCCCCAATCTGCCCAGTCGAGTAGTTCTCGCGCAATGGCCATGGCGCGCGAGCTGGGAGACAAGTTGTGTTTTTTTTCCCCTAATCTACCCTCATGCTTTCCTGTTTTCTTCGTTTTCTAGCTAAGGGCATAATCGTCTTTTCGCTCTCTATTTTCTTTAGTTGTGGGCGAGGTCAACCGAGAGGCTGATTGGTGATGCGGCCACTTCTTATTGGGCCAAGTCACAGGCCAGGACCCGCTCTCTCTCTCTCTCTGTTTGCAATCGATTAGTCTGACGTGGAATTTTCGTACTGGCCGGTGCTTAAAATTTTATAACTAATAATCCATTGATCGGAAAATTACAAAAAAATACTCATTGGATTCAGAAAAATGCAAGATTTCTTATGGTGTTGGTTTTATTGCCTGAATCTGATGTTTTAAACATGTGTTTTTAATGGATCAAATTAAGGATGAATTAACTTCTAAAATTCATAACTAAATATTTATAAGTCAGAAAAATATAATAAAATATGTTTTGAACTCAAGAAAATATAATTTATAATATGGAATTGTTTTGGAAACCTAATTCATATATTAATAAAAAGGTGTTTTTAGGGTTTATGAAATCAGTATAAAACCTAACCCTAATTCCACATATATGCTTAATAGGTTCTTTGGAGGCCTAGGCTTGGACCTAGATGTGACTTTGGATCATTTGACTCTGAAGTTGAGGTATGTTTGCATCTCGATTATTCTTGTTGAGCAATTAGCCTATTTTTGTCTTACTTTTGGTCCTATGGACATTAGCCTACACATTGTCTTGTTCTTTTGAAATCATGCTTCATGTGAAGTATCTTATTTTATTGTTGATCTTGTGATCATAGATATTCTCTTGGAATCTTATCTTTTTTCCTTGGTGCAAGTTGGACCTTTGATATTATATGCCCACTGTGATGTGGAAGTTTGCTTATGAATTTTCCCACTTTGAAGTGGATTTGTTTATATGCTTGTGTTGTCCATTGTGTGATGGCAACATTGTATAAATCTGACTATACTTTTCTACTTGCCTCTACATTAAACATGCCATGTGATTCAGTAGCACTAGAGTAGTGTAAGTGCATTGGTTTTGGGGTAGTATTCCCCTATTGTTTATTTGGAGGGTGGCAGTATACCATTCCTCTGTAATCGAGTGTGGCAGTAATCCATACTCAAACTTATATATTTGGGAGATTGGCAGTATTCCTTTCTCTACCAGGTTCAAGTGTGTGCTTGGCCGCCAATTCTGTTTATATTGTTCTAGTGTTATGTTTATCTCACATGCATGCAGGTTGATGATGATATGTGCTTTGTTTCCCACCATGGTAGTGGATGTTTATATTGATAGCACATTCTTCTTATTTGTTGATTATGGCAAGTATCCCTTTGGTTATGATTCTTTCTCTTGATACCCGTTTGGGTGATACTTATCTCTTGCATGGGAAGCCTTTACATTTGATGTCCTTTATTTTCTTATATTGCTCAATTAGATTTTTAGTATGCACATACCAGCTTTTGCTGATGTTTCCTTTTGTTTCTCTTTTGCTGGGGTATGCTTCCAACCCCAGGTGGAGGACATGGATGGCTTGACATGGTGACCTGGACTTAGTTCGAGATGTTGAAGCTTGGAGACAATCTTGAGGTGGTTTAGATTTCCTCTACATGGATCCTTGTGATGTAAGTTTAAGTTTGTAACCCTTTGTTTTATAATTGAATAGTCAAATATTTTCTTCCGCTGCTATACATTGGTCATTTGATTACCATTATATAAAGATTTGAAAATTTTACACCCACTCCATCACACCTTTTGAGTGTGTTTGGATTGGAGGTTCTATTGTTCAAATTTTTAGTAAGGAAGTGGTTTCACTTCTTTACAATGGGGATCACTTCCTCTCAGTTCGTCTTCCTTTTCCCTCTCTCCTCTTCCTCCGATCGATTCTCTAGCCCTTATTCTACCTCCAGCCACCACCTGTTCAGTGCGGTGGAGAGACAGTGGTGGTGGAGAGCTCGTTCTCCCAACTGGAGAAGCCTCTTGACTAGTTTGAGGGATCTCCCAACCTGTTTCGATGGGGTGGGTTCAACTATTCGGATGGGACTCGCGCTACCTCCCACGATCACCAATGTGGTCGAAGATTTGCGGCCTCATCTCCACCCCCACGATCTCCTGGTCAGAAAGAGGTAGGGGATGGGCTCGCTATCGTTGGATGACATCCAAGGGTCCTGAGATAACACTCCTTAAGCTGATCTGTGACCTTTCCTTTAGACTGTCCACACCCTAGGATCAATGATCCAACGGCTAGAAAAGAGTTGTGCATCCTCAACTAAACCAGGGCAAGTGATATTGGTAAAAGATTAATAACTTAGGTATATAAATCATCAATATGCATGTTATTTCACCAAAAACAAACCTCCATAAATTCCTCTAGGAATATCCGATTGCCACTAAATTTTAGACATAGTTTCCTTACCTCTCAAGATACATTATATTAAAATTTGGTGACAAAACTCAACTATTAGACCCTTCAATTAAATTCCTCAAGTAGGCCTAAACTTATGGATCCAAATCATTATATTAACATCATCAACACTCAATATTACCAAAAACACATGGAACTCTCAAAACGACTCAACATGTGGATTCTAATATGTTATTGGAGATTTATGGATTTCAAAAATCCACTCCATCACATCCTACACACCTTAAAAGATATTTCGTCCTCAAAATTAAGCCAGAAAACCCACTTTGTCACATCATATACACCTTAAAAGAACTTTCATCCTCGAAAGTTAACCATACTCGTACTCCAAGGAAAACTACCATGTATCCAAAGCACATATTAGGGGTTTTTTTACAACCATCTTGGTGCACAAACACTCCATTCAAGGTTAAACTCAAGGTTTAGAAACTTAGGTTATGTCGTGTCATATTTCATGTTATAGGATTTGCATCCTTATCTTTATCCACGCATTAGGGTTCCCGCATCATATTACCATGTTCTAAAGGAATTGACTAAGATTAACTCATATATCAAGGTGTCATCCACATTATGTTGTGCTAACTGTCAAATTATATTTTTCATCTTTATTAAGCACTAAGATTAACACCTCATGTAACATGTTTCATTCATCTGATCTTATTTCATTGCTCATAATAAGTTATAACATTTACATCTGATTTCATCGCAAGATTAACCAACATTTTCACATTATCATCATTATTCATGTATATGGTTAACCATTTATGCATTGATATCTATTAAACCATCTCTAGGTTTCCATCATACCATGTCTATATATCATATCTCGAGATTAGATCACATCTCTACATGTATTATATCGTGGTTGTACTAAACAAACTTATATTATATCAAAACTTTACTTAGGCCAAAAGAGGTTCCTCTAACCCATACCATGAGGGTAGTGTCGTGCTTAGTCTCTCTGAGCTAACTCAACCCTATGAGTATCTCATACACATATACTTTATCTTTCCTCTCGTTCTAGGGTTCTTGGATTTCCTCAATGGCACTAGTGATCAACTTCATAAGATCTAGCCACAAATCACAAACTGAAACATTCTATGACATTCTCTTCTCAGCTTTTACCCATGAAACATGGTAACCCAAAACTCTCTTATATACACCACTAGATTCCTATATGGGAAACCACCAACTCGAGCACGAGGCTTCTCAAAAACTAACATAGCTACCTCCTCCAGGGTCTTGGGTTCTCTCCCTCACCTAGATGGCAGGCACTCATATTCATGTTCACATGCACATATATAACCAGCCTCTCTCTATTTCTAGGGTTTGGTCCTCCCAAGGACATCTAGGGTTCAAAAGGACTATAGGAATCATGCATTAAGCAACACAACTCATTCACTCAGGAGTATTCTAGTTTAGGACATACCATATCATATATTTCTCATATCATGGAGTCTAGGTTCTCTGACCTTCTCCCTGGGGGTCTCACTCTCTCTGGAGCTAACCCTAAAATTGGTCCTAACACTAGAGGTCCTCCTTTGTAAAAGAGCTTGAGGCTCATGCTGATCCACAACTTATCTTAACTTAGAAAAGCACACATACTTGCATCATCAAATCTTATCTCAAATCCTCAAAACTCAACTTAAGTCCTCGAAGAAAAACATAGATCATCATAACCATCTTATATCATCTACATAATACCTACATCATGTCATCAAAACTTATTTCATCTATCATATGTTCCAACAAGGCTCTAGACATCTAATCTAGAACTACACTCTCATTTATACTGATGTCATTCACTTTCACTTAGGTTACATGACCACCTCCTACTCGTACATGTGTGGGGACACATTTTTGTAATACATATACATAATAAAATATTATATAGTTTTTCTCCGATAAAACAAGCGTCAGAGAAAACTATCACGGTTTGATTCGATTGGAATCAAAAACCAAATCCTGAAAACGAGTGTCCCACACATAGTAGAGAGCAAAGTGCCATGAAAACTAAGGAAAGGGGTGAGAACGTGGTGTAGACTAGTGTAGCTACTCTAAACAACGAGCGCCATATGTCTAGGGTTTCTCTTCCCTTGATTCATGCCATTTCCAAATAATGCAACGTCCCATACCACTGCACTATAAGGAAAGAACGAAATCTAAGGACTTGTTATACCACAAGTACTAGTCTAGACCTAGTTCTCAGACATCTAGGTGCTAACCTAGAGGCTAGGTTAGATCTAGTCTCTAAAAGACGACTAATATAACCCTAGAGATTATTAAGTTCAAGGTTCTTTAGTTTTGAGTTGCATAATGAGCAAATGGCAGGCTTTGCTATTGTTCATGCTCTGATACCACCTGTGATGTCCCCAGATTTTCTATAACTGAATCTGATGTGTGACGTCCAAATTGAAACCCTCACCTCAGCGAGAATCCCAATTTGAGCCCCACACACTAGGCTAAGAAGAAGAAAATCAAGGGAGTCAGAAGGAAACAACAGTAGCACATGCACATGAATAATAATAAAACCATACACAAATGTTCACCATTCAACATATAATTACAACATGAATTGTTACAACATTTGATATTACATATTGAACATCAAACTTATACATGTACTACAACTAAACAATAGGATCTTAAGACAACAGATCCACCTGAACATCAGCTCGCCACACAACTCACAACTATCCTGGATCTTCAAGAGCATAACCACAACCTAAACAAAAGATTACATGCGGTACACGTCAGCACAATATTCAAGAATATTGTACTGAGTATGCCTATGTGTCTTTTATTTACCTCTCATCATATCTTGGAAATAAGATAAAACTAATATACTTGGCAGTAACAGAAGAATATAAGAAAAGCATATACTTGCACAAGGATATTAATTAACAAAAGAGAACACATATTTTAAGCTTATTTTCCATTATATCTCAAGGCCTTTATGATCACTACCAAAGAGTTGGATCATATGTACACTGTGACCACTACCAAAGAGTTCGGTCTGACCACTACCAAAGAGTTAGGTCATATGTACAATGTGACCACTACCAAAGAGTTAGGTCACTTCCAAGCACACTGCCAAAGAGTTAGTGCTTCCAATATAATGGAACATATATATCATGTTTGATGTGTTCATAGCAGTAATCATGGAAAATCATGCAACATATTATACAAGAATAATCATTTCATCCAATATCATATGCCAAGTATTTTACTACTCATATAATACAAGCATATTGTATAATAAGCCAAGTAAGAGGTAATGGCGTACCTTGATCAAGAGATAACCTAATCATCATATTCCTCATGTCAACTATATCTTTGTCAACCCTGATCAAGATAAGATCACATACGATCATCAGGTTCTCATCATCATACATCTCATCTTAACCCTAATTGTGTTCATTAGGGTTTTACTTATCTCATTATGATACGCACATCATTACTTGCATTCTTATCTTAGATTTATCATACTGATGTCATTTTATAGATCATGGTTCATTATCTGAAAATTAGATTCCATATCCTTTTTGTGCACATATTAACCCTAGGGTACATCATGAACCTAAATTAGGGTTTCATAACATGTATTAAGGGTCATCTTCATATAACATGGATTTTATGAATAATCATGATCTCATAATCAAAACTGAGGTTCCATATATTGATATCAGCTACTCTGTAAAATTTCATCAATTATTGAGCATGCATGTATTTATTGCACATTAATTAGGGTTATTAGTCCTAATTAGCCATATTAAGCAAATTACATGATTTTGTGCATCAACATGACTATAACTGACATCACATGCATTATAAACATAATTACAAGTTTACTGACATTTTTCCATAATTTTATATCATCATTTGATATTTATTATCCACGAAATAAGCATTACATATCTTACATGATATCACTAATATTTTAGCATAAAAAGACCAGTATGATGGTTTTATGTTATTCTACACATTTTTTTGAGAATAATGGTACCTTGTTTGCATTTTTCTGATAACTCAGCTAATTACTATGATTTATTGAAGAACTGAGCAATTTCTGATTATTTACCTCATATAGCCAATCGGCCACTGCCACGTGGCTGAGCGCTTCCCTTTACTTGAGGCAAGCGGCCGGTTTGGGTTTGAGGGTTGGTTCACTAGTCTGTACCCAGTCCTCCTGAGGATGGATCTGCAGATCCGCTTGCCTGGGTCGGGCTCTCCCTCTCTTGTGTAACGCTGACGAAGTCTACGGCTCTGTTCTGTGAGGGCGCCGCCGCTCGGGCCAACTCCGGTGAGCAAGGGCTCAGGCTCGAGCACTCCGCGTCAGCTCTTCATGCCACCATCAACTTCGAGGTTCCCTCTAGGACCTCCACAGTTCCTCCATGGCTCGCCCTCGGCTCCTCATACTACCGCTCACAAACTCACCGTCGTGAGGCTCTACCGCGATGGAGAAGAAGAGGCATCCACCCTGATCTCATCCTCACACTGATATGAAGCTTTAGAAAGCTTCGTAAAGCCTCCACAAACTCAACCACAACTTCGATTTGAAGTGGTGAGGCCTGAAAAGCTATGTCGAGCTTGCTCCCCCTCTTCCAGCGACATGGGCTTCGTCCTCCGTTAAATCTACCACGGAAGGTCATGATAACGATGGGGATCACTTTCTCTCGGTTTGGTCTTCCTTTTCCCTCTCTCCTCTTCCTCCAATCAATTCTCTAGCCCATGTTCTACCTCCAGCCACAACCTGTTCAGTGCAGTGGAGAGACGGTGGTGGTGGAGAGCTCGTTCTCCCAACTGGAGAAGCCTCTTGACTAGTTTGAGGGATCTCCCAACTCGTTTCGATGGGATGGGTTCAACTATTCAGATGGGACTCACGCTACCTCCCACGATCACCAACATGGTCGAAGATTTGTGGCCTCATCACCACCCCCACGATCTCCTGGTCAGAAAGAGGTAGGGGATGGGCTCGCTACCGTTGGATGACATCCAAGGGTCCTGAGCTAACGCTCCTTAAGTCGATCTGTGGCCTTTCCTTTAGAGTGTCCACACCATAGGACCAGTGATCCAATGGCCAAAAAAGAGTTGTGCATCCTCAACTAAACCAAGGTGAGTGACATTGGTAAAAGATTAATAACTTAGGTATATAAATAATCAATATGCATGTTATTTCACCAAAAACAAACCTCCATAACTTCCTCTAGGAATATCCGATTGTCACCAAATTTAACAATAGTTTCCTTACCTCTCAAGATACATTATATTCAAATTTGGTGACAAAAATCAACTATTAGACCCTTCAATTAAATTCCTCAAGTAGGCCTAAACTTATGGATCCAAATCATTATATTAACATCATCAACACTCAATATTACCAAAAACACATGGAACTCTCAAAACGACTCAACATGTGGATTCTAATATGTTATTGGAGATTTATGGATTTCAAAAATCCACTCCATCACAGATAGTGCAACTGCATGGGGTACCAGTTACAATAGTTTCTGATAGAGGTCCTCAGTTTACGAGTCATTTTTGTGAACGACTTCATAAAGCTTTGGGCACTCAGCTGAGGTTTAGTACAAGTTTTCATCCTCAGACAGATGGACAGTCTGAGAGGACGATACAAACCTTAGAGGACTTGCTTAGGGCAAGTGTTCTTCAGTTTGTGGGGAGTTGGGATCTACATTTGAGCTTGATAGAGTTTGCTTATAATAACAACTATCAGCATAGTATTGAGATGGCACCATATGAGGCTTTGTATGGTAGACGTTGTAGATCTCCCCTATGTTGGTATGAAACTGGTGAGTACCAACTTTTAGGTCATGAGCTGGTTCAACAAACAACTGAAAAGATAAAGATCATACAACAACAGCTAAAAATAGCCCAGGATAGATAGAAATCCTATGCTGAAAAGCGTCGTAGACCCTTAGAATTCCAATTCGGAGACAGGGTATACCTCAAGGTTTCACCTTGGAAAGGTATCCTGAGATTTGGAAAGAAAGGGAAGTTAGCTCCGAGATTTATGGGGCCTTATACAATCATTGAAAAGATAGGAAAGGTAGCCTATAAGCTGGAGTTATCACCTGAGTTTCATAGATTGCACCAAATGTTTCATATCTCTATGTTGAGGAAGTGTCATCCTGACACTGAGTTAGTTCTACAACCTGTGGAGGTAGAACTAATTGATGACATATCTTATGTTGAAGGACCAGTGTTGATTCTTGATAGAAGAATCAAGAAGTTGAAAAAGAAAGACATTAGTCTTGTAAAAGTGCTCTGGAATCACTGTGGCGTTGAAGAAGCTACATGGGAACTAGAGGATGAGATGAGAAGGAAATATTCTACTCTTTTCTCTTAATGTTTTGTTGATGATTTCGGGAACGAAATCATTGTAAGGGGTGGATAAACGTGTAACATCCCTGACCTGGGTTATGAAGTAACCCTAGGTATTTTGCATAATGAGAGTAATTATATGCATGCTTTTGTCTTTGAAAAGTAATTAGGGCTCAAGAGGAATTTATATTGCAAATTTAGTCCTTTTTGAATATTGTTGTAATCAATATTTTTCTTGTTTTGGACTAAAGTGCAAATTACCCAAGTTGAGGGGTCTATTTGCAAATTTTGCATGATAATATGTTTCTCATGTGTTATGGCATCATGGGAATGAATATGATGTAGATGTATGGCTTGTGATAGCTTGAATCCCAAGAAAGAGCTGATAAAGCAATGTTTGTGCATGAAAACCTAGTTTTGGTGTAATATGCAATTTACCCAAAACCTAGGGTGCAATATGTTAATTACCACTTCAATAAGGTCCCTAATGTTTCTTGGCATCATGTGGAGCAAAGAAAATGAGGGGGGCGCCTCATTTGATTTAAGTCGGAGGAGAGAGAATCTTGATATTAAAATAATCAAGATTTAAGCATAATGGATATATTAATGCAAATATAAATAAAATAATTTTAAGGCCTTCAACCAAAATTAATTTGGTGGAATTAAGATGCATGAGTGACCGTACTTGAGCTTGCAAGGATCGAAAATATCTTAAGGAGGTGAAATTCCACTCACCTTATTATAAGGAAAAAAATTCCCACCCAAAAAGATATATTAGTATTATAATGGATTAAGGTGCTTATTTTCTTTTCCCTTAATCCATTGATAATGGAAGGGAGTTCGGTGGCTTTGAGTTTCCTTTGCATGCAAGAAAACAAAGTAAGAATATGTGGTACTATTTTTGGAATTAATTGAATTTTAATTAAACATTTTCTCTTTCATCAATCTCTTATAAAAGAGCCTTTTTCAACCCACCTAAGGGTCTTTTTCGATTCCTTTTCTTCCCCTTTCTTTCAAAACCGACCAAGAAGGCTAAGGACAGCAGGGAGCACGTCCCCAACCTGTTAGTAAGCCTTTGATCTTCTTTCTTCTTGATTTCATGGTGAAAATCATAAAACAATACATGATTTCTTCATTTCTTCACTCCATCTTCAACCCTAGCCGATCCTTTCACTCCAAAAGCTTGAGAAATGGCCTTGGGAAGTTTCTAGAGCTTCAACCATCATTGGAGACGTGAAGCTTGGAGCTTAGGATCAGATTTGAAGGCATGTTATATAACTTTAATCCTTAATCTTTGTCATTGAATTCGATTTCTACTTGCAATTGATTTAATTGTCATTTTTGCAATAACCTTGCTTGATTGATGGAGTTGCCATGGAAATGGTAGTAATTTTCGTGAGTCTAAAGGTTGAAGACGATAATCTGTTCATAAGCACACACCTTAATCAAAGAACAACAGCAAACGGTCTTGGACTTTTGGTCCAAACGGTTTGTAAACCGTTTGGTAAAGTTGGGTCCCAAACTTTTTGGTTTGGTTGACCGTTTGGTCTAGTTGACCCTTTGGACACCAAACCGCATGGCATGGTTGACTGTTTGGTATAGTTGACCATTTGAGGTCTGAACTTAATCAAAGGTTGGATGATGATCCAATGGACTCTATTGAATGATTCAAGGTGTGCACGATCCATCAAGTTGTAACCCTAATCAAGTTAATTGATGAAACTCTTGATTGGTCCAATTGATTTCAAGACTTTTTGGGGCAAACAGTCTTGAGACCGTTTGATCCCAAATGGTCTTGAAACCGTTTGGGACCAAACGGTTTCAAAACCGTTTGGTGGATTGAAGGTTGATCCTTGGCCCATGGATGGTGATCTAATGGTATGGATTGATGGACCTTCCAATTGAATAATCAATGACCATTCATTGGTGTAATTGGAAATCGATTTGATTGAGAATTGACCTAGTTATCCCTTGCAGTTTTGGGACTGATTTGGCCCAAACGGTCTTATGACCGTTTGAGACCAAACGGTCTTGAAACCGTTTGGTGATGTAACTTCAAGACCGCATGGAGGTTGTTAGTGGTTCAATCATTAGGATAATAAAGGCAATGATAGTCCTAATTATCCAATGATGATTAGTAATGTTAATAAAAAAGGTACAAGGGTTGAAACCCTAAAACTACCTATGCGATTAGAGTTAATCAAGAAAGAAACTGTAATTGCTAAAAGGAGCAATGACTTGGTACACTATGTTATTCATAGTTGTATGAACTTGATTAAGGTTTAATATGACCTAATCAAGTTGAGAGGTATGATAACAAAGAGTTGATACATGAGTATGACTCATATGGTGATTAAGGGTATGAATCTTAAGTAATAAGATCATGGAACCCTAATCATGAACCTAAACCCTAATTGTCAAGGTTGTTGATACTTAACCCTAATCCAAGGTATGGATGAAACCCTAATTAGGATGAATAGTAAATCCTAATTATGGGAATGGATCATGAAACCCTAATTAGGATGAATAGTAAATCCTAATTATGGGAATGGATCATGAAACCCTAATTGGGATGAATAGTAAACCCTAATTATGGGAATGGATCATGAAACCCTAATTGGGATGAATAGTAAACCCTAATTATGGGAATGGATCATGAAACCCTAATTAGGATGAATAGTAAATCCTAATTATGGGAATGGATCATGAAACCCTAATTGGGATGAATAGTAAACCCTAATTGTGGAACATTGAATGTAAATCCTTTTATAGGGTGAATTTGATGTGAAACCTCAACTAAGCATGGTTTCATGAGGAACTCTGATGTTTGATGCATTGTGAAGCCCAAACTCAGAGTAATGCTATGTATTGCTCAATGAACCCTAATCTTGAGAAATATGGTGATAAACTATATCTTTGATGAGATAAGGGGATGACTATCCTTATATGACATGAAATGGGAAACCCTAACCCTGGTAAGGGAATAGTGGTGTTACCCATGAATAGTGAATTCATAATTGTTGAACATGGTTCTGATATACAATTGATATCACTGTATTATCTGTGCTAATAATGCAGGTATCTTGAAAGGATGATCATGGCCAGGTATAAGCTATGATGTTTAATTCAATGTTGTGATTGTACCTTGAGTGACATAATATACCTTGATGCCTGGTAAGAGGTATCAAGAGAGTTAATGAGCATCAAGTATCATGTGTGATGCCTGAAATAGTAAAGCATCATGTTGCCTTGGTCAATTGACCTAAAGGTGATGGTTACCTGGGAAGGTGGTAACAATATTTAATGATAAATCTAGGTTTTAATTACCCAGTGGCATATGATTATGGTGATGAATTGAGAAGGGGTTGAGTTCCCAATATCTTTTAAGATTGTTAAGCAATTGATGAAATTAGTACATGTTTCCTTATAGCATTATCATAATGAGTTTTGTCTGAGAACTTGCCTGATGCTAAAAGAATATGAAAATCTACTTAATTAATCAAGTGAAATTTGTTCATGTAGTGCTCTGACCATAGATCCATCATCGTCAGCAATTGGTGATGGTGAAACATGTATTCTATAGAATTCCTGGAATTCACATATTTTGAATATGTGGGGGTAAATGGGCAAAAATATCCTTACGTCCGGATGAAGAGATTGAGAGAGAGTAGACATTAAACCCCTCAATCCTTCATGTGTCAGGATAGATGTATCATAAATCTCCCGATGGTTGGGATGGATGTATCATTAATCTCCCAATGTTATTTTATGTCGGGTCGATGGAGATTAACACTAATGCTCTCGATTACCGATGAGAGTGCAGTTGATGCTGTAACTCTATAGAGAAGTTCCTGTATACCCTGGAAAGCTATTTGAGCAGTCGACACAATCTTGCTTGTAGTCCTGTGCTGACCAGGATGTGGGAGGTCATGGGAATTTGGCTCTTCCATTGACCTATTTATGGTACCGATTTCGATTCTAGAAATGGTCAGTTGGAGTATGAGCGGTATACCTCATCTCCTCAGAGCTTAAATTTGTTTGTAAAATATAATCAGCCATGTAGCGTATTTGCATAATACTAAAATACGAGGAATATTGATTGTTGATATACTGTTTAACATGCCCTTGATACAGGAATGTACCTATGTTCTTTTAATTCATATTGATTATGAGGCATGCTGCTTAATCAAGTTATTGTTGTAATAATGCATAAGAATGTTGCTCTAGTCTACATAAATGTGAATCACCTGTTAATGGTTTACAATATTCCACTATTCAGTTTATTTCTATTAAACTGCAATTACAATGTTTTGGCAGAGAGTTATATCTCCCGCTGGGACAATTTTTATAATTGTCTCACCCCTGTGGAATCCAATGTTTTTAGGTAGACGCCGACGTCAAGACAGGAACTCTTCTGTAGGAGAAGAGCAGCAGCAACTGCAGTCACATGGACAGTAGTAATCCAACAGGCAGAGACATTGGCTGTCTGGTCTTTGTGTATATAGTCCTGAAGTCATCTCTGTACTCTCGGGTCCTAGGAGTTAGTGTTTTGTTATTTGGATCTGAGGTTTTGTGCATGTATGCCTCGAGGTGCAATGATGCATGTAATGTTTTACTTTGGTTCTAAAATGAAGGAATTTTTCCTGTGAATGGATCTCTTGATAAATGGTTTTAATTTTTTAGCGATTTTCAATAATTCTGCTGCTAACGATCGCTTCCGCATTAGTTAATCTTATTTGATGAGTTGTATGCCACAGTAGAGATTGAAAAGCCTTGTCTGGATCGAGCCGGCTGCATCGGCCTCGTAGGCCCTCACCAGGTACGGTGACCAGTAGTTGGCGATGGTGAAGTTGTAGTCTGGGTAGAGCCAGTGCGTGAACTTCTCATCGGACGTTGTAGAGGTCTCGACGGGGTAGGTCACCTAAAATAGTAGTCGTTAAACACAAGAACGGTAAGCAAAACATAGCCGTTACTATAACATTAGTATATTAAGTATGCAATAGATATTAGCACTTGTCACTTAATTCAACAAGTCTGATCAGTCTGTTAGCAGTTGATTATGGATTTCATACTCAATAAAAAGCTATGCTATTTTAAAAAAAATCATACACCGCTTACATTTAAGTGAATTGAAAATAAAAATAAATCTGACCACCACATTTCTTCGAAGTGTTATCTAAAATGTCCATATTTTGTATCATTTTTTCAACCTTGTCATTTTATTATCTCAAATTTTCTAAGATTCTTATCAAAATTCTTTATTTAAGTTATTAAATTTCCTTTCAAATGGTGGGATAAAATCTTATTCTAATTTCCTTTTATGTTTAATATTTTTTCTCTAAATTTATCTATGCTTATTCAACTTTACCAAGAATCGTCTCTTCAACATTTTGTATTTTCATCTAAGTGACATAGAATTATGACATAAAAATGAATCATTTTTATTTTTTTATATTCATTATGGAATGAAAATAAGTTATCTCTATATTACTTATGTTCTTCACCACCTTAAGAAAAAGATCTCCATCAACTTAACCTCCACAATTCAATGATTCCCTCCTAATTTTCTTTGATTGTCGATTCTATCTATAACATTCCATACTTATACTTCCAATTATCTCAATTTTCCAAGTTTTCTACCAATTTTTACTATTGAAAATTCTTTTCAAAATTCTAGCTTCATTTTTCTATTTTTAGTTTTTCTACAAAATTATAATACTTTCCTTCATTTCTAATAATTTTTTCATCCAATATTCCATATTTTCCTCTAATATTCTAAAAATATTGTCAAGTGTTTCTCATTCCCCTTATCTCCACTTCAAATTTGGTGGAGAGAGAAGTGGCTCAAAATATACATGAATTTTTGCTTACATTTTCCTCCCTTCTCATCACTTTGACTAACCAAATAGCCTATTTGTTTCCGTTCCTTCCCTTTGTCGTCATTTTCATCCTACTAAATAGGCCCATAATCGTTGTCAAACACTCAATATTTGTTCAAATTAATGATTTTCTAAGAACTGGCCTACATAACCTTAATTCAAAATTGCTATAGCATGGTAGCAGGATAGTATAGAATCTATAAAAGTGTTCGTATTTAGGAATTTTAGAAGTCTTGAGAGGATGCTTTGCGCCCATATATAATGTGTAATACAACATTGTGTTATAGACCCGGCTGGAAACAACACAATGTCAATGGACTCCACTGAGGGCACATCGACAAAGGAGCACTATATATCTTTGTGTTGGAAAGGCCACCCACCCCTCCTATTGAAAAGGATGGATAGGGACGACGTGAGGTTGATAGAGTGTTGCCTAGACACGTCACACGACAGACTCCAGGCCAGCCAGCCAACCAATTATGTGGGGAATCCAAGGGGCAAGTAGACGCTGAAATATATGTATAGTGCAAATTAACGCTATGTAAGAACTAGCAAATTAGCGAGACAAAAATTATCTCCACGAGCGTATGAATAGTGTCAATCTCTACGGTCCGGTGTAAATTCAAACACCCATTTCATTGCCTTTACCTTCAATGTGTTAGTGTTATCTTAGTTGTAAGTCTGTAATTCTGAATCTTCCATTGTCGTCGTTCGGCCTATTTTCTTCACCATGATGAAACTCTGGCCCCATGTGGTCGATCTCGCACTCTTCTGTCTATTTTCTTCTTTTGAAGGCCGCACTCTTCCGTCTATTAATGTTTCGAGCGGCAGTGAACAGATGTGGGGGTGTTTGTTGTCATCGACGGACAGTTATGATGGGCCGCCGGTCACACTTTCAGCTTTTCTTTAGGGGGTTAAGTTTTGAGAATAGATGATGAATTCTCAATGGCCTCATATAGCAAATTCTCTCTACCTGGGACAATGTGCCCAATAAATTTTAGCTATACACTCAAACAAAAGAGTCCTTGAATTGATCACGCATCAATCATGACGCTTATTACATATCCAAGACACCTATTCTCTCCCTTTTTTTTGAATGATTAGATGATTTATAAATCTCTTATAAATCAAATTATCTTGTTACTATGACCCCAAAAACTAGAATCTAGATAAATGTGATAATTTGATGTTTTAAATGCATTTTAAGCATTAGTTATCCCATAAAATATATTTATGGTAGATATAGATAATATGTATTTTATTATTGAATCTTAGGAAAATATTCTCTTGAGTATTCTAAGTATTAGAAATTGCATGGATTTACATTACGTATATTTGAAAGGATAGTTTGTGCTATTGGTCCTGCAATTTATGGAATGTCAAAAAAGTAAAAAAGGCATTATAAATCAAATAATTGATGTTGAAAATGAGGGGTTTGATAACTTCATTAAATGCACTACCCATTCTAGAATCACGTCAATAATCATGCTAATGTAAGTTACAAGCAATGTTTCTTTTCAAGTTAAAATCACTTAAGCAACATGGTGTTCATACAACTAGAATATCTATCAACAAATATAAGAAGGTTGTACACAAATTCATGGTTCTATTCACTAACGTCAAATATATTTTATTATGGTAAAGATACCAAATCCACTCTCCTAATTAGACAAAAGTCTATATGAGACCTAAATACCTATTGGTTAAATGTAGAACTCGCTACAACCTCATAGTTAATCTAAAAACCCACTATTATTTCACCAACAACACATTGGTTTATCTCATTGTGACATAGGAAAAAGGAAAGGATAGAAGACATCCAAGATCTCCTAGAGATTCATCCGATGTAAAGTGGATCGAAGGAGAAAAACAATATTAGCATCAAATCTTAGCTAGGTTTAACATAATTTCATACAATCTTACCATCGTTCTTTATTTTCTTTCAAAATGGTCAGAAATGTAGGTTTAACATAATCTCATACAAATTTACCATCATTCTTTATTTTCTTTCAAAATTGTCAAAAATGCCCTAAATCACCATTGATGAAAGTTGGCATTTAAAAATGGTTCAATAGATCCAGAACTCAATTTTTATGGGTTAAATAGATGTAGGTCAAGATTCATTGCATTCTTAACCTTCCATGTTACCTACAACTATTGATGATAGAAAGGGAGGTTGATCTCTATACATGTTGGCCAATATTTAGGTCCCATCAACCCTACGCATTGACTCAACTCAGTTGATGTTGAACTCTCTAACCAACTCAACCCACGAATAGGATTGAAATTAATTTATTTTGGGTCACTGGCCCAAATATTAGCTAGGTTGAGTCTTTCAGTCGATATGTCATTCTTCTAATCCGACCCAATCCTAATTAAATCTAAATATCTTTAATATAATGTTGATCCATATCCATACCAACACCTACTAGGTTGGCTCAACGTCGATCTACTTTTATCAAAAGGACATGCTTTTCAGCATGAAAGTGAAGCTTTTAGTTGTGATCTTACTTTTGATAATGATATAGAATATGATGATTCATATTCATATTTGTATGTTCATGAAAACCGTAGTCATAAGGAGTATACTAGCACTAGAACGTTTTGGGTGAATTGTGGAAAACTTTTGTTTTTGTGTTTGTTCTTTTGATTTATTGTGGCTCTCAATTTTCAATCTTTTCCACGATATTTGTCCACCGTGTTTTTGCAACCCTAATATGTCTGTGATAAGAAGAGAACCAAAATTGACCAAATGTGTTCGATATATGGAATCGGCTAGAGGACTAGTGATAAAAAACATGCCTTAATGATGAAAGAATTCCAAACATGGCAGTTGCTCCTTATTTTCTACCGTAAAGACAGCATGGGACTCAAACATATATGTGACAATGATATTATAATAATGTAAGATTGTGATCAAGGTGACTAAAGTTGACACCAGTTTTTTTGGGGGGTGGGGTGCTAACAAATCAGCTATTGGATACATCTAAACATTCATGTGAATTTTAACATTGATGGAAACACCATCTGTCACAATAGTGAAAGTGTCTTGTAATCACAATCAAGAAGCTAGCTTTTGATTAAAGGCATCAATGACAAGTTCATGAAAATGCATTAGTGAGAATAATATAAATTAATCATAATAAACAAATTACTCGATTCCGGAATTGCATTCACTAGAAATGGTAGCGCAATTGATTTTAACATGTGATTTCTACTCCTATAAGGTGTTAGCTGGAACTTGTAGCCTAACATTATTGAGAATCGGAGTATTTGATTAATCACACACTTTCCTAATCTTCTTTGGTCAAAAAAGAGGGGAAGCAAGTACACCGAGTAATTTGACTGTCTCGGTCGGTAGGTTGATGCGCCTGAATTAAAGTGGCCAATAATGTAGAACTGTATGCACTTGTTTGTTGAAAAGCTTATCGTTCTACTGCTGTCTTGAAGCGATTTCCCTCATTCGATCCCTCTTCAAAACCTCAAGCAAGAAATCATTGACGTTGTCGATGGGCCCAGGCAAGCACCAGTGCACGCAGTCATTTTTCAACGTGACATCGGCGTTGAGAGGGTGTCCGTACCGGCTGGGATGGCCATCGGGTCTAAGCAGCAGGGCCTCCGTAACGTCCAACAACCGGTACTTCAACCCCTTCTCGGCGGCGTCCTGCTCCGCCTTCAGGTACTCCTCCACCTGGGTCATATACATCTCGAGGTTCAACCCCTCAAGTCTTGTCTCGTTGGCCCTGAACGGCCCAGTCCTCTTGCAGTCCCCACCCTTGTCCCATTCTCCACCCTCGAAGTGCGCCGGCAGGAACGTCCGGAGGATGGTGGTGCCCTTGTAACCCTCCAAGCTGTTCAAGAACTGGAACATCGTCCGAAACGCGCGGCGGTAACCGTAATACACCGTCTTGTCGTCGACGGTGTCGTTCAGGCAGTAGTGGCACCCGACGAGCTTCCCTTCCTCGTGGTACATGGTGGACCGGAAGAACCAGTGGCCCGCGGACACGACGACGTAGTCGAACTCAACGATCTCGGTTGTCCAGTTCCCATCTGGCTCGTCAAGGTAGAGATTGAACAGCCCTGTCTGGCTCGGGCCGGCTGCATCGGCCTCGTAGGCCCTCACCAGGTACGGTGACCAGTAGTTGGCGACGGTGAAGTTGTAGTCTGGGTAGAGCCAGCGCGTGAACTTCTCATCGGGCGTTGTAGAGGTCTCGACGGGGTAGGTCACCTAAAATAGTAGTAGTTAAACACAAGAACGGTAAGCAAAACATAGCCGTTACTATAACATTAGTATATTAAGTATGCAATAGATATTAGCACTTGTCACTTAATTCAACAAGTCTGATCAGTCTGTTAGCAGTTGATTATGGATTTCATACTCAATTAGAACAACTAGAACTTAAATTTACAACAACAAATAAAGATTCTACTATGTGGTTGCGATAGGGTTGAACCTTCTCTCCTCGTAACAAAGAAGTATTAAGAACGGTATGCAATAGGTACTCTTTGCATTCAAGGTCCATTTGAAACTTAATATGTAACGTTGGAAAGTATTTCATTGTAACAAATAATACGAAAACTATGATTAATGAAATATGATAAATTGGTAAATATAATGGGGTACTTTTACTTGTATAATTGGATTATGAATAATAGATCAGCAAGTAGAGTTATTCAAATGCCTCTCACACTCTTATTATGATGTACATCTCACTTATTTATATTTAGTACAAGGTGAATGATGGAGAGGAGAAGGGAGGTGAGGCGAGAGGAACAAAAGGGAGAGGAAAGCGAAGGAATACTCATTTTGATATGTTTGGCTAGCAAAGAGAGGGATGGGGAGGATTTAATAAAAAATATCAATATAAAAGTAGTGGCAAAATCTTAATTAAAAAGCTATGCTATTTCAAGAAAAATCATACACCGCTTACATTTAAGTGAATTGAAAATAAAAATAAATCTGACCACAACATTTCTTCGAAGTGTTCTCTAAAATGTCCATATTTTTTATCATTTTTTCAACCTTGTCATTTTATTATCTCAAATTTTCTAAGATTCTTATCAAAATTCTTTATTTAAGTTATTAAATTTCCTTTCAAATGGTGGGATAAAATCTTATTCTGATTTCCTTTTATGTTTAAGATTTTTTCTCTAAATTTGTCTATGCTTATTCAACTTTACCAAGAATCATCTCTTCAACATTTTGTATTTTCATCGAAGCGACATAGAATTATGACATAAAAATGAATCGTTTTTAATTTTTTTATATTGATTATGGGGATGAAAATAAGTTATCTCTATATTACTTATGTTCTTCACCACCTTAAGAAAAAGATCTCCATCAACTTAACCTCCACAATTCAATGATTCCCTCCTAATTTTCTTTGATTATCGATTCTATCTATAACATTCCATACATATACTTCCAATTATCTCAATTTTCCAAGTTTTCTACCAATTTTTACTATTGAAAATTCTTTTCAAAATTCTAGCTTCATTTTTTTGTTTTTAGTTTTTCTACAAAATTATAATACTTTCCTTCATTTTTTATAAATTTTTCATCCAATATTCCATATTTTCCTGTAATATTCTAAAAAAATTGTCAAGTGTTTCTCATTCCCCTTATCTCCACTTCAAATTTGGTGGAGAGAGAAGTGGCACAAAATATTCATGAATTTTTGCTTACATTTTCCTCCCTTCTCATCACTTTGACTAATCAAATAGCCTATTTGTTTCCGTTCCTTCCCTTTGTCGTCGTCATTTTCATCCTACTAAGTAGGCCCATAATCGTTGTCAAACACTCATTATTTGTTCAAATTAATGATTTTCTAAGAACTCGCCTACATAACCTTAATTCAAAATTGCTATAGCATGGTAGTAGGATAGTATAGAATCTATAAAAGTGTTCGTATTTAGGAATTTTAGAAGTCTTGAGAGGATGTTTTGCGCCCATATATAATGTGTAATACAACATTGTGTTATAGACCCAGCTGGAAATAGCACAATGCCAATGGACTCCACTGAGGGCACATCGACAAAGGAGCACTATATATCTTTGTGTTGGAAAGGCCACCCACCCCTCCTATTGAAAAGGATGGATAGGGACGACGTGAGGTTGATAGAGTGTTGCCTAGACACGTCACACGACAGACTCCAGGCCAGCCAGCCAACTAATTATGTGCGGAATCCAAGGGGCAAGTAGACGCTGAAATATAGGTATAGTGCAAATTAACGCTATGTAAGAACTAGCAAATTAGCGAGACAAAAATTATCTCCGCGAGTGTATGAATAGTGTCAATCTCGACGGTCCGGTGTAAATTCAAACACCCATTTCATTGCCTTTACCTTTAATGTGTTAGCGTTATCTTAGTTGTAAGTCTGTAATTCCGAATCATCCATTGTCGTCGTTCGGCCTATTTTCTTGACCATGATGAAACTCTAGCCCCTTGTGGTCGATCTCGCACTCTTCCGTCTATTTTCTTCATTTGAAGGCCGCACTCTTCCATCTATTATTGTTTCGAGCGGCAGTGAACAGATGTGGAGGTGTTCGTTGTCATCGACGGACAGTTATGATGGGCCGCCGATCACACTTTCAGCTTTTCTTTACGGGGTTAAGTTTTGAGAATAGATGATGAATTCTCAATGGCCTCATATAGCAAATCCTCTCTACCTGGGACAATGTGCCCAATAAATTTTAGCTATACACTCCATTATGGGCCCACAGGTAATGTTGTGGGCGTAGAAAATTTGAACCCCATATAGAAAAGAAAATACACTTGCTATTCTACATTTTTTCTCCTGAGAAGGAAAACATTAGCAGACTACATTGTGTTTCTTCCATCGATTGGAGAGTAAACGCTAGGTTAGGTGGTTGTGCTCAAATTTGTTGTGGCAGGTTGTTATTCCAGATGTTGTTCCAGAACATCTCAAGTGTACATCTATTCCAAATATCCATCCTTACAAAAATAATAAGATATTTTTACGGCAAAGATTAAAACACACCCGGAACAGTATTTCGCAATATCAAATTTGGGCTGAGGAAGTTTACCACGGATCCTAAACCAGTTGCAACGACAGCAATGTAACATGCAAAAAAAAAACGCAAGATGAGTTGATCAATTGGTGTCAATCCATGTCTACGAATGGCCATTACACCCTTTATATTAATAACAGTCTGACGTAGGCGCGGAGTTGACGCCTAAAGATTCTGGAGAATATGTAGGGCGGTAGAGAAATCAGAGATTGATGAAACAATGGGACAGTTCAATAGTTTTTTCCGTGATTTTCAAGATTGACGTCGTTTCATGTGGAATTGTAGGTAAGACGTTGTTGTAAGATCGACGTTTGTTTATTGTCATTGTGATACGTTAATGGACTGACAACATATGTGGCATAACTGTACATAAAATCATGTTTCACCATGCTGGACGAGTGTATATGTGATGTAGCGATTGACATTGTGAAACACAGGAGCAGTCAACAGTCAGTAGTCAGTAGCATCTATACTATATTTGTTTTCATTAATTTCTTTAATTTTCGTAGGGAATGCAAGAGGATTCCGAATGACTATCCTTTTAATTGATGGATCTTGCATACCAAACAGTTATCGATGAGTTGGCAGCCCAGCCGACACCTCACGAATATAGTGGTTGGGACAAACATATTATTATATCAGTTGAATCAAAATGCTACAGCACGTGACGGCGGCGCATCTATAAAATCATTCCGGTTGTACCCTCAGAACGCTTATAATCTATTTGTATACTGTGCATGCAATTGGACTGATGTGTTATGCATATTAGCACGGTACTAAAGGACAAGGATGACGGGTGTTAGAATGTCACACGCACGGGACAACCTCCTCCTAACTAACCAGGTGCTTGCCATTCCAAATCAGGCAAGTTGATCATGTATACATGTTTAATATAATAGAAGTTAATACTAGAATGGACGTACCACAACAATATTATATTGTAAAGTAACTGGTTTAAACAAAATATAATTGACTAAAATATAACCATCCTCATTTTGCCTCTTCTTTTGTGTTATGTCTCCGAACTTGTGAGTGGCTTTTATTTCCTGCATCATAAGACTAGAAGGTACCCGGAATTGTAAGCCTGTTGGAGTAATTTTCTTCTATGAAATTTTAAGAGTCTTCGATTTGGAAAGATTACACACTTATTAGATTGTTATGGATTAACATATAAGCAAACATTATTTTTTTCTCTTTGGTGGTGTGTCAAATATGAGGATATTGGCTAAGAGGAAACAAACAAGGTCACAGTAAATGTACAAAGGGTCGTGTCAAGCATAAATGTAGTAGATAGGTAGGATGCGACTATGTCTTAGATTGCATGGCGAGACTAACGAGGTCATCACGACTTCTAATGTTGAATTGATGTAGAAGTGTACATCAAATGTCACGACTGGGCCCACTACCGTAGGCTCTAGTAGAGTGTCAGGATTGACGACTGGCCCCACAAACCACCACTAGCCTTAACTGCGCACTTTGTCCACACTGACGCGCAAGCCAGGATCAACTTCCTGACTGGTCACCCATCCTAGTACTACTCCAAGCTGAGCACGCTTAACTATGGAGTTCTTTAGTGATGGGCTTCCAGAAAAGGAGGTGCACCTTGGTGATATGGGTACTCCAATCATTCCTTTTAAGATCATGTTATCCTAGGCCTCAAACCTGGGATGTTACAATCTCCCCCATTTAGACTCTTGACGTCCTCGTCAAGGCTCAACTATATGGCCTCATAATCTGACCCCGTTTCAGTGTAGACCCACAATGGCCCATGGACACCCAGCTCCCGTCCACGGCTACCAATGCAAGGGCGGCTCCATCTCGTCTCTACGGATAGCCCTTTCCAACTTGCCTGGACCGCACGGCTCAAGACTGGCATGTCACATGCCCATGTGGGCCCCACCTACTGGAGGGGTTATGGCTCTGATACTATTTGTAACGCCCCGACCCACTGCCCAAGGCTCTAGCAGAGTTTCATGTGAGTAATGTTTGGTGTAGTTATTGTTCATGCTCTGATACCATTTGTCACGACTGGGCCCACTTCCGTAGGCTCTAGTAGAGTTTCAGGAATGACGACTGGCCCCACAAACCACCACTAGCCTTAACTGCGCACTTTGTCCACACTGCCGCGCAAGCCAGGATCAACTTCCCGACTGGTCACCCATCCTAGTACTACTCCAAGCTGAGCATGCTTAACTATGGAGTTCTTTAGTGATGGGCTCCCAGAAAAGGAGGTGCACCTTGGTGATATGGGTAGTCCAATCATTCCTTTTAAGATCATGTTATCCTAGGCCTCAAACCTAGGATGTTACATCAAATGTATCACTTTATCAAATCTCATAGACTACTACACTGATAATTATCATATCTAACATTTGTCTCCCTTCCTATGGTGGCATTTAACACATATAATCCCTTATGCCAGTAAAGTTTTCACATTGCTTCTTTGTTACCAAAACATTTTAGTTTTTTCATTGCACCCACATCAATCTCATCCTTCTTTCTTTGTTTATTAGTTCATGATGGTGCCATTCATTAATTTTATATTTGATCATCTTGTCACTCTCTTGTATCTGGAGCATTTGCCTTCCATTTAACAACCCATCCCAACAATATATTCATGTACACTTCCTTTACTATCCATCTTCACCTAAGCTTTACAACATTTAAAGATTCGTTGATGGCCCTGAACAAGAGTGAAAAGAAGCCAGGATGGTATGACCATTAACAAGAGTGAAACGAAGCCTGGATGGCATAGTATTACTGATGGGGAATGAGTTTAAGGATACTTCAGAACTTTTAGAAATATGGATAGGGCTTGTTATATAGTTTCATCATAATTGTGTTAACATATAGGGATGAGCATCGGGTTGGGTCACCCCATATTTTGGCTAGTCCATGCCCAAAATCATACGTTCAACTGGTCAGATTTACGCCCGGGTAATGTTTAAGAAACTTGACCCGTACCCGCCCCACATAATATAGTTGGTTTTCGGATTGGTTTCGGGCCAGCCATATAACATAATAAATAAATGAATGTATTTTTAACATATACATAATAAAAAATATTAACATAGTTTTTGAAATATGTTCCACTAGGTACATGTAATCTATATGTATCATTAGAGAAACTAATACACTTACAAATTGTTATATAAATTTGATAAATATAAATTAGACACATTTAAAATGACAAGCATAGCCCAATTATTTCTGTGAATGAGATTTTTACAGTTAACACCGAATAGAAGATGCACATTTGTAATTCGTCTCATAGTGTCTCGACTGAGGTGATTTGTGGAACACGTGTAAGCAGTATAAATCCAATCTTATAGAATCAATTTGTATAAATTATAATGAACACGCTACATACAAAATGAATGTGCATATCTTAAATTTAGATTTACTCTAGTGCATTGCTCTTATAGTCAAATTAATATGACTAACTAAATATATATTAATCAAATATAATTTTGAGAGTTTGTAGTCAAATGCATCTTACAAAAGATACATATAATTTACAAATATATGGTTACATATACACATGTATATAATTAATCTGGGTATCTGAGTTTTCGAGTCTGGATTATCTTGGCTCTGATCCAACTCATCTAAAAATCTGGGTCAAAATCTTAGATCTGGTCCACCCATGTAAATTACATGGATCGAGCCTGGATCAGGTTATGTGGGTTGGAACATGGGTCAAATCGGGCCGATCGGGTCTGATGCTCATCCCTATTAACATATGATTTAGCAATTTTGCGTCAATGGATGATTTAGCAATTTTGGAATTGTTGGGAGGGGGTGATATACGGTTTGATCCGATGCACAAAGATTCCAAAGATTAGAAGTGTCAACTTTTTATCCCTTTCCTCTAGTTAAGCCCGAGGTCACGTTTCTAAAGTTTGTGTCTTTTTTTCTAAAATACTCACTGTAGTATGACCACAGCAACACTTCTGACGACTTATGTCAGTACTCCGTACTTATGCTCGAAGGAATACAACCAGGAGAACTGAATGACAGATATGGTAAAAAGGTGTTGCCGACCAACGTGGTTGGCTCCGGAACTGCATGCATGTTTTTCAGTCGTACTTACCCTGGAGAGAAGGCACATGAGCGATGGTTGTTGGGTAGCGGCGCCAGCATATGCATGGCTAGTTGGCTACAGAAGACGATGAGTTAGCCATCGAGCTAGCTGGTTTTTTATTATTTTTCGCTCATATAGTGATGATGTTGACTGGGTACCATTTCTGCCTGGTCGAGCTGGGGTTATTGTTTCTTGCATATTATAGTCTTTTAATTTGGAGCAACAGATTCCCAGTCATATTATTTCAGAATTTCAAATTAAGGGTGTACCTTACATTATGTTATAAAATAAAATATCATATGAAGGCTGGATATCCACGAGATAGGTCCCTATTAATAGTTTCTTGGTAGGAGAAATATGTGCTTTCAGTTGATCTGACCGACAGGGCTAGGGGAGGAACGGTCTTGGCTCAGTATACGACCTACTCACCCACCCAACGGATCTCATATAAACGACCATGTGAGGATCAGAAAGACAAAGGCTAACCACCTCAATTATTTATAACACAAAGTGAGGTCGATACACAACGCTAGCTGAAGCACAACAAAATTAATATTAATAACGTCGGTTGGTGTGATGTCGATCAAATACAACAGCTCCACGCCAACCGCATTTCTCCCAGATGCAGCTCCGTCGATGCTCTAACATTGCTGCGTAACAATCCAAATTAGTGCCATTTTTGTATATTTATACATCAACGAGGCGCATCGGATCTTGTGGAATGGGAAAATAAATTAGTGGATCTGAACAATGCTTCCCCCATCCCACCACCCCAACCCTCGCGCACACACACACACCCTCCCCCACCCCCTGCCCCAGTGTACCAAGCCCTTGCACGTCACTAGGTAAGGGTAGTGTTATGTGCCTCATAATATTATGGATCTGATTGCAAACGGATCATTCGTCGACCCGATTATTCATTCTGATTTGTGTTGAGGGATGAACCGGATGGTCTTATAGATTGTATTTGAGGCGGTCGTTGGCTGCATTTCTTGGTGTATTATGCCTTATACATGTAAGCCCTCCGCCTGTATATAGTAGGACTCTTGGCGGTTCTACTAGGAGTCAAGAATATATTCAACTCTATGGTGTAAAAAGAAAATCTTGAGATGGATGAGAATGCCCTCAATGTCATTCCGTTATAATTATCTCATCAAGTTCTTGTTAGAATCACCAAAGAAACTACTATTGTAGGATTACGGTAAATTCGTGGAGATCATTATGATTGACTCTCTCTATACGAAAAAATAAAGGGGGTACCTCTATCGATGATCATATAGATGAGTTTAGTCATATCATTATGGACCTGGGAGACATAGAAATAGGAAGATAATGCCTTATATTGATGTTTTCGTTACCTCCTTCCTAAGCAATTTCATAAAACAATTACATACGGTAAAGATTCAGTCAAGATGGTGGAAGTTATATCCTCTTTGAATTAAAAATCATGTTAGATAATTAATTGGTTACTTCTTTAAGTGGGAGTCAAGTATGAGTCTTTCATAGTCAGGAGAGTCAGACGAAGGAGAAGGGATACGATATGAAGGGGGAGTATATATCTAGATATAGGAACAAGAATAAGAAGATGTTTAAATTTTGTAAGAAGGTCAGACATGTTTTTGACAACTACTATGAGTTAATGAACAAACTAAAAACTGGAAAAATTGGTGGAAAACAAGAACAACGATATGATGATAATGTGGCAACGTGAAGAACCTAATTAAATTCTTATGATATCGCCACCATCCTCCAATTTTTAAACTACTTAGATTCTCGACTCTGATTTTTCCTACCACATCTGCCTTAAGATTGGTGATATTTTGATGACAAAATTGTATACATAGAAAATGACTCTACATGCAGGATTATTAGCACTTTAGTCAATTAGTATAATGATATTTCATGGGGTTATTAAAAAAATCACAAATGTTCATCATATTCTAGGACTTCATAAAATCCATGCTTTAGACAAACAATATTTATAATAATGCACATAATGGAATCACCAAAAGCCATGTAATTCTGATTAAAGGAATATGTATACATGAAAACATGTATAATGGCTGTCAGAATTTTTAGTGACAAATTTGATGTTGTTTCTTCCTCAACTAATTTGAATCTGAATACCACAAAGTCAAGGCATGTGGTACTGGGACACAAACTAGAAATGTATCCAACTATTATGTAAAAAAGACTCTAGATAATGCCACTATTGAAAAGTTGGGTTTTTGAAAGCATTGTGTAATGGGCAAGCTAAAAAAGTCATTTTTTTTACTACAATGCATACTACAAAGGATGCAAATGTTATATTCATTTTGATAACTGGTTTCCATCTCAAGACCCTTCAAAAGGAGGTTCTAGATATATACTTATGTTCATTGATGATTTCTCAATGAAGTTATGTTTTTAATTTCTAAATAATAAATCTAATAGTTTTGATCAATTTAAGAAATGGAAGAATTTAACTAAAACCACCTTGTAAGAGCATCAAAGATGGAGGATATAGTAGAGTTTTAAATTCAATGAAATTTCCCTATCACATGGTAATTATAAACATCCCAAGGTTAAACATATAACTCTGACACCCCATCACACTAAATAAGATTACTCAAAACAAAACACATGATCAAATACAAATTAACCATATAACTAGAAAAGAGGAATAATTAAAACCTAATAAATACCATAAACATGTCCAAGAATATTTACGTAAAGGTCCAACTTCCTTCATAAGATCTTATACCATATCAAGTATTTACATGTATGTCCAGTGGCTGAGGCCACAACCTGTATACAAAAGATATTGTTCCACATATACATCCATATACAAACATTGACACACTACCGACTCAAGTCGATGTACATATCATCTACAAAACATCCCATATCCAAACTGAGAGTATAGGGATGACTCTAGGAAATTCTAACTACTATCCAACCTTCTGCCCCTACTTCTCTCCAAGTTGCTCCTCCTCAACACCACGAACCTGATGACGCCACTGACGATCTGCTAAAAAGATGTGGTAACCCACAAGGTGAGACCAACATCCTAGCAAGAGATATAACTCTCAAAAATGATTATTAATTATAGTAGGTTAATTAATTAAGTAGATTAAGCAAGTAGACAAATAGGTATAGAAACATGCATGATTAACAAGGAATATAAAGGGAACATATAATACTATCATTTACTCAATGATTCACTTCTCTTACTGCATAATATAACAACCAACAGTATAAGAAACAAGGCAAGGGTTAACAACCAATGTGAATTGTGTTTAACCTTAAACAGATATACTACACAACTAGATTACATCTTTTATTAAGCCCTGGGGAGTTTGAGGTATACCACTCAGACTCCAATTGACCATTTCTAAGTCAAAATTAGTTTCATACAATATCTAGGAAAGTCGAAATACTAAGATCTCATCCTCCCTCAGTCAGTACGAGTCTGTTGCAGCGACATAAATAATCTAACTACAAAACAACATAGTTTGCTCTTGTTATATAGGTCACAACACTAGTAACCAGGATATACAAACCCTAACATCTGAGGTACAACCACATTTTCCCTCAAGCACATCACATATATAAGTATATGAGATATGACATTAGTCATTCTCCTTCCAAGGTATGACAACAGTCATCCTCAAAAATAGGCATATACTCAACAAGATACAACTCCGATCTTCCATTTGAGGAATACTCATTTCACCATCCAACAAGTCCTAACACTGGAATGGATCTACGGCACAAGGAACTACATGATTAGGTTTTGACCTGATTAGTTAATGTCAATTGGGTATCTTTTAGCTGCTTCAATCAAATTACATACAAACCCCAAAAGATTACTAAAAAAACATGGACATATTGCAACTTTAAAAGATATAAAATGTATGAGATACATTCCTTATTATATCATCATAGGATACCAATCCTTATCACATACTGAAGCGGGTTACACCTCCATCCCAAGGGTCATTAAGACCATCACATCATTCCTTGCAAGAGCATCATTATCTTTACACACCTTCTAAAAAGGCTCAACAAATGGATCTTATGGAATGGGAAAATAAATTAGTGGATATGAACAATACTTCCCCCATCCCACCACCCCCACCCCCACCCTCACACACACACCCTCGCCCCAGTGTAACAAGGGTAAGGGTAGTGTTATGTGCCTCATAATATTATGGATCTGATTGCAAATGGATCATTCGTCGACCCAATTATTCATTCTGACTTGGGTTGAGGGATGGATCGAATGGTCTTATAGACTGTATTTGAGGTGGTCGTTGGCTACATTTCTTGGTGTATTATGCCTCATACATGTAACTCATTCGCCTATATATAGCAGGACATCTCATCTCCACATGTAGAGTAGGTCATCTTGCCCAACTCATGTAAATGTGTGTTCTATGGCTATGTGGTTACATGATTTCTTTTTCATCCATGGGTTTTACTCCACACTTTCTTAGCCTAAGATGATCTTCACATTCTCAACAAACGGGTATCACAACTTGTCTTGTAGACTTGAAACAATGTTGAGACATATAAGGTTGAGAAGTTTGATCACTTAATTAATTTTTTAGGCTATATGGCATCACAAGTTGCCGTACGGCAAGGAATCATTGTGGATCTACTAGGAATCAGAAATATATTGAATGTTGTGATGTAAAAAAAATCTTGACATGGATGAGAATGCCCTCAATGTCATTCAGTTATAATTATGTCACCAAGTTCATGTTAGAATCACCAAAGAAACTACTACTGTAGGATTATAGTAGATTCTTGGAGATCGTTACATGATCAACTCTCTCTATACAAAAAATGAAGGGAGGTACCTCTATCGATGATCATATAGGTGAGTTTAGTCATATCATTATGGACCTAGAAGACATAGAAATAGTAAGATAAGCCCTTATATTAATGTTTTTGTTACCTCCTTCTTAAGAAATTTCATGAAATGATTATATACTGTAAAGATTCAATCAAGATGGTGGAAGTTATGTCCTCTTTGAATTAAAAACCATGTTTGATAATTAATTGGTTGCTTCTTTAATGGGAGTCAAGTAATAGTCTTTCATACTCAGGAGTCAGACGAAGGAGAAGTGATACGATATGAAGGGGAAGTATATATCTAGATATAGGTACAAGAACATGAAGATGTTTAAAATTTGTAAGAAGGCCAAACATGTTATTGACAACTATACAAGTTAGTGAACAAACTAAACTGGAAAATTGGTGGGAAAGAAGAACAACCATAACATGTTGATGCGGCACATGAAGAACCTAATTTAATTCTTATGATATCACCACCATCCTCTAGTTTTCAAACTACTTTGATTCTCGAATCTAATTTTTCCTACCACATCTACCTTGAGATTGGTGATTTTGTGATGACAAAATTGTGTACATGGAAAATGACTCTACATGCAGGGTTATTGGCACTTTGGTCAATCTGCTTAATGATATTTCATGGGGTTATCCAAGCAATCACAAATGTTCATCATATTCAAGGTCTTCATAATATCCATGCTTTAGACAAACAATATTTTTAATAGTGCACATAATGGGATCACCAAAATCCATGTAATTCCAATTAAAGGAATATGTATACATGAAAGCATGTATAATAGTTGTTAGAATTTTCAGTGATAAATTTGATGTTATTTCTTCCTCGCCTAATTAAAATTTGGATATGACAAAGTCAAGGCATATGGACTGGGACACAAACTAGAAATGTCTCCAATTATTATGCAAAAGAGGACTCTAGATAATGCCACTATTGAAAAGCTGGATTTTGAAAGCATTGTGTAATGAGCAAGCTAAAAAAGTATAAAAAAAAATACAACAAAGGGTACATTTTTTATAATTGTTTTTATATGTAGGGTCCATCTCAAGTCCCGTCAAAAGAAGGTGCTAGATATATACTTATGTTCATTGAGGATTTTTTAATGAAGTTATGTTTTTAATTTCTAAATAATAAATCTAATGATTTTGATCAATTTAAGAAATGGAAGAATTTAATTGAAAAGACACCTTGTAAGTGCATCAAAGATTGAGGATTAGTGGAGTTTTAAATTCAATGAAATCTTCCTATGAGAAGGTAATTCTAAACATCCCAAGGTTAGACATATAATTGTAACACACTGTCTCACTAAATTCTCAAAACAAAACACACGATCGATCACTAATTAATCACGTAACCAGAAAAGAGGAATAATTAAAACCAAATAAACATCATAAACATGTCCAAAAATATTTACATAAAGGCACAACCTCCTTCATAAGATAATATACCATATCAAGTATTTACATGTATGTCCAGTGGCTGATGCCACAACCTATATACAAAAGATATTGTTCCACATATACATGACATATACAAACATCATCATATTGCTAAAAACTCGATTCGATGTACATTTTATAAAAAAAATCCCCTATTTAGACATGAGAGTATAGGGATGACTCTAGGACATTCTAACTACTAGTCATCCTTCTGCTCCTACTACTCCCCAAGTTGCTCCTCCTCGACACCATGAACCTGACAACGTCGTTGATGATCACCTAAAAAGATGTAGTGACCCACTAGGTGAGAACAACATCCCAACAAGAGATATAACTTTCAAACATGGTTATTGATTACAAAAGGTTAATTAATTAAGCACATTAAATATATTAAGCAAGTAAATTGTAATGACCACATTTGTGCTTAATTGGTAAACTAGAATTTACCTAAATGACTACATGCTTGATTAGATTGAACATAGTTTAGAATTGATTAATGATAGTAGATCAATTATGATGTTTCAAGCCTAAGAAGAAACTCTAACTATGATTTTAGTTTGAAGAATTAAGGTTTGAGAAATGTAAACCCTAATCGGCAAAAATTAGGGTTTTGATAGTACATGAATATGGAATTTGATCAGGATAGCAGTGTGGTAAATGATTTTTCATATTTTTTACAAATTTTTATTTAATTGAATTTTTTATATGATATGGATAACTCAATCATACATATTGGAGAAAAATTTCAGAATATGTGAGTGTTCTTTGAATGTGGTTCTCGGTCAAACTATACTTCAACCAAAATGCTGACAGAGTGCTTTTTAGCCGTATAGTGTTTTATTTTTACTTATTTATTGGTAACTACAAATGAACATAAATTTTTACTTGAGACCTGAAACTCAATCATAAATACCATGTAAAATTTTCATAATTTTTGGATGCGTTTAGACCTTATCAGTAGATGAATTACAGTAATATTTTTATGACAGAAAATTCAGCTGAAATAAGAGAAAGTATAGCGAGGGGTCAATGTGCAATTGACCCAAGCAGCTCAATTGCTCTATATGGTCAACCTAACACACAAGGAGCTCTCATAATTCGTGATTCAATCCATAGAAACGAAATCCTAGAGCGAGAGGGAGAGTTAGGGTTTGAGAGGAGAAAGTGATGGAGATGCTGACCTAGGGTTTTGCGGTCTGAAGAATGATGAAATCATGTAAGTTTAGCCTCTTTGGATATAGTTTCATGGTGAATATTCTCTCACATGTCAAGATTCCATCCCCCTCTGATTTGAACCCAAATGGTGTCAAAACTTCCCCTTTTCTCACTCTTTCTTCATAATCCCTCATTTTTAGGGTTTTTGAGTTGAAAGGAAGAAGAATCGGGTGAATTGCTAGGAATTTGATATGAGATCGAGATTTTCAGGGATGAGCTACGTTTTTAAGGTGTTTTCACACCTTAGGGTGAGTGGGTAAAAGAATATTTTATTCAATTGTACTCAATTAGATGGTTTTGATTCATATTCTCGATTTCTCCCTAGATGACAATAAATGAAAAGAACTGTACTTAAATTCAGTTTATAGAATACTTCAATTCATGTTCCAACTATGATCTGAAAAAGTTTATATGATGACATGGATATAGATATCCATGTATCTTGAATACTACAGAATTAAGAAGTTTATTGAGAATCTTCTGAAGATCTGGATTTTCAAGTTATTCGGGTGCTTGAACAACATTATAGCTGAAATTCAGATTTATGCTTGTATGATCTTACTTATGTTCCTAGTGCATATAATTCTACATGTTTGATCTCTTTGATTGATATATGGACAAATATAGTTTCTGATTTTCACAGTACATATCATGTGAATAGAAAGTAATCAAGGATGGAAACCCAATCTAGTATGCTTTTACAAGTATACATATCTAATTTAGTAGTAAATGGCTGATTGAAATGATTCATGTGATATTGTGGGATTTTATCTGAATATTATCTTATATGCATATATGCTTTGTTTATGAGATTCGGATTTTCTAACTCAAATACTTGTCATGAAATGCATATGTTGTTATGCTATTGTAAGTGGAGATATGACATGCCCTAGATAGGTATGTTATCAATGCCATGCATAAATGTGAGAAATGTTGAATGAGAATATTTATATTAGTAGACATGATAAATGTTTGAATACATGAGAAGTGCTATATGTGCATGAGTAAGGAGAAACCCTAAGAAAGGGGTAAATAATATGTTAAGCATTCAATTCAGTATCATCAGTGTATTAAGAAGTTCAATTGTATGATTTTAGTGTATAAGTGCCAAGTGGACATGTATTCTATTTATTTAAGTATTTCAGTCTGCATGCATGTATAGTATGTTGATTTCTCAGTATATTATAGTTCTTTGAATATACTGCTCTGCCAAGTTAAGGATAAGATACATGTCATACTTATAAACTTCAGATAAATAGATGCGGTACCATAGAGATACCAGAGTCAAGTATAAGTAAGGAAAAGATACAATATAGTAAGAGCTTTCCAAGAATAATAAAATAATAGACTTAGGGGCCCTGAACACCGTAGATTTCCTATGACGGGTCTACGCCGTAGGGATGAAATGACCTAACCCTGGTAGTGTCCAGTATAGGGGGGTTGGATCGTACTAACAGGTGGTACAGGGGATGAAGCCCTAGTGGAAGTCTCCTTAAAAATACAGTATGTAGTGTCTAACATCAACCAGAGATCCTGGTGGCGCTAGAGTACAAAAAATCCAATAGGTGGCTTGACTCTCCACCTGTGTGCTCAGGTTAGAGGAGTCCAGTTTTTATGGCATAAAGGTGTGCCGAGGCCAGAGAGCCATTTTCCTATTGCAGACCAGTGACATTTTCAAGCTTAGTAATCATGGGGTGTCAGCTAAGTCTTGTACGGTGAGATCGTAGTTCACTACGAGTCTTCATATGTAGATTACACTGCATATGATCAGGGCATAAGCTAAAATATGATAATATAAGTTTAAAGGGTTTCTTATAAGTAAGAAGAGTTAAGAAATATTTGATTTCAGTTTCACAGTAGTTGTTCTTTAAATGTAATATTGAATATAGTTAGGATTATATTTGCATACTTAATTGTTTCTAAAGATGTAGGCTTCAATGTTATTATTAAGTTTTTGAATATCTAGTCTTTTAATTTGAAATTACTATCTTGTTTTATTTCAATTATCCAAGAATGATAAATGTCTGATTTAGTACTTTAGACTGCATTATTATTTTACTCATTCACTGAGAGAGTAGGCTCATCCCTCTACTCAAAATTTTTAGGAAAACCGTGGGGATTGAAGATATCATTGCATCAGAGTAGACCTTCCATAAGAGTTAAGTCTGAGTATAGTTAAGTTCAGTCAGTCCTTGTCACTCTAGGTCCTTGTTAAGAAATAAGAGAGAGTTGTAAATGATAATGTATAACATTATTCCTCTTTTAGCAATATATGCGAATCAACCAGTCATATGTGCTTAAAAGTATGAGAAACATATTGAATTTTCATACATGCATTTTTACTATTGAAATCGGATTAGAGAAATCAATGTTTAGATTCCCTTCCTTTCCAGGGCACAACTTTCAAGTGGATCATTGCAACTTGGTATGTGTGGATTTGTTGTAAACATGAGGGTGGATAGCTTATTATAGCATAAGGTTGTTTGGACTATGGTTTCAAGATCATAAAGTTTGTGATGATTTTTCTTTTGAGCCTTACAATAATTAGGAAGACTCCTCTTATATGTCTTGATATTTTTTATGTTGGTAAACATGGATGAGATAAGTACATGAGTTCCTTATAGCACATGAGGTGGATACCAAGGTAATGAATCCTAGTATCCAAGATGTATCAACAATATGAGAAATATGTGAAGATGGAATATGTTTATTAAATGAACATTCCAAGTATTCCTCTCCCATAGAGAGAGAGAGATTTGATGATGATCCTATAAATGTTGTTTGGATGTAAAAACAAAAGTGACTCTATAATGTTGTGTATGGTTTAGTGATAGTTGGGAAAGACCACTATCAAGGATAGACGGTTTTTTGATACAATAGATGTAATTTTAGGATGATAGCTAGAATTTAAAGTTGAAAGTTACTACTAGATTTGTACAGGTGGCACAACAAGTTTCTATGTTCCATATTTGCAAATGTCTTCTTATGTGGGGGGTTTTTGTGCTGACCCAAGAGGAGATATGTATGAATGATGTGACATCACCATGATATGTAAGTAACCATGTGAAGGTAATAGGATGTGATGCAAAGGAATTACCCATCTTTGTTTTCCTTAGATTTGGTGGGTGAAATCCCTGTTAGGGGCTTATAGTTGTAAGGCCCCTAAACTTGCTTAATGATTTGAATAATCTTAATTATCATAATTGAATTCTTATAACCCTAATATAACCTTGTGATATACTTTGAAATCATAATACAAGCTTAAGTTTCAAATTTGGACCAATTTGGACATTGTTTGAGCAAGTTATGCAATTTTATGCACATTTTGGACTTCTCTACAATTTACCCAATTGAGAGGTTTTATTTGCAATTTATCACTTGCATTATGTTCCTTGGATATTCTCTCATCATTATTGAGATTTTTGATCCATGGGGAGCCTAATTAAACCTTGGTTTGAGGGTGTTTTCCTTAAGGGTATTTTAGGGTTTACCCCTTCATGGATGAGCTACCTTTAGTAGCTATCAACTAATGAATTATTTGTTTTGCATGAAATTCAAGAAATGACGGATAAGAATGTCTCTATGGATGATGGGGGAGCTGCTTGTATTTTCTTGTATATTCTTAATAGTTTAAGGCCATGGACACTTGACAAGATGCTAGAACTTCAACCTTTTCTTTTTCTTTATCTTAAAGTTTCATATACTTATCCCTAAGCACCCAAACGAGCCATTTTCTCTCCACCACTTCCCTCCTTATACAAACCTCATTCTCCCTATGTTCTTCTGCGAATTTCCTGTCCAAGGAAGAAGAAAGAGGGTATCTTCTTGAAAAAAGAATCTACGATTGCAATTGACTTCTTTTTTGGGTTTAAAATGTTTCCTTCTAGTGATCTTGACCTATAAGAGTAAGAATCCCCTTCTTTCCTTCATTTATTTCTTTTTTATCCTTCCTCATACCTTTATCCAGGTCATAAACTTTCTGTTATATGGTAGAAATTTCTCTAAATCTCTAAAACCCTACCTCTCTTGCTCCTTATGCTCAGGGTTTGTTCATTTGATGAAGAAAGGTGCTAGATGGACAAGTTCACATCTTATGATTGGATTTTCTACCCTACCTGCTCAAGTTTTCTTCTGTTTGGGATTTCATATTCTCATTATATTCAAGTTTTATAACTTGCTCCACATTTATTGCTCACCATAATCTTTCTAGCTCATGTTCTTGCTTGAAAATGATGATCCATGCACTAAAAAACTATGCTTGACTTGGATTTCGATTTTTATGATGTTTCCTATTCTGGTTTCAGTTCTAGATGAACCTATGATCATTTTTACATTATTAATAAGGTATAATATGACTTGGATCAGGTTGGTTTGACAACCTATGGTGCTAAGCACATATCAACCAATGGTCAATTTTAGGGTTTAAAGCTGATTTCTTCTATAAACCCATGACATGATGATGGTACCATTGCAACAACCTTATGGTGTTGTCTTCATGACAACTGATGGTCAGGATCAAATGTGTCAGATGATGGTGACATCCTATGGTTACCCCATTAGGTCAGGTTTTGTATCAATTAGAAGTTTAATGATCAACCATTAAGTACCCTACTGATGTTATCAATCAGTGATGACATTAGCTTAATATTTGATGTTAATTAATGAATATACTGCTTATCCAATAACCTATTGTGACTTAATGGTCACTAATGATGGTGAATCATGTCTCCCAAACCTATGGTGAGTTAATTATATAGTTGTAGCATCTGACCAATGGTTTCTTGGGTCACTTGATGCAATGGTCGGACCTATATTGTAATTGATGGTTTTAACATATGAACTTGACCCAATGATCAAGATATAATGTTAATTCCTCCAATAAAGTGGAATCATGACTAATGTAATATATTGGTCTTAATAATGTGATTTATATGGTTTCCTTTATATGATCAACTTAAGGAGCTTACTTGCTGACAATGGATGGCTTGTTTTAAATGAACAGTCAATTGTAGGTTTTACCCTACTCTCAATGGAACTTTTGTGTTGTTAATCAAGGGATGTCTAGGGTTAGATGGTGAACCTTTCTTGATCACAAATCAAGGACTTCATTGGTGGTTTATCCAAGGTGTTAACTTATGTAAACAACCAATGGTCTTACCTTTTAAACATCCAATGGTTCTGGGTGACATTGTGGTATGGTGATATGGGTGGAATGATGATGGAACAAATAGAGGGTTACCCTTAATAATGTAGTATTACCTATTCAATCATATGAATAGAAGGGATGATAAACATATTGTCTTGATATGTAACCATAATGAGGTATAGCTTGTTATACCTAGGTTTAATATAACTAAATGATGGTAATGGGGTATGAATAGTCCTTGAATGACTAATACAATCATGGAGTACTCTGTTACTGTTGTTGAAACCCTAGTATGCTATAACCCAATGGTTACACCTTGATTTATGTGTGGGTTCATACTTGAGAATAGTATGGAATGTGATAGTGATGCTTCACCTTATGCATCCATGATCCAACGGGGATGTCGCGAGTTAGGGTTTGGGCATGTGTGCTGATTAGTAACATTAATATGATTTATCTTGTTGAACCCAACTCTAATGCAAATAGATAAAGATGAGTATTTATGTTTAAGATTCTTATATGATGGCATGATGGTGAAATAATCTCCTTAATATGATCATAACCTTAATGCGTTAATTAGTGGTTATCATAGCCACATGGTTGATACTTTCTTATGCTAAACATGTGCATTATGAATATGATGAGGGTTAATCATATCTAGATTCCTTGCATGTTGATGTAATAAAGGAATGTTCTTAATGTTAATATAACCCTACTATGATTGTGTATGAACATCTCCTAGCTCATTAATGCAATATTGTGTTGATCTGGTGTTTTATAAGTGATGTTGTCGAGCCTTGTTATAAGACATGGAAAGATAATGATGATCTTGTAGGGAATATGGCCTTATTGACCTTTTGGCATGGTTGAGCCCTGAATGAGGTGTAATCCTCTTGTGTCGATAAGGGTTGATACCCTATGATATTGTGAAAAGGATTTATATCCTATGACAGTATGATGGTCTTAATGACCTTTGGGCAAGGTTGAGCCCTGAATGAGGTGTAATCCTCTTGTGTTGATAAGGGTTGATACCCTGTGATGTTGTGAGAAGGATTTATATCTTGTAATAGTATGATGACTAGTGTGGTCTCATGAATGGAAAGTGAATAGTACCATGTGATGATGAGATGAGAAATTATGTTTCTCACATTTTATATCTTTTAAAAGTTGTGATATTTATATGCTTGCTAGAAGTGAATTAAGGTTTGTATATCCACTTGTTTGATGCATCCTTAATTCACCCAATTGGCATAACTAATCAAGTGCAACTCTAATCATGTAGTGCCCTGTGCCGTAGAGCCATCTTCAGTGTCAGAACTTGCTGGATGGTGAAATGAGTATTCCTAAGGTAAACGCAGAGTGCGTACTGTTGAGTATGTGGGGGTGGGAAGTTGAGGATATATCCTTGTCATCGACAATGCATGTTGTGGAGGTTGGATATGGTCATGCCCCATACATATGATGTGATTGAGGACAACTGCGGTTGTACCTCAGATTATTGGGTTTTGTATACCCAGGCTTCTAGTACCGTGACCTATACCAAGGGCAGACTAGTGGTTAGCAGTTTGACTATATGTCGTTGTGGTGGCAACTTTGACTGATATGTCACTGCCTTTTACTCGTACAGACTGAGGGGAAGAGATCTTAGGATACCGACACTCCTATATATTGTACGGAACCAAATATCCCTTCGCATGGGTCGGTTGGACTTTGGATGGTACGATTCAAATTCCCCAGGGCATAATAAAAGATGTAAGCCAGCCGTGTAGCATATCTGTTTAGGGTTATACACAATGCTTCATATTGGATGATAACCCTTGTTTGCTTTCTTTTCACTGAGATCATGTATAGTACAATAAGATATAATGGATATGCTTATGTTGTAGTTATGTTGATGTTATAAACATGCTTATGTTGTCAAATATGCTGACATTGATGGTTAAGATGTTGCTGCTAGCTATGTTTAATATTGCTAGCCATGTCTATGTAATTAGAAATGCTTAAACTGCTAATCATGCCTATGTAGTTCATTATGTTATGATGTTAGTTCTACTTATGATATAGATTTGTTCCCTTTATTTGAGATGCCGATATTGATAGCCATGTTATGTTACTAGACATATTCATGATGTCAGGGATGCTTATGATACTATATTGCTTGTGGTGTTAGCAAGGAATATGATGATAGACAGATTAATGATAATGATTTCTAAGAGATGCAATTTGATGATATATGAGTAGACATCTATCCAAAGAAATGGATTTATTTGTTATCTATATATATATTGATGATCATACTTGTTGCTAAGATTAATTGCTTAATCTGTTTAGCATACTTGAACTGTTCAATCTGTTCAATTGATTATTAAATACTCCAACTTCTTAGTTATCTACTATTTAAAATGTTGTAATCAATACACATTGTCCTCTTGCTAAGACTTGGGTCTCACCGTTGTGGTTCGCCACATATTTTTAGGTAATCGACAATAACGACAACAGAACTGTGGAAGTAAAGAGGAACTACAATAATGAATATTTGAGAAAGTTGATTAGATTTCTAGTGTGTCCTAGAGTCATCCCTGTACTCTCAGGTCTGGGCAGGAAAAGTTTGTATATGGTGTTTTAAACGAATCGGAATTTTGTTAGCATGTTAATACTTGTTTGTGCGGCATATACTAAAATTGCTATCTTGTGTATATATGTTGTGGATAAGGTGATAGAACAATTTGTATCAAATTCTTATCATAGAATGGATAAAAGAAAGATGTTGGGCTCTTATGCAAATGTTTCTGAGCAGGTGCTGACGTTGACATCGGTTTTAATTTACCCATATTTTTGGGTATGTAGTTAATTTGTGATTGATTGTGTTTTATGTTTTGAGTAATCTCATTTAGTGTAAATGGATTCTCACAAAATGTAACGTTTGATTCTGATTAAATTGGAACTATATCTCAAATGCGACACATCAAAGAAATATAATCAAACCATAGTCAAACTATAATCAATTCTTGTTTAATTCATTTGGGGGTTCAAACCTTTACTAAATGTCCCCAAATTTGGACCATGGACTAAATTTATGGTCTATACTATTATTAAGCACTTAGATATCGATTTTACACAAGATTTAGCCTCTAACCACTATATTGGCCATTAATGTATATATTAATGTATTAAAAGGGTGAATTGATAAGGAAATATTGTTTAATTAAATCTTTGAGTCAAAATTTCAGATAGACAATATATATTAATTCAAGAGCATATCTCACCACAAAATATGTTTTCATGTTTTATTGCCACATTGGAGGAGAGAGAAAGAAAAGACGATTATTTCTCTCATTAACTAACTCAAAACCATACTATTTTGTATTCCTTGTCCCAAAAGGCCATACAAACTATAAATTAATATAGTCTATTGATTATCTCTCATAAGTGGTCATTTTACATTTTAGACTCTAATCAAAACACTAATTGAGGTATTTGTGCATAAACCCATATGTTGGCATCAATGTGAAATAAATATATTGCAAACCACTAAATATTACTCAATTTCAACATTAAGGACAAAAAGGATAGAAAAGATAGGAAAATTTAGGAAAAAGGACAAAAAGGATATGAAGGAGAGGAAAAGATTGGAAAAGGGTTAAATTGCAAATAAACCCAAGTTTTGGTATGTTACATTACTATAAGCTTCGATTAACAATAATTAATGAACCTCATTCATGACATTCATATTTTTCTTGTCTTGAGATTTGGAGCACACATATAATGAGATCATGACATAAGTAACAATGTATAAAAAATAAGAGATACATACTAATATTTAACATCATAATCATATGGTATGGAAAATATGATTTTGCAGGTTTAATAACATTGTCATCTCATACTTTTATTAGCATATAAGTATGTGGAATCAAATTAACAAAAAAATCAACAGTTTGCATTGACTTTAGGATCAAATTGCTTTCATGATCAAGACAACTGGATTGTCGGGTTAGAAGGTTGAGGATGAGTTGAATCACATCTTTGATTGGCACTTCAGCAAGACAATAAGTTTGAATATATCATGGATCAAGCACTTACTTATGAGAATGCTCACAAAAATAGAGTTTGAAATGGTAACATTTTATGGGGGTTTTATAGATTCTTTAGTTTTTCTTTTTGTGAAGCAAAAGAATACCTAACATAATTGATTAGATTTTGTGTTAGAAAAAATGAATTATTGTAACGTCTTCTACTCGTACACTTTATAAAGAAATTGTTTACTAAATCTTAAAGCACTTGGTGTGATGTTATATTACTGTGTTGTCATCATGAAGTAGATTTTGTATTAGGATTGTTTCTCCCTCATAACCATGTGCCTACAATAGAATCTCATAACCTTCTCTCGTTCTCTCCCCCTTTTTGCTAGCTTTTTGGTTTCCCTTTTGGCCCACAATATTGGTGCACAATATTGTTCTATGTTATCTATATAGTCAATAATTCATCATGCTAGAAAAAGAATCATATAGCAAATTAAATAAATGAAACATTGCAAAGGGGTTCAAAACCCAAGTATTAATTGAAATAAGGTACCAAAAGACAAAGATGAGATTAAAGAGTAATTTATGCCTCATTAGGAATAATAGGGTTGGATTTAAAATGCCCAACTGAAGGGTGGGGATTGCACATACACATACCTCATTTTAGAGTCCTAGTCATCACTTTCACATACTAGCTTGTATCTAAGTCCACTTTATCCTAATTACAAATTGTATCACATGTATTAGGGTTTTGTATAACATAAAGTGTCAGAAACCCTAGTTTTGGACTTTCTAAGAAAACCTTCAATTTAAAACTCAAAACCTAGACCATTTGGTCAGCTAGATTCTCCTTATTAAGAAAAGATATTTTTTATTAAATTTTGATTTAAAATGAATTAGTTATCAATTTTAGGGCGTTTATATAAATAAAATAGTGTTTATAATAAACATCAAAACATAGATGAAAAATAGGACCTGAAAACCCTAAAATCACAATCCTTGTGAAAAATCCTTTCCAATGACTATTTATTTGTATTTTTGTGATAAATCATCAATTTATTATAAATTTCTAAAGAACTAAACAATAGAAAATCGAGGAATGGTAGGTGGGTCAATCACTGAAGAATGGGTAATCTCCCACCATCTCCTTCCCAGTGCAAACATGTTGGAGGTTGTCAGTGAGGCCAAATTCTGCTAAGAAAGCCTGATCCCCTGATGGAGTTGGTATGACATCCCACTTCAATAATGCAGTGTAACTCTTCTTATGCCATTAATCTGGAAACACAATTTTATGATTTTGGCACCAATTAATTTGGCATGCTTGTGGATGTGCCTTGTCTTTGAGATGCCATATCCTTGATTAAGATAAGAGAGAGATGGAGAGAAGAGCTCGATATAGGCTAGGAAATGTCAGGATGCTCTTGTAGCCTCTCATGTCCTTCTTCCACCTACTTAGCTAGAGGGGAGGGTTTGGGTGTAATTTGAGATCACCCCTTACTTCCCCTTTTATAGACGAAGAGGTTCTTGTTAGCATTGTGTTGGTCCCATCGACCATTTTGCGTCGGTAGTACTGAATGATCACTATACATGGGCACGTCAGTTCCATGTATCGATATCACAACTTTGGGTAGTTTATGAACCAACATGTGGATTCTTCTGTGTCAATGGTGCTGAGTAGATATCAAATCACCCCTAATGTTGTTGTTAGTGCCTCTGAGATCACGTGTCAGTTTTACCTATTGAGTTTTGTCAGAGATATCGACTACTTTCTTGATGGTATCTGCTAATATACTTTTTGTATATGTGTAATATTTCATTATATTATTTTTCTTTGCTGCTGGACTCTTATGTAATTCTCCCACATGTGTTATTAAAAGGAGAGGTAGCACATTGATCCTCTTACAAGTTGCACATTGCCAATATCCTAATTTTTTATTCACATGGTATTAGAGCAATCAGATCCAAGGAAAGTGTAGTTGTCCCTAACTCTAGCCAGTAGGACAAGAAGCCATGTCGAGTAGCAGCTACACTGCAGGCCAAACGCCATTGGGAAGGTAGGCCGCCACCGGGCAGGACCAGTAGAGCTAGATAATAGCCAACGGGAAGTCCTCTGTTGGTCTGGTTGCCTCCAGGTGAGGGACCAATCAAGGTCAGATCTTTGGCCAGGTGGTGTGGCATCTTTAGATCTCTCCGACGACTTTCTAGAATCCCAAATCAAGCAGTCCGCATCTACGTACAGATTTCCTAATCATATCACCTCTATGTGAGATTAGGAAATATTTGCTTAGAGGCTTTTGATGCATCAAAACCATATCATCTCATCTTTCATAGAGTGACGTGTATCTCTCCATCACTCCTCTTCTCATCATAAGGTGTATCTGTATGTCTCTCCTTTTCTTGTCATGATGTGTATCTCTCCATCACATCTTTATCAACGAGATGTGTTTCTCTCTGTCACTATCTCCTTTTCATCTAAGCTATGGAGGACAATAAATCTTCTATTGTCTACAAATAAGTGTCACCAATTCCCTCTGTCAAGTTGAAAGGGAATTTTTTTTATTGTGGATGAATGTTGTCTATATCGTACTAGAGTCTAGAGATAAGGCAAAGCATGTTGATTTTGATCCTCCATCCACCATTAAAAAGGGATATGCAGAGTGGAAGCATAAAAACAACCTAATAAAGACATGGTTGTGAGGGAGCATGGAGCCTGGTATTGTCACTAGATTCATGTTCTACTCCATTGCGAAGGAGATTTGGGATGTTATTAAGAAGCACTACTCTCAAGAGAAGAATGCCCTACATCAATTCATGATATATGATTGTCTTTTTGCAAGGCGATAGGGTGACAGATCACTAGAGGAATATTTTGGGACTATTCAGTCTATTGCGCAAGAGTTGAGTTTTTATCATCATGTCACAATTAAAGAGAAGATCAAAGATAGAGATTGTCCTAGTTACAACCAAGTTCTTCTTTAGGCTGAGCCCTTCTTTCAGTTATGAAAGGAGTGTTATTTTGGTTGTTGATAAACTTCCTAGCTTAGTGGAGGCCTACTCCAAGATTCTGCAATCTAATTTTAAACTTGTACAATCTACTGCAACTCCTTCCTTTAATTAATCTTAGGCATCCATTGCTGCTATATTTAAAGGAGGGCATACTTGCTTTAGACGAGGAGGGTCCACCAACTCCAAGTGTACCTTTTTTTATCATCTAGGACATATTATTGAGAAGTGTTAGAAGAAACATGGAAGACCTAATGCACCACCTACTGGGACAACCCATTTTACTAGTGTCAATGAGTCGACAGAACCTACTATGACTACTAGTAAACCTACTTTTGCTTCTACTTTTGGAGCCCCAAGTATCACTCTCACCAAGGAATAATATGATAGATTTATTTTATCCACTCGACATCTGAACATGGGAGCATCTTCTTCAGCTAACTTGGCTTCTACAATTGGTAATCCAACTTCTTCTTTCATGGCTTCCAGTTCTTCTTCCTGGGTGGTTGATTCTGGAGCTTCACATCATATGACTGGTATGAGGAAACTGCTTCACTCCATTGACTCATATATCCCATATCAATCTGTGACATTAATTGATGGATCTGTGTAGAAAGTATTATCCAACATATCTATTTCTCTTACCCCTAAGATTGACCTTGGATCTATACATTATGTGCCTGAATTTCCATTCAATCTTCTGTCTGTTGTGAAATTAATTAGTAATGTGAAATGTACAATGACGTTCGATCCTTCTTGTTTTGTATTACATGATCTTAAGAGTATGAGTATGATTGGTGGGAGGCCTAGGAAAGGTGATCTGTACCTGTTTCACGGTGCAAGTCTACCTTGTCAGGTTCCTGCTACTCTGGCTCCTGTTATCCTTTTGAGCGATTTTCCCTTACTGTGGCACTACATATATGGTTACCCTTCTATGGAGAGTTTTTGAAAATTAGAACCAAATTTATCATAGGTATCCTATTTTAGTGTCATTCCTATCAAATTGTGAAATATCATAGAATGTCTTACCCTAGTCGTATCAACAACCGGGCTCTTTGCCCCTTTGGTTTAGTTCACAGTGATGTCTGGGGTCCTATAAAAGAAAGCAGTTATAATGGTTTTGATATTTTATTTCCTTTGTAGATGATTTTTCTCATATGACATGGATCTATCTATTAAAGAGTCCAAAGTTTGTGTTGTCCAATTTCAAACATTTTCATCAAGAAATAAAGGTCCATTTTGATTGCAATATTACACTTCTACAGTCTGATAATATCATGGAATATGTTCAACATGCTATGGCTAATTTTTATAGTTCAGTTGGAATGGTACATCATATGTCCTATCCTCACAACCCTCAATAGAATGGAGTGTCTGAGAGAAAATTGTCATCTTCTAGATATTACCAAGACAATCATGTTCCAATCCAATGTTCCTAAGATATTTGGTCAGATGCTTTACTAACTATTTGTTTTCTTATTAATAGGAATCCTTCTTCTATTCTTCAAGGATGCACTCCTTTTTCATTTTACATGCTAATGAACATCCATTTCTTATTCCTCTTAGGGTGTTTGGTTGTACCTCATTTGTTCACAATTTTGATCCTAAAGCTGAAAAATTGTCTCTTGAGTCTATTAAGACTCTATTTCTTGCTTATTCCAACACCCATAAGGGTTATAAGTGTTACTGTCCTAGTGCTCATCACATGTTTGTGTCTAGGGGTGTCACTTTCCATGAGTTCACTCCATATTTTTCTAGTGTTCCCAGTAAGGGGGAGCAATTTGTAAAAGTGAGGAAGTGCCATCATCACAAATCAGTAAGGGAGTATTTCCACCAAAATACAGTGAGATAGTGTCACCTATCATTTCTGATAAACATCCATATGGATATGTTCTTTTAGTTCAGCAATACTCATAGGTGTGTCACATATGAAGCATACCAGACCATGATGAGGTAGAGACTGTAGCCCATGATCCTTTCCCATCTTCCTCTTCTCAAGAGAGTCTTGAATATCTATGTGATATCAATGTTCCCATTGCTATCTGCAAAAGGTATTCACACTTGTACTATTCAACATCCTATTGTGGGTGTTTGTTGTTTGTCTAATTTATCTAAGCAGACTCGCTCTTGTGCTCTTGGAATTGATTCTTGCAATACTTCTAAAGAGCCATGTTGATTCTATGAAGGGTTTTGGTTGGTTACAAGCTATGAATTCTCAAATGTTTACACTAATTTAGAATGAAACATGGGAGCTTATTGATTTGCCTATAGATAAGAATGTTGTGGGTGATATATGGGTATTCACTGTGAAATGTAATCCAGATGGTTAAGTAGAGAGATTGAAAGCTAGATTGGTGGGGAAAGGATACAGTTATACATATGGTGTTGATTACTTTGAAACCTTCTCACCCTGTTGCTCGTCTTAATTTAGTGAGGATCCTTATTTCTCTGGATACCACCTTTTACCAGTCATTATTTCAGCTCAATGTAAAAAATCCCTTCCTACACGAGCATATACATGAAGAAGTATGCATGGAGCAATCTCCTAGATTTGTTGCTCAAGGGGAGTGTCAAAAGGTGTGTAGGTTGAAGAAATCCATTTATGGCTTGAAGTAGTCTCTTTGATCTTGGTTTGACAAGTTTAGTGCTATTATTTTACAGATGGGCTTCTCACATTCTGTGACTGATCATTCCTTGTTCTATTTTGGTTCTTCTATTGCAATTATCATTATTGCAGTACATGTTGATGATATTGTTATCAGTGATAGTGATTTTATCGACATATCCAATGTGAAGGATAGATTACAGAAGCACTTTCATATGAAGAATCTGGGAAAATTAAGATATTTTCTAGGCATTGAAGTACTTTTCTCTCATACATGCACTAATTTGACTCAAAGGAAATATGCATTAGATCTACTTCATGAGACAAGAATGAGTGCGTCCAATCCTGTGTGTACTCCTATGCACTATCGATGTGAAGGAAAATGCTGGTGATATTGGTTATTCAAATCTAGGGTATTATAGGAAGATGGTTGGGAAGCGGATATATTTGATAGTGACTCATCTTGACATTTCCTTTGTTGTAGGAGTGGTGAGTCAGCATATGAGCTCACCAAAGTACTTCATTGGAAAACACTCCATCGCATTTTGAGATATTTGAAAGGAGCTCCTGGAAAAGGGATCACATACTATAGACCTAAAACTCATCCATCTACTCTGGTTCTTAATGGATATGTAGATGCAGACTGGGATAGTAATCTAAATGACATAAGGTCCACAACTGGGTATTGCAATTTTCTAGTTAATCATCTTATCACCTGGAAAAATAAGAAGAAAAATGTTGTAGCTCGTTCTAGAATGGAAGCTGAGTACAAAGAAATGGCTCATGCTTGCTGTGAGTTACATTGGGTCCAATCGGTGCTTTTTAAATTAAAAATTCCTATGATATCTCATATAGAGTCAGATGTGATAATCAAGCTACTATCTATATTTCCAAACATTCCAATTTTCCATGAACGCACTAAACATATAGAAGTTAATTATAATTTTATCAAAGATCAAGTCAAGAATGGGAAAGTGGTGACTCCTCATGTTAGATCTGAAGACCAACTTATTTATGTTTTTACAAAGCCACCGGGTCCAACAATGTTTCAAAGTCTAAGTCACAAGCTAGGCATACATGATGTGTGCGCTCCAAGTTGACAGGAGTGTTAATATAGTTGTTTTATATTCCTAGTATTTAATTATGTTATTTTTATTTACTATTGGACTCTTATGTAATTATCCTAGTTGTGTTATTATAAAAGAAGAGGTAGCACATTGCTCCTCTTACAAGTTGCACATGGTAACATCCTAATTTTCTATTCACTATATCGATGTTGGATTTCCTAAGCTTCAAGGTCCTCATCTATAAATGTTGGTGCCACAGACAATGGTGTCGATGGTACCAAGTTGTGTTGTTCCTCATCATCTTTGAAATGAATGGTCAATATGACTAAGCAGCCTCTCAGTGGTATGGATGATTTTTTTTCTATATCCCTGTGATTTTGCTTGATAAGCTTCGGTGCACTAGAGATGTTATAGGTGCTACCAACATGGTTGATTCTTGCCAAGCCTCCATTTGATAAGGATTCAGTGCCACTGACCCGCCTGATGCTGGTACCAAAATATATAGGTTTCCCTATTGACGTGTATTTTACTACGCGCTAAAAACGCAAGTATACGCGTCGAGTAGTACAGGCCTTGTGAGGCCCGAGTCGAACACAGGGATACTCAGAATTGTCGGAGACTCCTACTAACTATTTGCGATCAACTAAGCCGAATAACAAATTGAGGGTTTGTTGTCAAAATTAAAAGAAAATAAAAATAAAACAAAGCAAACAATCGATTAAAGGTTAATTTAATCAATTCAAAAAGGTATCTTTAGGATTGCGGTTTAACCACGGGTTTTTCATTGTATTAGATTTTATATAATGCTTCAATCTTCTCTCTCTATCTGGGTAGTGGCCTGAAAACATAATTGCCCACTGTCGTGGTACAATTCACTACTTAGGTTTAGGTCGGTTCCACCGTCGTAGTAACCTATCCCCTAAACTAAGTGCATTACGAACGATCTCTCAGTATCCACCATTTATTTTACACCACCTTGTTCAAGGAATTTATTGATTAATGTAGGTTTCGTCTCTTTTCAGCCGTTAATCCTTCTGTCGAAGTGATTGAGGGCGTTAGGTTATTATTATGGTGATCAAGCATAACAATATATGGAGAAAACGAAGCTATACCACGGATTTAAGAGAGAAAATATGAATTACTATTATAAACTTGTCATACAATGAATTCCCGAGATACTCTCGGTCCTAAAGATGGAGGGGATTAGCCCCGCATGTTCATCTCACACAAGTACATGGTAAAAATAGGGGAAATCATATGAAAAACGTGAATTAAATGGGAAAACCCCTGAACGGAGAAGAACCGATCAATCCTTTGCGTAGAACACATGCTTTCCCACCTCTCGGTGGTGAAATCCATCTTCGGCAGCATCCGGATCGACTGGTATGAACTTATGGCCTCCGTTCTCCTTTTTCTCACTCCTCGGCACTTGTGCAATGGCTAATCGGATGCTCTCTTTTTATGGGTGGCCGTCCTTAGGTATAAGTCCATAATTAGGTCGCTAATTAACTCCAGCCGTCCGATTGAGATCATTAGAAAGCAAACTCATATCCTACGGTGTCGATACCATCGACGCGAGTCGATGGTATCGACCCGCTACAGTAGTGGCTGGCTGCAAACCCTTCCTTTATCGCGCCCGACATCATCTCGATACCATCGACTCGGGTCGATGGTATCGACTCCCTTTTTGGCGTCGGTTCTATCATTTTGCGACGTTGTAGCCTCCATTTGTCGATGGTATCGACTTAGTGTCGATACTAGCGACTGCTTCTTCGCCAGCAATCTAAAGACGTCTCGATACCATCGACATCAACGTCGATGGTATCGACTCTTTGCTGCTCCTTTCGGCTGGCAACCTGCGGTCTTGTCGATGGTATCGACTTCCGTCGATGGTATCGACGGAAGCAAATACTCGTTTGTTCTGAAATTCAAAGACAAGATCAAATAAATCCACACAAATAATAATAATGTGATAATTAATGTTCAAAATGATAAAACTAAGGGAATTTGACATAAAATGATGGCAAAGACCAAAATGGATGAATTATGCAATATTAACCATAGAAATGACTAATTAAAGCATAAAACACATATAAAATAGGTCTATAAATGCGACTCAAAATCATCGCATCACCTATTGACTCCCAGATGGTTGGTGGGTGCTACCGAAAATGGTGTCAGTAGTACCAAAAATGTGAGTTTCTGCACATTGCACAAAATGCATCAAGGAACCTTATTGAATCAATAAACATTAAATATAACATATACAAATTGTAACTAATGAAAATCCTAAAGAAAAAGTAAATAACAAAAATGAAAGTGGGTTTCTTCCCATAAGTGCCCTTGTTTGATGTCTTAGGCTTGACAAGAAGATTTTCTTCATCCTAGGTTGTCACGGAATGGTTTTGTAGAATCATCTAGGAGTATGAACTCCACCCGATCATCATCTATCCCTAGTGTCATGTATCCCCCACCAACGACAATGATCACTTCCTACACAACTTTGAATGGTCATCCTAACAACATCTCAGATCCTTGCATCTCTAGCCCATCCATGACCGCAAAGTCGGTAGGATAAATGAACTTATCAACTTTTACTACATCAACCTTGCATATCCCATATAACATCACAATGATCCATCTTCCAAATGGATTGTCATGGGCGTCTTCATTGAATTCTTTGATCCCACCTTCTAAAAGGTAGAGAGAGGCATGCGATTTTTGCTTGCCCCTGATTCATGTGCTTGTTGGAAATGTTTCCTGCCAATATAACAAGGGATGTAGAAATATCCTGGGTCCTTTCTCTTTGTCAACAAAATTCCCTGAATCAGAGAACTAACCATGTCATCAACACACAAGACATCTATATATTGTATCCATATTTTATTTTGATGATATCCTTCAAAAATCTTCAATATGTATGGATATATTCTATCGTCTCCACAAGTAGGATGTTGATGTGGAGCTTTTGGAAGATGTAAATGATTTCTTAAATTGATTTTCCTCCTTTCTCATCTTTAGACTATTTATAAATGGCACACGTGGCTTCTCCTCATGCTTTTATGGAGGAATGTATGACACATTAGGGATCTCCTCTTCTAAGCTTGTATCAATGCCACCCCCTACAACATAATCTGGCACATCTCATGTGGATGGGGTGACATGTATCTGTTTGTTCTCGATTGTAGGTGATTCCTTATTGACCATGACTGCTCTAGTATGGAGTAGAACCTTCGCCTATTCTTGATGCATGTCCATCTTTTCTAGAATGGGGATTGTGGACATAGTAATGGTGGAACATTAAAATTCCTTGTCTTATAAAACCGGTGTAGATGGGATGTCCTTGTTGCTTTTTGCATACACTATATTGGTTGAAGTGCATGTGCGTGAATAATTCATTAGCATTCTACACCCCTAGTCTTCCATATAGGTTGTTGGGAAATGGAACCTTTGGCAATATACACATTTTGATTCTAGAGTGTGTGTTGATTGGGTGTCTCCTCAGGAACATGATCTCTTTTCTTGAAAATAGAGACAAAGTTTACTTGATGTTGTTGATGACTTGTCTCTCTATTCTTTGGGAATCCCTATTGAATGTACTTCTTTATGGATGCCACCACTGTTTCTAATTGAGAGATTTGATTTTCAATATTGTGGATATGAGCCCCTTGATTTTTCTGCTGCCAATTGGATTAGTCCTGTAAAGCCTCGTTCTGGCTCATAATTCTACCCAACATCTCTTCAATCGTGCTCATATTACTAGGACACCTATCTTGTTGATATTTTTGTGAAGTGTTGCCTTGTCGTTGCTATTATGGGTCCTTATGGAAATTGTTTGGATCCTTCCAAGAGAATATAGGATCATGATGCCATGATTGTATGTTGTTGCCCCTATTATTCTACTTCTGTACGAACATGACCTCCTCTTCACATCCAGATGAGGTGCCAAATTTATCATCAAGCTTCCTTGTGAGTCTCTCCGTTTAAGCCTTAAGTTTTATGATATCCCTTGATTCAATAGCGTTCTTGATTGTTGTTGGTGCTTTTGTTTGTGTCCCCAGGATTGGCTCTTGGCCATGTTCTCAAGATGTCGTGACATCTTGTAGACTTGTTGTTAAGTAAGAACCCTACCCCTACATAGTCAATAGTAGTCCTATCCCCTTTGGGTAGGACATAATATAATGTCTTTGCTTTCCCATATAAATTAATCCGATGATCAGGGTCTTTTCTAAGAATATTCTAAAATCTCTCCCAAGCTTCTAAATATGACTGCTTAGTATGTTTCTTGAAGTTGTTAAATTTCCCCACCAATTCATTTGTCTTTTATGGTGGGAAATATCTCTTGAAAATGCATATATCATCTCATCCCAGGTTTCAATAGACTGTAGCGGTATACTTAGGACCATGCCTTGTCTTTATCTAACAATGAATATGATAATAACTTCAGAGCTCAATTATAGAGATATTGAGTGCTATTGGTCCAACACCATCGCCTTAGCATCATAGCAATGCCAAATTTTATTTGTGGTTTGGGTTGGGATGGATGAACACCAAAACCAACCTCTCGTTCTTGGGTCTGGCTCAACTAAACATGAGAATAAACATTTTACAATTTGAAGCACTCTATCTATTTTTTTTAACTTTTCTGTCTCACTCATTGACCTATCCATTCACATTTATGGGTTACAACTCCCATTCTCACATACACAAAACTTAGATGACATACCCTTTCCTCATCTCCTCCCTTGTCTGCACCACTGACTGAATTTTGCTTGATAGTGGAGCAAAACATAGTTGTGTTTTAGACTATTTAATTTTGAAGGAAATGACTCTGGAAAATATGATTTCAATGTTGTGGATTTTCAAATCACATGTTGTGGATTCCCATGTGGTATAGGATCATTGAATTCTAATTTTTTATAATGTTAGTGATATCTAACTACTTTTTTGCCCTATGTTGTTTCATTCCTACCACCTCATTCTTCTTGATTTGAATGTGAACCTTATGGGGGAAATAAGAACTTCAAGTTCTAATTTTGCTAAAGTGGGTGATATGGTCATGCATGAATAACTTGTATTTATGGTTGAACATGAAGTCTTTAAGACATATACTCATTATCTTGAACTAAATGTCAAAGTCCTTCCAGAACTATAACAAAGAGTAGCATTTTATAAGCACATCATTTTGAAAAGTCTAGTTTGATTCAAGTCATTATGTGAGTAGGATTGTTTTTCATGATCATTTATCATCCCATTCATCCTCAGTCAAAAGTGAAAGGTCTACAATGGACTCATGTCACACGTGATGCCCCCCCATGAACAAAATTAAACTCATATTGCAACCAACACACCGTTGCATTTTTACCTCTTTGTATCTTCTCTCTTATCCATCTCCCTCCTCACATATGAACTTACTGCACCTATTATACATGTTCTCACACCTTCTCCTGCCCCTCCATTTGACTAGTGCATGCGTGCCAAGAAGGGGTTCAAATCTCAAAAACGTTATGTCACTTGTAAGACCCCTAACCTTTCTTAATGATTAAACATTCTTTCTTATCTTAATTGGGTGATTACTTCCTTAATAGAACCACAACTTATGATTTGATGTCACAAGACTAAGCTGTGCTTCAATTTTGGTCCAAATTTGACACTATTTGATTAAGTTTTGCAATATATGTGATCATATGGAGTTTTATGCAATTTAACCAATTCTAAGATTTTCTCTATAATTTTCACATATTCATGTTGTGCTTAATACTATCCTTCATAATTTTTGATATATTTTCACCTATGGATGCCTAGATGCACCATCAGATTGTTTGTTCTATCTTTCTAGGGTTGAGAACCTAGGGTTTCTCACCTATGTGGTAATTTTCCAAGTATGATAGGAATTCAATGGTTCCACCTTGTGAGTAAAGATTTGATGGTTTCTCCTTGAGTAGGAATATCCAATGGACTTCGCTTTAGGTCCATAATCTTATGGAAACCCTAGATGAAGTGAACAATCTGATGGGAGATCACAATGTGCAAAATGGCTAAGTAAACCCTAGAATCTGATGGCTTCTTTGATAGTAGATATGCAAGATCTGATGGGATCTCTGATAGTACATATTGATGATATTTATAAGGCATGAAATGATGGAAAACCAAGTAATTATCCAATGGAAACTCTGACATGCATGGATAAGGATGGATTTTGAGTTTTGACACATGTCAAGCTAGTTTTCCAACCTTTTAACATCTTTCTCTCTTTCCTTGGATATACATACCCTCCACTACTCCCACAAATGAACCGTTTTCCTCCCTTATCTCATTCTTTCTCCTAAATAGACCCTAGGCCATCGTTTTGTGAGGAAGAGGCCCTTGGAGGTTGAAGCTTGGAGAGATGATGGATGCATGTCGACCTAGGGTTTGGATCAAGATTTTCTAAGGATAATCAAAGCTTCCTAACCTAGTTTATTGCCCTAACCAAGTAAGATATTCTTCTATACTCTATATTTCGTTCTTTTTGCTTCCTTATCTCCTCATCTATGGGTAGAACTCTAGAATTTCTTGATGGAAGGTCGTGCATGTGGTTGAAGGAACCCTTTTCGTCTCTCTTTGCCCTAGATCTACCTTGTTCATGAAGAAAGGAGCTACCTTGGAACTTTTGAAGGGAAAAGCTAGGGTTTTCTTGAGTCACCTTATTTTTAGACGTGAACCCCCATCTTGAGGTAGCTTATATAACTTTCATGCTATTTCTTGCTTGCTTACAACCTATTCCATATAGATCTTGCCCTAAAATTGTTATTATGAAAAGAAACAATCTTATGTGCACTACTTTACATACATGCATGATATTTGTGTGTTTTTAAGATACCCCTAGATCATGTGAACATTCCCTCTAGTATGGACATGGAATATCTTGGTTTTGATGATATGAATGAAGGTCTACCTAGTGTAGAAATCATTAGTTTAATTGGTGTTGATTTGATAGTGATATTTAGCCTATAATCCAATGGATTTTCTCTGCCTTGAGATAATGTTTGGCTAAGTGAAAGCATTTGTAAGGCCCCTAACCTATCTTAATGCTTGAGTATGCTTGATTTTATTAATAATACGCTTAGAACCTTAATCTAATCCTTTTATAAGCTTATCTAACATGTGACAATCTTATGTTTCCAGTTTGGTCTTGTTCTGATGATGTTTGAGCTTTGTATGCTAGTTTTGGACCAATTTGTGATTTACCCAATTTGAGGGGTTATCTTGCAATTTGTCACATGTTGAGTGTGCCCTTAGTTATTTTGCATCATGAGAGAGATAATAGTTCTATGGGGTGCCTTGTTGGACCTTGTTTGATGAGGTGGCATCATGTGGTGATGCTAGGGTTTCTAGGGTTTTGATTGGTGTCAACCATGTTGAGATTTGTTGAGTGTTGCGACCTTTGTTTCGAGCTTGTTGGTATGCCTTGTGTGTGTTTCAACCAAAAAAGCTTCCTTGAGTGGTTTGTTTCTACCTTGATGGTCTTGAGGTGCTTTTGTTCAAGATGGTTTATCTTTTCGAGAGGTGTTTCGACCACATGTGGTTGATAGTATTTTGTTGTGGTCGAGACAAGATGTCTCGATTTTTGTTTCAACCTCTAGGGTGGTGATGACCCAAGTGGTATATACCCCACCTAAGTTTTATCACCATGGGTTGCATGCATGTGTTTAGTGGTAGCATGGCTACTTTCTTGGTGGACGAGTGTCCCTTTGGTGGTCTCATGTGTTGACACCTCATCACCCACCTTACTTCCCTCCTCCTTTGAGTATATAAACCCTTTCTCCTTCATACAAATGATCTTTTCAGCCCTCATTCTTCTCTCCTCTCTTTTTCTCGTCCTTGAAGCTTTGTGGAGCAAGGAAGGGCTGGTCTTGGGTGCTTTGGTGGTTGATACCCCTTGCATGTGGTGTCTTGGAGCTTGATCACCTTCCTTGTGGTGATTCTTGGTGATTTCTCTTCTTCGTAAGTGGTTATTTTCCCTTTATCATGTTTTTCCTTAGATCCCTATCTTCTTCTTCTTCTCCTTTGTTGGTTGTAGACCATGGATCATCCCTGCTGGTCATTTTGTGAGAAACTCCTCATCATAAGGGTCGTAGACTATGTTTGACATAGTGGTACCCAAGTAAGAGGAAGCTTCTCTTTCTCCTTTATTCTTTTTGGTTTGGCCTAGGGTTCTTCATCCCCTTTCCTTGATCTATATCATGACCTTAGTGTTTCTCCTTGTGAGGTAACATTGTAGATGAAAGTTTCTCTTTAGTAGAGTTCTTCTTCTCTCTTGGAGATTGAGATCTTGGAGCTTGGTTCTCTACCTAAGAGGGGTTATATAACTTTCTACTCTCTTCTATTATAGAACTTCTAATCTTTCTTGCATGTTTTTCTACCTTTAAAACATGATCTTAATATGCTAGATGATGTTTCTATAACCTAGGGTTTGGATCTTGATGATGATCCTATGTGTTTTGCCTCTTTCCTTAAACCATAATCTTGGTACCTGATTTTGATGAAGTTACGAGATAGATGGTTTCCTCTTTCTTTTGAATCAAGGTTTTCCATCAGCATACAAGTGGTTCAAGTACCTTGTTGTGGTATGAAGTTTTGTTTCTGTTCTGCATGTTTTGAACATGAGTTTTATCTCTCTTATACAAGGTTCTTTCATGGTATCTTCTACGGTACACATTTTAGGGTTTTGGAGTTCCCCCGATGTTAACCTTCTATTTTGAACGTGGTTTGTCTATGTTTTGAAGGTGTTTATGTGTCGTTGTGGTAGCTAGACCTTGGTGGTCACTACACCATTCCTTTGGTTTCGGTCGACACATGACTTCAGATTTTTGGTCATGATGCTTTGTGTGGTTTTGGTCAAAACACATGGATTTTGTACCTTGGGTTGTGACTCTCTTATGTAGTGATGGTTGTGCAGCTATTTTGAGTGGGATGGTCAAGAATCCCCTCTTTGTTTCGGCCGTGACACAAGGTTTGAGTGCTTTGGTTCCATGGTGTAGAGTAGTGGGTTGGTACACATATGGTATCCTTTGTTTCGGTTGAAACCCTAACCCTAATGGGTGTTGGTCACAACATCTAAGATCGATACTCTTAATTTGGTTGATGTTTTGTTTTGGTTGAGACAATTAGTTCCTTGGTTGATTGATACATGCGGGTGTTGTGGTCGTGACATCATGTCTTGGTAGATGGTCCACACACATACATGGTATATGGTCACTAACTAAGTATCACATAATGAGATAGATACACGTGTACATGTGAATGATGTTGATACTTGGGTTATTGATATGATAGTTTAATCATGATTAAATAATGATGGTCATAATCATAAATGCTTAACACTAATAAATTCTAGGAATATGGGTGATGACATAACTAGGGTTTGGTGATTGAATCATGAGATGAAACCTTAATCAGCTATGTATACAACCTTAACTCTAATCCAAGGGTTTGTTATGCTTGTTGAACTATGACATGTGATTATGCTTTCTATCTCCTATTTGTATGGATATAACCTTATAGGTTGTATAAGTGTCATAGCTTGTGAATGCTATGGCTATAATCATGTGACACAGATTGATGGTTATGAGCCTTGTTAAGGCATGATGAGGTGACAATGCTGTGATAGGGTCAGAGGACCTGGAAGAGGCTTTATTCCTAGTGTGAGGTGTTTCCTCCAATGATATGATGAGGTATTAATATCCCAGGATAGTGCGATTATTGTGATAGCCTTGTGTGTCTGTGTGATGGAATGGTATCATGAGATGATGATACTAGTATATGCTTCAATCGTTTTATATCTTTTGAAGTTGTATTATGCCCTTCTCTTTGTAGAGTTTGTTTAGGGTTTATACGTTGTAACTTGATTGATTATAAAAGATACTCAATTGGACTAACTAATCAAGTGAAACCCTAATCATGTAGTTTCCATGTACCATAGATCCATCTTCAGCATCAGTACTTGTTCGATGGTGAAATGGGTTTTCCCGTAGTGGAAGCTCGGAGTCGTATACTACTGAGTATATGCATTTCATAGGATTGGTTGTGGTCATACCCTGGCTGGAGAATGGTCGAGGTTGTATCTCAATTATGTGATACAATATGTGTACATTATATTTGTTGAGGATGGCTATGGTCATACCTCAATAGGAGTGCGACTGCGGTCGTAACTTAGTTTCACTAGTGTTGTGCCTATATACCAAGGCAGACTAGGATGTTTTGCTGTTGGACTTTATATGTCATTGCGGCAGACTTGGACTGACCAATGGGTGTGGAGAGATCATTGGATTCTGGCTCTTCCATTGATTTTGTATGGAACTGATTTTGACTTAGCAATGTTCAGTTGGAGCATGAGTGGTATACCTTATCTCCTCATGGCATAATAAAAGATGTAATACAACCGTGTAGTGTACTTGCTTAGTGTCAAATATGAATAACATTGGATGACCCCCTTTCTTTATCATTGTACTGATTTCTTGAATTATAATGCAGTAACAAAAATCAACTGTTATGTGTGTTATTTATATTCCTTTTTAACCTATTAATTGTTCTATTTCTCAGTGGTAACTACCTAGTTTACTTAATTTTCTCTATCAGTTTAATACATATCATTTAGCTAAATCCGCTCAACCTATTAAGTATGTTATCAACTTGCTTAGTTACCTGTGCTTTTAATAGACATTGGTGGAGAGTTATATCTCTCTCTGGGATGCTTGGTCTCACCCTGTGGGTTTCCACATCTTTTAGCCGGTCGACCAGGAAGAGGTAGAGGTCTTGTTGTTGAGGCTGAGCAGTAAGAGGAGCAGTAGTTGTGTATAGGTTGGATAAGCTTCTTGTGTTTTGTAGTAGATTCCTATGTGTCGTCGTTGTACTCTTAGGTCCTTGGGGGAGTTTTGTAGATGTTGTATATCAAGATGACATTTTGTCTTTATGCCCTAGTTGTATAGATATGGCATGTATTATGTGAGAAGGTTATTATATGTGCAAGATGTGTCTAGTGAGCCAGTGGATAATGCTATGTGATAATCTTTTGGCAGGTGTTATATATATACAGGTGGCTTTTGTGGACTCATATATGATAAGTTACAACTTTTGTGGTCATGTGAAAACAGTTTTAATTTCCTGTGATTTTTGGTAACTTGGTTGTTTAGTATTAGTTCCACATTTTGTTTTGAGTAATCTCGCTCTGTGGTGCATTGGGGCGTCACAAAAATGGTGGTTCTACATGGCCTTGGAATAATGGGTCTATTAAAAAAGTAGATGGTGATGGTATTACCTAGAGTGAGAAACTTTAACCCTACTTGATATATGAACCCTTGAATATGCAAGTCAATAATCAAATAACTAGGTTAAGTAAATGAAATGATGGTTATGCAAACTCAACAATGAACCGATGGGCATACTAGGTACTTGCACAAAGTTTTGACTAAGTCTCCAAAAGATTATATTGTTCTCTTTTGGTTAAGTACAACTAAGATCTGATGGTCCTATCCGTAGTTAAGTCTTCAATAAATGGTTTGGATAAGGAGAAAAATAAATAAATCAATGGATAACTTAGGTATAAGATTTTGAGTTTTTGACTAAGTCTAGAAAAAACTGATGGTCTTACCATATGTGCAAAGACTTAATGGTACATTTATTATGGTTTAACTTAGTTTATAAATCAATGATTTTCACTATAAGACCCGATGTCTTTGTTGACCATCAATTAAAGATCGTGACATGATACTCTCACTAAGTTCCTTAATGATCCTATGGGATGCCTATATTTATCAAAATAGTTGATGGGTTAACTATATGTGTTGATTAGGTGATACTACTCAACATACACCTTTAAACTAATAAACTGATAGGTTTATTTAGTGAATAGAATTATGATTTGTCTACCACCCAATCCAATGGTTTTGTTGTCCATCAATGATTCAAAGGTCTTGAATTTGACTAAGTACCATAATGATTAGATGGACTAGTTCGTGGCTACATCCATCAATGATCTGATGATATTAATTTTGGCTAAGTGTCCAAACAGTCTGATGGTCTTGTTGTTGGCTATGTATCCTAATGATCCATGGGTTTATTTGATAAGTACAATGATGTTTCATCTAACCCTAATCGATGGTTGTGTTGATCACTAATGATCTGATGATTATGTATTTGGCTAAGTACCATAAAGATCTGATGGCTTTGCTTTTGGATAAACCCACTAATGAACCAATGATCATGTTTTGGCTAAGTAATATTAATGACCCGATGGTTGTTCCTTGAGCTAAGTTTTTCAATAATCCGATGGTTTTGAATTTTTCTACGTACTTCAAAAATATGATGGGATTTCTAATTAGTATAAGAATTAATGTTTTTGACTAAGTATAAGAATGAACTGATGGTATTCCTACATGAATTAAAATAGTTGATGGGTTACCTATGTGCCTACCTAAGTGTGTCATAGAAATAATGGTTTTCCCTATTTTTATCTTAGTATACAAATAAAACAATGGTTTCTCTATTTATTGCCTAAAGGGTGTTAATAAATAGATGGTTTATCTATAAATGTAGAATTATGATAAAAACTCTATCTATGATTATTAAATCACCCTTATAATGGTGGAATAGTGATAAGTTGATACCTTTATCATCTACTAATGTTGAAATGATAAATGGAGACTCTTCTTATTACTAATGGCAACTTTGTTATGTTACCCTTGAGAATGTCGTAATAATTCATATGATTAATAAAACATGATGATGTGTATGAATTTAATGAGTGTGTTGATGATATGTTAATCCCTCTATAATGCATGGAAGGATAATGATGTACATGAGAAAGTGGTAATGTTATGGTCTGAATGACCTTTGGGCATGACCTGATCCCCAAAGAAGGTGTAATACTCTTCATAAGTGATAAGGATTAATATCACGTGATGGTGTGATAAAGAGTATATTCTCATGGATGGCAATGAACTAGTACCTTGTGATGTTGTAATAGGAAATACATATCATACGTTTTATATCTTCTGAATTTGTTAGATACCAATGTTTTCTAGAAATGAATTAGGGTTTGTATGTCAAACTTGGTTGATGAAGCTTTAACTCACCCAATTGGCAATAACTATTCAAGTGAAACCCTAATCATGCCAGTAACTATTCAAGTAAAACCCTAATCATGTAGTGATCTGTGCCATAGGACCATTCCAGTGTCAGGTATTGCTAGATGGTCAAATGGGTATTCCTGAGGGGAAGCCCAGAGTCATATATTATTGAGTATATGGGGGTGTGAGATACTATGTGTCCTTATCATCCTGCTCCCAAGGTGATGGAGAATGGTTCAAGGTTGTCTCTCAGATGATTATGAATATGAATATTTGTATATGAGATGTGATTGATGACAGCTCTGGTTGTACCTCAGATGATGGGGTTATATACCCTGTTTTCTAGTGTTGTGGCTTGTAAACCTAGGGCAGACTAGGTTGATTGCATCTTGACTAATATATCAAGGTGGAAGACTTGTACTAACTGAGGGGAAGAGATCTTAAGATTCAAGTTCTCCTAGATCTTGTATGGTATTGATTACAACTTCATAGTGGTCACTTGGAAGTTGAGTGGTATGCCTTAAAATTCCCAAGGCTTAATAAAAAGAGTAATACAACTTTGTAGCATATCTGTTAGGGTCATACATTGATTCAGATTGGATGATAACCCTTGCTCGTATCTTATAATGCATAGATGATATAGATTGTGATATAGTGAGTTATCTATCTTATGTTTTTAGCTATGCTTATGATATTAGCCATGCTTATGCTGTTAGCTATGCTTATGATGATAGTTATGCTTATGATGATATCTATGCCTATGATGTTAGATATGTCAGATCTGTTATTAATAATGTGAACCTTTCAATTAAGATTCTAATCATGAATGTTCACAATAAAGCTTTTATATATGGATTTTCAATCCTATTAAATTACCTGCTTTACATGTTTAATTATATAATATGTTGTGAGCAATACATATTTTTAAGAGTTATATCTCTTGCTGGAACCTGGGTCTCACCTTGTGGGTCACCACATCTTTGTAGGTGGTCTTCAACAATGCCAGTAGACCCGTGGTAGCAAGGAGGAGCTAGGTGTAATAACCTTAGAAGAAAGTTGTTTAGATGTCTATTGTGTCTTAGAGTCGTCCCTGTACTCCTAGGCTTGGGTGGAAAAGTTTTTGTATGATGTTTTGATCGACTCAATCTTTTGGTAGCTTTTTGATGTTGATATATGTTGTATATGTGGATGTCACCTTCTGTATACATGTTGTGGCCGAGGGCACAAAACAGTTGTAAAATATACCTGGTTTGGTATATGAATTAATGCAGGACATTTGACCTATATGTAAATGTTCTTAAACATGTTTGTGAAGTTCCAATCAATTTTAATTTTTCCCCTTTTTAGGGATATGATTAATTATTGATTGATTGTGTTTTGGTTTTGAGTAATCTCATTTAGCGTGGCAGCATGTCACATGCACCCTTTCTCACGTGCCTAGTTTATGCGCAAGAGAGGGTGATTTTCTTATGGTGGGACCTGCCTCGAAGGTGGATTTGAGGACGTGACATACCACACTAGTATTGGGGTGATTTTGCTATTGTGCTTATATAATTAATGTGGGTGCAACTGAGAAAGAAAAAGGAGGTGGAAGTGACAAATGGTAATGGAGAGAGAAAAAGTGGGGAGTGAAAAGGTGGTATACAATAATGGAGAGAGAAAGAGCATGAGAGTGATAAGGAGAGGAGGATAGAAAGTTGATGCCACTTTGTTAAAAGAGAGAAAATATGAGAGGAGGGAAGTGTTAGGAGGGAGGAGGAATGTAATATAGTGAGAAGATGGAAGTGATGACGAGAGAAGTGAGGAGGGAAGGGTTGCAATGGAAATAATGGGGAAAGAGGAAGAAAGTAATGGGGAGAGGTGATATAAGTGAGGAGGCAAGTAATAGAGAAAGAGGTCATAAGTAATGGGGAGAGAATATAAGTGAGAAGGGAAGTAATTGGGGAAGAGGTAGGAAGTAATGGAAAGAGGAATATGAGTGACGAGTGAAGTAATGAGGAAAGAAGAGGAAAGTAATTGGGAGAGAAAATATAAGTGAGGAGGGAAGTAATGAGGGAAGAAGAGGAAATTAATAGGGAGAGAGAATATAAGTGAGGAGGGAAGTAATGAAGAGAGAAAACCTAAGTTATGAGGGAAGTCATGGGAAAATATGAGGAAATTAATAGAGCAAAGTCCAAGGGGGGCTCTCCTGCCAGCTCTCTTAGGTTCGATTCTTGTTGGGAGCAAGCTCAATGCAAATAAAAACTGGAAAGTGGGGATTCTGACTAGACATCATTACGACAACACAATACATTATCACATGTGACATGGGGTGAGTGAGAACCACACATATAACCTTGGGGTTAAACCTACTAGGGTGAGTCCATTAGTGGCACTGCCTAGAGGGGTTCCTCGTCACAGAAAAGTGTAGAGGGAGAGGAGAAAAGTTAGGAGGAAATCAAGAGGGAGATAGTAAAAAGTGACTAAAGCTTAATGCAAAATGACCAAAACTAGGTGCAATGTGACCAAAATTGGGTGCAAAGTGACCAAAATTGGATGTGACCAAAACCAAAAATGGGTGTGAAGGGACTTAAAGTGGGCAAAAAATGACATAAATTGGCCGAAAATGATAGAAAAATTGGGTACAAAGTCTCTAAAAGTGGGTGTAAAGTGACTGAAGTTGTAAGGACCCTGACCTGCGTTTAGGGTTTACCCTGTTTGTTTTGCTTAATCTTCGGTGGTTTGATGCTTGCTAATCACCTTGGAGTGGTGATTAGGGTTTTTGTTGTGCTTTGTTGAGAGTCTGAGGGGCTACTTGCAAATAACCCAAGTCTAGGGTTTTGTGTGCAAGTTTGCCATCTTGTGAGATGTTTTCCCCTCTTTGCTTCCTCTAGGGTTGAGAGGAAGGCTTGGGCTTGTTGTTTGAGTTTCTTGGGCCTTGCTTGAGTTTGTTTGGGCCTTGAGGTGCTTTGTTTGGGCTTGCTTGAGACTTGTGTCGGCCAAGACCATCTTGTGTCGCCCAAGGGAGAGTGTGTGTCGACCTAGAGGTGGTGTGTCGACCTGGAGTAGTGTGTGTCGCCCAGCAGAGCTGCTAGTTGTGTCGCCCATGTTGCTTGGTCCAACCTTGACCATGTTTGGTGGACACTTGGTATGTATCTTTGACAAGTGTCTCTTGGTGTGCTAGAGTGTTGGCTTGAACCCTAGGACAAGTATCCCTTCGGTGGAAGACACTTAGCATGGATCTACCTTGGTTTCTCCTCCCCTTCTTTCTATATAGGTAGCTCTTTCCCTTGCCTTAGCTTCTTTTGATCTTTTGGTCTCTCCTCCACCTTGAGTGCACGACACTCCTCCCTCTCTTGCTTGTGTCGGCCGAGACACTCTCCTGGAGTTGCAGTGGTGGCCGATACCCTCTCTTGGATCAGCTTTGGTGGACGACATCCTTTGGAGCTCGAAGTGCATCTTCTTCCTTGGAGCTTGGAGCTTAAGGCGGGTTGCATAACTTCTAACCCTTACTTCTTTACCTCTTGTTCTTATTCTTGTTCATAGATTAGTAGCTTATACTTGTACCTTGCTTGAGTTTCCTTTGGTGGCCGATCCCCCTCTAGGGTTCAGGGTTCCTTTGTGTCCCTTACTTTCTAGGGTTTGAGTTTCCTTGAGTTGGAGGTAGGTGATGACCCTTGGTTGGGCGACATCCTCTCTTGCCTTGATGATGGGCGATACCCTACCTTGGTTTGGGTGTGTTGGGAAACATCCTCTCTTGTGATGGTGTTAGTCGACATGGTGACCATGTTGGGCGATATGGTTCCTATGATAAGCAACACCTTTGTTCTTGTGTTGGGCGAGACCCTCTCTTGTCTTGGTGTTGGGCGAGATGAGTACCTTATGATGGGCGACATGGTGAGTGCTCTTGTGTTGAGTGATAGGTCAAGCTAGTGAGGTGTTGGCCGATGGATGTTGTTGGGCGATACATCTTGAGGTGTTGGCCGATATAGCTTTGTAAAGCTTGATGGTTGTTGGTGTCGGACGACATGGCCATATGTGGCTTGCCCCCTTATGTTGACCGATAGGACTATGCTTGGTGTGCTGGCCGATAGCCCTAATGGCCGATAGCCATGTTGGGCGACAACCTTGGGTAGTGATGGCCGATAGGGTTGGTGTGTGTGTGTCGTCCGATAGGCCATGATAGGTTTTAGTGAGGGTTGATAAGAGTTATGGTGAGAGTCTTGTAATCCTATAGTAACGGTCCTTAGTGTAATGGAAGTGGATGCTCATGCATAAACGAATAGCGACAGTGTTGCCTTGATTAATGATAACTATAACAATGTAAATGATAGCCATGATGATAATGTTGTTGATAGCAATGATAATTAATAGTCGTGTGATGATGGTAATGATTTGCTAGTAATGAAAGTAATAATGTCGATTAATGATGGTAATAATGTTGCTAAGTGACAGTTACATTAATAGTTGGCTTAATGACATGGCAATAAAGATAATAGTGGATGATAATGCTGATAATATTAATGATGATAATGGTAGTAGTGATGATAATGAGGAAGGTAATGGTAATAAGATGCATGATGTGATCCTTATGCTTATTTGTTAATAATAAAGAAAATGATAGTAATGTTGATCATAATAATGATGGCAATAATGGTAGTAATGATATGCATGAAGTAATCCTTGTACTTAATTGTTAAATGAGAATGGTGATAGTTACACTAATAGCTTTCATAATGATACTAATGATTATAGTGAATGGTGACATAATGGTAGTGGTAACAATAGTACTTGTTAAGTATGTTTGAGCATCTTGATTATTCATATAGTTCTGAGATAAGGATAATTATAGATATGGCTTGTTGATAATGTACTTTATACACTTGATCAGCAAATAGTGTAAGAATGATAAGTAGAAGTATCTTGAATAGCATTTCATGATGGTAGCATATTCCTTATGATTGAATCTACGATTATTGTGTACTCTAACCATGCATGAGATGATTAGCCTTGAAAAGGGTTATGAGACACATGTGATGAGTAACATCACTTGGTAATTACTCTGGTTAATATAATGATATGTATAATGTGTTAAGTTCCATGATGATGATGTGAGCCTTGAGAGGCATTGACAGTACCTGATGAGGGATTGAGATCCCATGGTATGTGATGATCCTCGAGATGGATCTGGATGGTTGGCAAGAGGCCAAGTGGTAACATGTGATGTTGGATCCTTGTGATGGATCAGGTTGATGTGATTAAATAATGATATAATGTTGTTTACTTTCCGTTATATCTTGCATGTTATACAACGTGGTTGAATCCTACAATCCATCTAAAAGATACTAATTAATCCTAGTGAAATATATCATGTAGTTTGCCCTGGCCATAGATCCATCATCGTCAGGACTTGGTGATAGTGAAATAGGTTCTCCTACGGGTTAACCTGGAAGTGCATATTGTTGAATATGTGTAGGTTGCTCCTAGCCTGAAAATGAGGAGGTAAGAGTGTAACTTCGGTTCAGACTCAGATATGTATGAAGAGCATGGTGAACAGGCCCATGGCTCAGGATATGTGATGTGAGGAGCATGAATGCGTTCATGGCTCAGAGCACGGTGAATAGGCCCGTGGCTGAGTTTTACTAGCGCTGAGACCTGTACCAAGGCGGGCTAGAGTGAGGGTAGCCTATGGAGCTGACCCTGTGGCTTAGACCACTTCAGTATGTGACTGCGGTCCTGCTTGTGTTGTACTCGTGTACTGACCATGAGGTGGGAGGTCGTGGAGTCCGGCTCTTCCATTGACCTTGCATGGCACCGACTTGGGTTTCGTAACCGAAGGTTGTATTTGAACGGTACGGTTCAAATCCTCAGAGCTTAATAATACGTAACACAGCCGTTTAGTATTTACTGCTTAAGATAAACACTTAACATTGGTTGAGGCCTTGTTTGTGTAATATCTTTGTTATATCTTGCAGGTTATGTGACAATATGTCTTATCTTGATAAGCAGGTTATGTGACATTATATCTTGTTCTGTTAATCATGTTACATAGGGATACAACTTATCTTGCTAATCATATTCCTTGAGATATCTGGTTATATGCTTTTGCATAGAGAGTAAGCTTGTCGGTAAAAATAATCTATTTTATATAGACTGCTCTTGTTATACCTGTTATTTGATATCTGTTGTTATTGTATATCTTGCTGAGTCTCTGTAGTTGCGGTGGGGAGTTATGTTTCCTGCTGGGACAATTGTTCAATTGTCTCACCCCACTGGTTTAACCCCTTTTTAGGTGGTCGAGGTAGACATGGTCGTGGTCGTGGTGTTGCGGCCGAGCAGCTTGAGGAGCAGTAGAAGGCAAGCGTTGGACATGCTGCTGTTTTGGATGTTTTGTAGTAGAGTCTAGAGTCATCCTTGTACTCTCAGGTCCTTGGCTGTGTTTTGTCGTTGTTTCACGATGACCGATCGATGATGTTTGTATATCCTGCTGTTGGCCGGATGCGGGCCTTTATGTATGTGAATAGGTGGTGAAATCATGTGATGGATGAGCAGCTGTTTCTGTAAGGTGTAGACACGTATCAGATCTCGTGTATGTATATATATATGACATATTTCTGTGTAGGATGAGGACTGGAAAGTAATAGTTTCATAGTTTATCAGTTTTCCGCAATCGGTTTTAATTAACCCGTGTTTTCAATAATCTGTGGTTATGGTGATTTCCGCACATTTTCGCGTAACACCTCGTTATCTATGTGATAATGGGATGTGTTGCCACAAGTTTTTGGTATCAGAGCTTTAGGTTCGCTGAGTCTACAGGGATTTAGGACTAGGTTGAGTCTGTTCTCATGAGTTTTCCAGGTTTTCTTACAATATCTTCTACCCTCAGTGGAAGAAAAGTCAAGATGTCTGGAAACCATGAAGAACACTCTGTTGAGTATAGAGATGTTGCATCGGTTGATGGAGCAGATGGACAGGCGCATGAAGATCGGGTGCCTGAGGTTCCCCAATTTAACCCAGCCATACTTGAACATCCTGCTTACCAACAGCTTATGGGGCAGTTAATGGCTACGATGAATCTCATGGTTGATAGATTACCAGTGCCTCCTCCGCGAGCACATGTTCCCCATGGAGAAGCATCGGGTATTGGGAAGACCTTCAAGCGGCTTCGCCGAGTTGGAGCTTCGGATTATGCTGGGACGGCTGATCTAGCGGATGCAGATATGTGGCTGACAAGTCTCAAGAAGGCTTTCCAGATCCTTGACATCCCCGAAGCAGACAAGGTAAAGCATGTTGTCTACCTTCTGAAGGGTAGTGCTGGTCACTGGTGGACCATCGAGGAAGAGAAGCGGCCTGGTGAGGTGATCTGTTGGGAAGTGTTCCGACGCGAGTTCGTCACCAGATACTTTCCAAAGACGTATCTGGATGAGAAGGTGAGTCAGTTCGAGAATCTGAGGCAAGGAACGATGAACATCACCGAGTATGAAGCCAAGTTTATGGATTTGTTGAGGTTTTGTCCTCACATGGTGGCAACAGATGAGGAACAGATCAGACGTTTCGAGAAGGGTTTGAGTGCTGAGTTGAAGACCCCGGTGTCTGCGTTGGAGAACCGAGAGCGGTTTGCGACGTTCGTGGAATCAGTTCAACAGATCGAGAGGACAGTACAGGAGAAAAGAGAGTCTATGTCCCTTAAAAGACCTGCTCAGTTTCAAGGACGGAGGTTCGGTGGCCTTAAGAAGCCCAGGTTTTCAGCACCGTCAACGATGAGAAGTTCTGGTGTGTCATCTCAGTGGTCTCTGAGTAGAGGAAGAGGTTATGTTTCTTCGCCATCTAAGGCGCACAGTTCAGCTTCTGTGGTAGTGATAGGGCCAGCTAGGCCACAGTTTGAGGACAAGGCATGTCATCTTTGTGGACAAGTCGGGCATTTCAGGCTCAATTGCCCGAATAGAGACGTTGAAGTGACGCAGCAGCTGAGACAGAGTTTTCAGAAGTCAGAGAGACCACAGCCCAGTGGTAGCAGAGGTCGAGGACGCGGTCAAGCATATCAAGCTGGATCATCTGCTCAAGGAAGCAGAGGTCGTGGACAGCAAGCAACGACTCGATTCTATGCCATGAATCAGCCGGAGGCGGTAGTCAACCCGTGAGTGGTGACAGGTCAGATGGAGTTATTTCATTCTGATATGTCTTCTTCTTGCTTTATATTTGTTCTAGTTGACTCGGGTGCTACACACTCTTTTATCGCCTATAGTATGCTTGAAAACTGTCGTTTACCTGTTAGTTGTAAGAAGGATAGCTTGCTGTTAGAAACCCCTCTTGATGGTCCCTCTTTGCTTCGAGAAGAGTGTCCATCTTGTGTTTTGTCTTTCTCGGGACATAGTATCCAAGTGGATCTTATACCACTTGATATGCATGGTTTCGATGTTACCCTTGGGATGGATACCTTAGAGAGGTATAAGGTTGTCTTGGACTGTGGTAACAAGAAACAGGCAGTGTTCGATGTTGCTGGAGAGAAGTAGATCTTCCAGGGAGATAGGAAGATTCTTACGACGTGTTTGGTATCAACTATGGTGGCAAATAAGTTGTTACAACAAGGATGTGGGGCGTTCCTAGCTCACGTGGTGGATACCATTGTGGTTACCAAGGCGAAAGGTCCTAGTCTTGAGGAGGTGCCAGTTGTTCGAGAGTTTGCAGACGTGTTTCCTGAGGAGTTTCCTTGTGTTCCTCCACCCCGAGAGATTGATTTCGAGATCAATCTGGTTCCAGGGACACAACCAGTTGCACAGTCAGCGTATAGGATGGCTCCAGCAGAGATGGCAGAGCTGAAGAAGCAGTTACAAGAGTTGTTGGAGAAAGGTTTTATCCGACCGAGTACGTCGCCGTGGGGTGCTCCCGTGTTGTTCGTTAAGAAGAAGGATGGCTCGACGCGGTTGTGTATAGATTACCGGCAGTTGAACAAGGTCATGATCAAGAATAAGTACCCGTTGTCGAGGATAGATGATCTATTCGATCAGTTGCATGGTGCTACAGTGTTTTCAAAGATCGATCTACGGTTTGGATATCATCAGTTGAGGATAAAGGCGGATGACATACCAAAGTCAGCTTTCAGGACGAGGTATGGTCATTTTGAGTTCGTGGTTATGCCGTTTGGGTTAACCAATGCACCTGCTGCTTTCATGGACCTGATGAACAGAGTGTTTTGTCCGTTCTTAGATCAGTTTGTTGTAGTCTTTATAGATGACATCTTGATCTATAGTCGGGACAGGCTAGAGCATGAGCAACATCTTCATCGAGCGTTGACTCTTCTTCGTCAACATCAGTTGTATGCCAAGTTCAGTAAGTGTGAGTTCTGGTTGGATGAAGTGACTTTCTTGGGTCATGTGATATCTGCAGAAGGAGTCAAAGTAGATCCGAAGAAGGTGGAATCCGTTGCGGATTGGGAACAGCCGAAGACGCCGACTGAAGTTCGTAGTTTCCTTGGTTTGGTTGGATACTACCGGAGGTTTATCAAGGACTTCAGTGTGATCACTTTGCCGATGACGAAGTTAACCAGAAAGGATGTACCTTTTGTTTGGGATGATCGATGTCAGCAAGCTTTCCAGAGTTTGAAGGAGAAGCTGTCCAGTGCTCTAGTGTTGATCTTACCAGATCCTGGGAAAGGCTATGTTGTTTTCTGTGATGCTTCCAAGAAAGGTTTAGGTTGTGTGTTGATGCAGGAAGATCATGTGGTTTCTTTTTCCTCACGACAGCTCAAGAAACATGAGGAGAACTATCCGACTCATGACCTGGAGTTAGCGGATGTGGTTCATGCGTTAAATATTTGGAGACACTATTTGTATGGGGAAGTGTGTCAGATCTTTACGGATCATAAGAATCTGAAGTACATCTTTACGCAGCAAGAGTTGAACATGCGACAGCGTCGATGGATAGAGTTGATCAATGATTACGACTGCACTATCGAGTATCATCCTGGTAAGGCGAACGTGGTGGCTGACGCGCTTAGCAGAAAGTCTTCTTCTCTTTCTTCAAAGATGGCACAGTTGAGTTCTATGGTATGACATAAGCGAGATATGTTTGTTTCTCTTCGACAGATGAATGTGCAGATGGAAGTTTCTTTATTGTCTAGTCTTTTCGCACAGATGCAAGTTAAGCCTACGTTGAGACAGCAGATCAAGGATGCACAACAAACAGATGATGCAGTACAGTTGATCAGATCAGAGTTCGGCAGCAACAAGCGTGATGGGTTTCATGAGTCTGAGGATGGACTAGTTTGCTATCGTGATAGGATGGTGGTTCCAGATGCTGAGGATATGAGGGAGTTGGCGCTTGAGGAAGCACATACGTCGATGTATGCGATGCATCCAGGTGTCACCAAGATGTATCATAGTCTGAAGGACTTGTATTGCTGGCCCGGTTTGAACAGAGATGTAGCTGAGTTTGTGGCGAGATGTGCGGTATGTCAGCAAGTGAAGGCTGAACATCAGAAGCCGGCAGGTACATTACAACCTTTGCCGATACCGCAGTGGAAATGGGATCACATAACCATGGATTTCGTAGTTGGTCTACCTCGGACAACTAGGAATCATGATTCCATTTGGGTGGTAGTGGACAGATTGACTAAGTCTGCCCATTTCCTACCAGTGAAGACGACGTATACAGCTGAGAAGCTAGCTCGAGTATATGTGGATGAGATAGTACGTTTGCATGGTGTGCCAGTGACGATAGTTTCTGACAGAGGTCCTCAGTTTACGAGTCATTTTTGGGAACAGTTGCACAAGGCGTTGGGAACGCAGTTAAGGTTCAGTACAACTTTTCACCCGCAGACAGATGGACAGTCTGAAAGGACTATTCAGATTTTGGAGGATCTCCTTTGAGCTTGTGTTTTATAGTTTCTAGGCAACTGGGATATACATCTGAGTTTGATAGAGTTTGCCTACAACAACAGTTATCAGCAGATCATTGACATGGCTCCTTATGAGGCTTTGTATGGAAGGAAGTGCAGATCTCCTTTGTGTTGGTATGAATCAGGTGAGTATCAGCTTTTGGGTCCTGAGTTAGTACAACAGACGACAGAAAAGATCAAGATGATACAACAACAGTTCAAAGTGGCACAGGACAGGCAGAAGTCTTATGCAGACAATCACTGATGACCTTTGGAGTTCTAGGCGGGAGACAAAGTGTACCTTAAAGTCTCGTCGTGGAAAGGTGTGCTAAGGTTTGGACGAAAGGGTAAGTTAGCTCCCAAGTATATGGGACCTTACCCAGTCAGAGCATGTGTTGGCAAGGTAGCTTACGAGATAGAGTTGCCTCCCGAGTTGCATAGGTTGCATCCAGTGTTTCATGTCAGTATGCTGAAGAAAATTCATCCAGATTCAGGTATAGTGATACAGCCAGTTGAGGTTGAGCTTGATGAAAATGTGACCTACGAGGAAGGTCCTATAGCGATCCTTGACAGAAGGATCAAGAAGCTGAAGAGGAAGGACCTGGTTCTTGTGAAGGTTCTTTGGCAGCTTTGTGGCGTTGAGGAAGCCTCGTGGGATCTTGAGGAAGAGATGAGGAGGAGGTATCCCTCGCTTTTCTCTTCAGATTTTGGGGATGAAATCCCTTAAAGGGGGTTAGATTGTAAGGAAACTGACCTGCGTTTAGGGTTTACCCTGTTTGTTTTGCTTAATCTTTGGTGGTTTGATGCTTGCTAATCACCTTGGAGTGGTGATTAGGGTTTTTGTTGTGCTTTGTTGAGAGTCTGAGGGGCTGCTTGCAAATAACCCAAGTCTAGGGTTTTGTGTGCAAGTTTGCCATCTTGTGAGATATTTTCCCCTCTTTTCTTCCTCTAGGGTTGAGAGGAAGGCTTGGGCTTGTTGTTTGAGTTTCTTGGGCCTTGCTTGAGTTTGTTTGGGCCTTGAGGTGCTTTGTTTGGGCTTGCTTGAGCCTTGTGTCGGCCAAGACTAGCTTGAATCGCCCAAGGGAGAGTGTGTGTCGACCTAGAGGTGGTGTGTCGACCTGGAGTAGTGTGTGTCACCCAGCAGAGCTGCTTGTTGTGTCGCCCATGTTGCTTGGTCCAACCTTGACCATGTTTGGTGGACACTTGGTATGTATCTTTGACAAGTGTCTCTTGGTGTTCTAGAGTGTTGGCTTGAACCCTAGGACAAGTGTCCCTTGGGTGGATGAAACTTAGCATGGATCTACCTTGGTTTCTCCTCCCCTTCTTTCTATATAGGTAGCTCTTTCCCTTGCCTTAGCTTCTTTTGATCTTTTGGTCTCTCCTCCACCTTGAGTGCACGACACTCCTCCCTCTCTTGCTTGTGTTGTCCGAGACACTCTCCTGGAGTTGCAGTGGTGGCCGATACCCTCTCTTGGATCAGCTTTAGTGGACATCCTTTGGAGCTTTAAGTGCATCTTCTTCCTTGGAGCTTGGAGCTTAAGGCGGGTTGCATAACTTCTAACCCTAACTTCTTTACCTCTTGTTCTTATTCTTGTTCATAGATTAGTAGCTTAGACTTGTACCTTTCTTGAGTTTCCTTTGGTGGTCGATCCCCCTCTAGGGTTTAGGGTTCCTTTGTGTCCCTTGCTTTCTAGGGTTTGAGTTTCCTTGAGTTGGAGGTAGGTGATGACCCTTGGTTGGGCGACATCCTCTCTTGCCTTGATGATGGGCGATACCCTACCTTGGTTTGGGTGTGTTGGGAAACATCCTCTCTTGTGATGGTGTTAGTCGACATGGTGACCATGTTGGGCGATATGGTTCCTATGATAAGCAACACCTTTGTTCTTGTGTTGGGCGAGACCCTCTCTTGTCTTGGTGTTGGGAGAGATGAGTACATTATGATGGGCAACATGGTGAGTGCTCTTGTGTTGAGTGATAGGTCAAGCTAGTGAGGTGTTGGTCGATGGATGTTGTTGGGCGATACATCTTGAGGTGTTGGCCGATATAGATTTGTAAAGCTTGATGGTTGTTGGTGTCAGACAACATGGCCATATGTGGCTTGCCCCCTTATGTTGACTGATAGGACTATGCTTGGTGTGCTAGCCGATAGCCCTAATGGCCGATAGCCATGTTGGGCGACAGCCTTGGGTAGTTATGGCCGATAGGGTTGGTGTGTGTGTGTCGGTCGATAGGCCATGATAGGTTTTAGTGAGGGTTGATAAGAGTTATGGTGAGAGTCTTGTAATCCTATAGTAACGGTCCTTAGTGTAATGGAAGTGGATGCTCATGCATAAACGAATAGCGACAGTGTTGCCTTGATTAATGATAACTATGACAATGTAAATGATAGCCATGATGATAATGTTGTTGATATCAATGATAATTAATAGTCGTGTGATGATGGTAATGCTTTTCTAGTAATGAAAGTAATAATGTCAATTAATGATGGTAATAATGTTGCTAAGTGACAGTTACATTAATAGTTGGCTTAATGACATGGCAATAAAGATAATAGTGGATGATAATGCTGATAATATTAATGATGATAATGGTAGTAGTGATGATAATGAGGAAGGTAATGGTAATAAGATGCATGATGTGATCCTTATGCTTATTTGTTAATAATAAAGAAGATGATAGTAATGTTGATCATAATAATGATGACAATAATGGTAGTAATGATATGCATGAAGTAATCCTTGTACTTAATTGTTAAATGAGAATGGTGATAGTTACACTAATAGCTTGCATAATGATAATAATGATTATAGTGAATGGTGACATAATGGTAGTGGTAACAATAGTACTTGTTCTATATGTTTGAGCATCTTGATTATTCATATAGTTCTGAGATAAGGATAAGTATAGATATGGCTTGTTGATAATGTACTTTATACACTTGATCAGCAAATAGTGTAAGAATGATAAGTAGAAGTATCTTGAATAGAATTTCATGATGGTAGTATATTCCTTATGATTGAATCTACAATTATTGTGTACTCTAACCATGGATGTGATGATTAGCCTTGAAAAGGGCTATGAGACACATGTGATGAGTAACATCACTTGGTAATTACTCTGGTTAATATAATTATATGTATAATGTGTTAAGTTCCATGATGATGATGTGAGCCTTGAGAGGCATTGACAGTACCTGATGAGGGATTGAGATCCCATGGTATGTGATGATCCTCGAGATGTATCTGGATGGTTGGCAAGAGGCCAAGTGGTAACATGTGATGTTGGATCCTTGTGATGGATCAAGTTGATGTGATTAAATAATGATATAATGTTGTTTACTTTCCGTTATATCTTGCATGTTATACAACGTGGTTGAATCCTGCAATCCATCTAAAAGATACTAATTAATCCTAGTGAAATATATCATGTAGTTTTCCCTGGCCATAGATCCATCATCGTCAGGACTTGGTGATGGTGAAACAGGTTCTCCTACGGGTTAACCTGGAAGCGCATATTGTTGAATATGTGTAGGCTGCTCCTAGCCTGAAAATGAGGAGGTAAGAGTGTAACTTCGGTTACAGACTCAGATATGTATGAAGAGCATGGTGAACAGGCCCATGGATCAGGATATGTGATGTGAGGAGCATGAATGCGTTCATGGCTCAGAGCACGGTGAATAGGCCCGTGGCTCAGTTTTACTAGCGCCGAGACCTGTACCAAGGCGGGCTAGAGTGAGGGTAGCCTATGGAGCTGACCCTGTGGCTTAGACCACTTCAGCATGTGACTGCGGTCCTGCTTATGTTGTACTCGTGTACTGACCACGAGGTGGGAGGTCGTGGAGTCCGGCTCTTCCATTGACCTTGTATGGCACCGACTTGGGTTTCGTAACCGAAGGTTGGATTTGAACAGTACAGTTCAAATCCTCAGGGCATAATAATACGTAACATAGTCGTTTAGTATTTACTGCTTAAGATAAACATGTAACATTGGTTGAGGCCTTGTTTGATCCATATGGTTAATTCAATGTTGGCAAAATATGATCTACATTAATAAATGTGGGTGGAGGCTCTTTTAACTGCTAACTACGTGTTAAACCACATCCCTTTCAAACACATAGAGAAGACACCTTATGAACTCTTGTTTAACAAAAGACTTACTTTAAACTACCTTAAAGTGTGGGGGTTCTTAGAAAAATTAAAATCCCTAAAAACTAGAAGAAAAAGCTTGGTCCCAAAACCATTGATAATGTTTTCATAGGCTATGTTGAAAAAAGCAATGCAAAAATATTTTTAGTAATAACGTCATACATTGCCGACATTAGAACAAACTCCATATTAGAACTATAGATGATGTATACTATGAAAATATCTTTCCCTTCAATGCTAATGTTGTCAAACAAGTTGGTGAAGCTCCTTCAAATGTTGAAACTTTAGAACCTTTAGGAACCATTCAACATTGAAATTTTATCACCAACATACCCATACATGAACCAGAACCTTTGAACCTTGAAGTGGTTGACCCTCCAAGTGACTATGGTCCGGTAAAAGGTCTAAAGTAAATAAGAACTTTGGTCCTGACTTCTACACCTTTATGGTATAAGAAGACCCTAAGATCTATGAAGATGCCATGAAATTCATAGATACTAATTTCTAAAAGGAATCTGTTGATAGTGAAATAGAATACATCATAAATAATAATACTTAAATTCTAACCAATCTTCCTCCAGGTTGCAAAACCATTAGATGTAAATGAGTCTTTTGAGAGAAGTTAAGGGAAAATAGTAGCAATGATAAGTTTAAGGCCACACAGGTAGATAATAATAACAAACAAAAAGAATGTGTCAGTTATTTGGACATCAATGCTCTTGCAAAAAATATCACCTCAATCTGTATCCTTGTTGCCTTAACTGTGATCTATAATCTTGAAATCTACTAGATGGATGCAAAGACTGCCTAACCTAATGGAGACTTTGAAGAAGATATCTTTATGGATCAACCTAAGGGCTTGATAGTTCAAGGAGAAGAACACAAAGTTTGTAGACTTATAAAATCCTTGTATGGTCTATGAAAGAATCCAAGTAGTGGAATGACAAGTTTGATAAAAAAAAATTATCTTATGGCTTCTACAAATGAATCTGACAGATGTTTTTATTCTAAGTTTGTTTATAATGCATTTGTTATTATGTGATTGTATGTTGTTGATATCTTAATTTTTGGATCTTCTATTATTGCTGGTACCAAATCTTTTCTTTTGAAGAATTTTGATATGAATATTTAGGAATTACTAATGTTATTCTTGGTATTAAAATGATTAGATCTACTTTTGGTTATTCCTCAAATCTATCTCACTATATAGAAAATATTTTACATAGATTTGATATGTACCATTGTGTGCCTGTTAGTACTCTATATGAACTTTCTTTACATCTTAAGGAACATTAGGGTAATCATGTGGATAAAATTAGATATGTCCAAAATATATTAAGCTTGATGCGCTTAACAAACTATTCTAGACCTAATATTTCTTATGCTATTAGTAGGCTAAGTAGGTACACTAGCTGTCCTAGTGCAATCGTTGAAAGGCTTTGGTTAGAGCTTTTAGGTATCTTATGGTACCATGAGTTATGATCTTCATTACACTAGTTACCCAGTTGTGTTACAAGGATATACATATGCAAATTGGATTGTGGACTCTGATGAAACTAAGTCAACTAGTGGTTATGTGTTTTGCCTAGGTGGTGGTGCAGTTTCTTGAAAATCATCCAAGCAAACAATGAGGAATAAATCTACTATGGATGCTTAGTTTACAACCTTAGATTTAGCTTGTTGTCAGGATAATTGGATTAGAAATCTATTTCTCTCTTTACCCATAGTTTCAAAGTTATTTCCTCCTATCTCAACACATTAATTGTGATAGTAAGTCAGCAACAGACAAAGCTAAACAATCTAAGGGTAGCCCAACAGAGAGCTTTATGAGATTGATGTATGAAGAGGTGAGAGATTTCATTATCCATGGAGTTATATCTCTACAATTCTAGGTTTTTAGAGAATATCTCTGATCCTCTCACAAAATGTTTAGCTGCTAGACAACTAGTTCTCAGTGCCTTGAGGGGAATGGGTCTTCTGCCCATGAGTTGAAAACCACAATGGTAGACCTACAATTCTAAAAATTGAGATCCCATGAGGAGTGGTTCAAAGGGACAACTAAGCTATGCATGTACTTGGAAGAACCACAATCTTGGAATTTCATTCCAAATCCTTCCCTATGTGTTTGTGATTCAGTGTTGTGTTAATAGAGGAAGAGATTTGCTCTGAATGGGGTCAATGCCATATGTTTGCAGGCTATGGTACCAAACATACACCCTTGGGATATCCCTACTATGTCAATATAACTCTAGGACGATATTTATGTGAGTTAGGCACACTTGCTAGAGAGGTCACACTCTAGACTGAGGTTTATGTGAGTTAGACATACTCACTGGAGCGTTCATGAAATAGATTTTTGTAAAGGATGTAATGCACACACCGATATGATCATGTCCTCGTGTCGTCACTATGCTTGCACAATTTATTGAAATATGAATCAAAGAGTGTGGTTCAGTATATAGTTCACCATGTCTCTCTAGATATAGATAAACCATTACTAGATAAGGTTCAAAACCAAAAACTAACTATGCTAAAGACATAGTTTCTCCGCCTTCTTATATTGTCTTATATGATTTCTTGAGGTTTATAAAATATCATGGGGGACTATTGTATTCTCTTTTTGGTCAGTCAAAAAGCGTGTTACTGTATTACCAAAACTTTGGGCACAATGTACCCCATTACAACAAGAACATAAAACCTTGATACCAATAGGCTCGTAAACAAGGCCAAAGGAACAAAAAAAACCTGAAACTGTGCATAAGGCAAAGATCCTAAACAACTCGACCTGTGACATGAAGCCTTAAACAAAGCCAAGCCCTCAAAAGCATGAAAACCACCCACAAAGAATGAGAACAAGGACTCTGCAGACAGACCACATCCCAACAGACTCAGGAATATAGGGTCTCAGCACCAACACACAGAATTAAGGCTTTGAATAACCAGAACTCAGACTAGGTCCAAATCATCATCAGCTGGAAACACGAACACAACTGCAGCCAGTCCTCTGCTAGATCCAGCATTATGCACAAATGCTTACTCCACCACAACACCCGAAAGGTGAACCACCTGCTACAGCAGCAGCCATCACCCTGCCAAACAAACCAACATGAAGCAAACCAAGTACCCATTACAACCAAAGGCAAAAACACTTGCCACCAATCCTTCCTCACACATAACCCTAAATACTTCTGCTACGAAAAAGGGTTGTGATAAGAAACGTTCAATTTTTCATGCTCTTACCACGGTTAAACGATCCTCTTCAGATAATTCGTCTAACCCAAGGATAGCTATAATTTCCTGAAGTTCCTTGTAACGCTGTGAAGTTTGTAAGTGGGAAGAAGAAAGAAGTAGATATTCCACTGTTGGGAGCGAATCCAGGCATCTTGATGAGGTGGTTAGATAGCAAGATGATTTGGTCGAACAACTTGCAGGTGCTCTTACAAGCATCATCAGAGGATGCCTAGAGATCTCTCGCTACTGATTGGAAGTAGCATATCTTCAAACACCACGAGGGTGTTCCTTCACGCTGCACAGGCGAGCAAGGAAGGAGAAGAGAATTGCCCCCGACCCAGCCCGCGCAATGCCAGAGGCCTTAGATCATCTGCCAGCAGAGCAGGACCGGATGCTGCAAACTCGACCACCACCACTTTGAGCTGGGCAGAGGACGAGGAGCACCCCATCGTGAGCGATGTCTCCGTCTGCCACCAGCCATCGAACCAACTAAGCCGCCCAAATCTGAAGAAGCGGGCCAGGCGTCGTGGTTGAGAGGGGAGACGTCATCACCCATCAACGCCGTATTTGGTGGCGAGAGAGGCATCGTCATCTTCATTGGGAGAAACCAGCCTGAGGCGAATCGCCTAGTCTCGATAGCTGCCCAATGCTCATCCGCCATCAGGTTCTTTATTAACCTGGTAGGAGGAGCAAAGTCACTTTGAAGGATGGGGCGAGCCCTAGTCTCCCACCAGCCTCCGTAGCCGCCTAGAAGGTCGGAGTCGATGTTGAAATGGGCTTCATCCACCAGGTAGGACTAGGTCTCTCACGAGAGAAGAGGATGAGGTGTGTGAGAGAAGGGGTACAGACCCCCTTTCACCAGCGGTGACGCAGAGCAACCCGCGAGAACCAAGACCAGGTGGGAGCACTCTTTCTGTCTGCCTTTCTTGGACAAGGTGGAAGTCGACCAAGTCGACAGTGCAAACCACAGATCCCAGCCTCGTCCACGCGATGTTTCACGAAACCCATCCAGAACTACTGAGGAGAAAACCCCGATGAAACAGACGAACTGCAACTCTTCCACATGGATCCGCACCACCCCTCACTAGGGTCACTGTCGTGGACGTTGGAGAGCCAGGAAGAGGAAGGTGCCTAGGGCGCTCCCTCCCCCCAGCGGCGGCCGGAGGGAAATCTGACTGTTATATTCTTAGTAACATTTTGCTTATTTTTCAAAACCTCTCAACCATCATTTATCTCACACTGCTCACTTTTAAAGGGAGAAAAATCTACTTAAGTGGGAGTGTCTGGCTTTGACAAATTTAAACTCTCAAAACACAAACACACACTCCTCGCCCCATCCTACACGTCCCGACCCAGATCGGTTTCTTGCGTTGTGAGTGTGCAATTTGATTTTTTTTATGAATATAATTTTTCTTATTTTAGTTTGTTTAAACGACACTTTTGTGTTGTTATTTGGAATCCTAAAGAACGTACAGCTTTGTATTTCCTTAATTGACATAAAAAACTAATTTCCTTGATCAACTCAAGTTTTAATTGTCATTGAACTATATCCTATCTTTTTTTTATCTAGGTTAGCCATTGGTTGGTTGGTCAGAGTCTCGATTCTCTTTGGGAGTGCTTAAAAGAAAGAAGCATTTGGGAACTCGTATACCAATTATTATTACAGGAAAAAACGGCTATTTAGAAATCTATTCATTTGGCTCTGTCCATCTGGACATGATTGAGCCGTTTCTAGCACACTAAAACATTGTGAGACTGCCTAAACATTCAGAGAGTTATTGTTGTGTGATGTTTACTGTTGCTGTCTTTGGCCTCCACCAAATTGCCATAACTCACTTCATCACTACTTTGTCATCTTTCCTTCTTCTCTACCCGATGTTACCCATTGTTGGTGCATTTCCCATTGTTGGTGCATTTGAATGGAATTCCTGCGACATCTTTTTGCGACATTCGGGAGCTAACCGATTGTTCAACACTGCTCTCTTGCTACTATCGTGAGAAAGTTTTTGAATTCAGGATGATTAAATCTATGAGGCAATTCGATGGACAAATTTATGCATAAGAGCGACGGATTTTGTCTTCACGACGATAATTGTTGTGACACGCCTTCACCTACAAACTCTTTTAAACTTAATAGTCTATGTTATTTGTTTTGATCGGATTATCTGTCGTAGAATTACCAAAATAATAACTTGAAATTCAAAAAAATTTCAACAAGTGCAAGAGATAAAAGAGGGGATGACAAATCATACGGCGGTGGCGGGTGATTGTCCAAAAATTAACTATTCATTTCTTATGTACCCAACATGCGGCAGTTGAGTTCTAATCTACACCTAATAAATCTCTTAGACGTGGGCTTCGTGTACATGTAAGAATGAGATGACCGATTACATTTTGAAACAAGTATGGAAATGGCCGTCAGGAAGGGTCCAATTAAATAACGATGTTCTTTAGGGCTCGTTTGGTAGCAAGAAAATCAACACGCGAGTTGCAACCGCGTATGTTTTTCAAACTACATTCGTTTGATAGGACGCATGTTGAACCCATGGTCATGTAGAAATGTTGGTAACTAGAACTGCCCGCCGCCGCACTGGGACCTCGTCGGTGCTGCATGTAGGTAATCACCACTTCTGGTATTTGTCTAGACAGATCTGAAGTGGCTTTGTTTCTGCGTGGAAGATGGACGTGGAGAGACAAAAAGCTAGGAAGATCGCAAGCATGCCGGTGCCTAGCTGCATGTTTTGTTTCCATCTTCACGGACGAACCACGATCCAACCAAAAAGAAAAGTATCAAACCAACTGGTTATATTTCATTCAAACCAAACAAAGTAGTTGGAGTTTCAACACATGGAGTTAGATTTCGTGTTTTCAAACTTTTACTTCGGGTTGATTTTAGGCAGAACCAAACTAGCCCTTAGTCACCATTCCAAGTCTTTATATTTGCTCTAGCAAGGAATTTGTCCTCCATTTTCAACCTTTATAGAGACAGCGGTCACATTTCAGGGACACGTCAGATTGTACCGGCTACTACCAGCAAAAACAACCTTCAACGAAAAGCCTTCCAGGATCTGGTTTTGTAGCTGTTTTTAAGTTCACCGTCCTTTCTCCTAGCACAACACAGCACAGATTCTTCCCACTGATATCTTCTAATTAAGCTGCTTCCATGGAAACAAAACCAGCTTCTGCTCTCCAATTGTCCGATGAAATTGAATTCGAATTCGAGCTTATGGCTTTCCGCAAGTACAAGGACGGCCGTATAGAGCGCCTCGAGGGCGAAGAAGTCGTGCCCCCGTCGGACGACCTCGACGGCGTTTCGTCCAAGGATGTCGTCATCGACTCCGAAACCGGTGTATCAGCCCGCCTCTACCTCCCACTGGTGGTCGTCGAGGAGAACAAGGAGGGTGATGTTAAGAGGCTTCCGATCTTGGTATACTTCCACGGGGGTGGTTTCTGTATAAACACGCCCTTTGCTTCACTACATCATTCTTACCTGAACAGCCTTGTCTCGAAGGCAAAGGTCGTCGCCATCTCCATCAATTATCGCCGTGCCACAGAGCACCTGCTCCCCGTAGCGTACGACGACTGTTATTCCGGTCTTCAGTGGGTCCTCTCCCACTGTGGACTGGGTGGGCCGGACGCTTGGATCAACGAGCACGGCGACCTCGACCGCGTCTACTTGGCCGGGGATAGCGCCGGCGCCAACATCGTGCATAGCGTCGCCATGCGTTTCGGGGAGGAGAAGATGGGCAAAGGTACGCCGCAGGTTTTGGAGGGGATTGTCCTCGTGCATCCTTACTTTTGGGGGACCGAGAGGTTTCCAGAGGAGCTGGAGAAGATCAAGCCCGAGTGGCTGGAGAAGATAGATCAGATCTGGCCGATGGTGTCCGGCCTGGAACACGATCACCCATGGATCAACCCAACGGCGGAGGGCGCGCCGAGCTTGGCGAAGCTGGGGTGTCGCAGGGTGCTTGTTGTGGTGGCGGAGGAAGACATCGTGACGCCCCGGGCACTCCTGTACTATGCCAAGTTGGGGCAGAGTGGCCAGTGGACAGCTGCAACCGCTGAGCTCTGGGAAACGCCTGGTGAATTTCACGTCTTCCACCTCTACAATCCCAACAGCGACAAATCTAAGCAGTTGATGGACAAACTAGTGTCTTTCTTTAACTGCGTATAGCTTAGAATACAGTGATTGCAGTGCTGGAGTCGGAAAATCTGGTCAAGGGAGATATTAGGTAAAAGACAGTAGACATTTCTATTGAATTCCTCTCCAGCTTATACTTTAGTTATAAGTAATTAGGAAACCCGCATAGGGCATGTGCCTACCCAGAGACCATCATTATGGCTTATATAATATTGTTTGTTTGAAAGCTGATGTTATTTAACTACAGAAAAAGTATTTATTCCGCAAAAGGGTTTTTATGTGCACACTCGTGAAAGATTATATTCAAGGAGCTATGACTATGTTTGATGAGACATATTAAGAAGTGAAGGTAATACCAAAATTTCGCAAAAGGAATAATGGAGAAAGGCAACGATCAAACAATGTCATCCTTTAATATTATTCCTTCAACAAGAAAACGTACAGAACTTTAGCTAACACTCCAATACATAGCCACTAGGTATTATAAGAAAACCAATGTGTTCATATGAGCATTTTCCAGTAACACCTATACAGCACCAACATGTAAACAAATAAGGTAGCTAAAACCCTTAAAGATCTAGCTACATGGACTCCAATGCTTCTCTAGAATGATCTATATTTTCATAGTCTAATAGATTTATTTAGCAAGTGACCAAGGTCCATCTTTCCCTAGATTAACCAAACCTGCCACCCCTTTTATGTGTGAGAGTATGTGGTTATTTATTTGTCTTGAGTGCTATGTTGGACCCAAAGTAGTATTGCACATCACGGACATGAAGAATAGAGGATTTAGTCACACAATGCTAGTGAGTAAATATGTATAGAGGATGTCAGGGTTCCTAATATCTAAGTAACATATATGCATAAGAATTTTATATAGATTGACTAAGGTCATATATGTTGATTTTGAGCCTCCACAAGGGCTAATCAAACTTGATGTCAAACCATTATGTTATAAATAAAAAGAAGCATATATGAAATATAGGATGTAACTCAATTCTTATAAAAAAATTTCAATGTAATATTATTTGTACAAAAACAAGTATTATATGAATATAACACTTAAGTTTTAAATCGACAATATATGTATATATATATATATATATATATATATTTGTGTGTGTCTATTTCTTTAGTAATAGATAAGACATTAGACATAATACATAAATATAACTTATACTTAACAAGTTGACATGAGATGAGTCAATAATAACTATATTTTTGAAGTTGAAATGTTATGAACAATTATGGACCCTCAAAATGAATAAGTTTGACTGGATTTGTGTATATCGAAACTCACATCCGAACCTCGAATAAATCAGTTTACATGTAAATGACCTAGTTTGAGATATCTAGTTGAGACTATGCCTTAGTATCTTGCATTTTTGTGACTTCACTTATAGTATTAAAGGTGTTTCTTATGTCCCTAGTAGTAAAGATCGAAGTGGGTTTCTACTTGACATTGGATTACTCATATCACTACATATGATTCATGCGAAGACACCAACATTTACTAAGGATTCTCTTTTACGTTATTGTAGTTCAACATATCCAAACCATAAAATTAATCTAAATAGAAGTATGTGTATGCATATTAAAGGCTTTCTCAACATATTGATAATCATTCAGATTGCTACAACCTGCTTTCATTTATTTCTAACCACTTAGGTCAAACTAAGGATTGGTGATCCTAATATTAAAACTATTGCTACTTGTCTTCTTCTACTACCGAATAACATGTGAAATAAATGGGCAGGAAATCCATTGACAACCACAAGCGACAAGTAATAGAATCAAAAAGCTTCCCATGTAGCTTATATGGATTTAAATATCTGATGACAACAACAAGCCATAAGTAATATACATGTATCATGTATTCTAATCACTTATGAACATTATAATACACACACTATAACATGAAGAGAAGAGATTGTCTACTTTGTTTAGTACACTAATATTGTTAAAGTCTATGCACAATCATGCCCAAAAGTAGAAGTGCACTTATAATGTACATGGTCAGCTGGTTATTTGTATATAACCCTTAATAAGTAGATTATTTCTAAATATTATCAAGAAATACATACCCAAACATCAAAATATGGCATCCAGGAAATTCACACCCAATCCAATCCCTTAACCTTTTCAACTTGATATACAATTAAGGTACTTAATGATATTTTCACTAAGCCTCATGGAAGCTCCTTTGAGTCACGTCATTATTCACCAAGACCACACAAAACCCTTAATGTTGGTTATGCAATTTGTGACTCAAACCTCTCAATTTGTCTTAATCTTTCCTTGTTTGACTTGATTGCATGATTCTATTGTATTATATGGATTTGTTTGGAAATATTAAATATTAAAAATCATTCTAAGTGAATGTACATATTTGGTTTAAATGATGAGAAAGCAATGTTCTAATTTTGATTGAATAAACTTTGAAGTTTTCTATACTTTTAAAAACATAACTTAGTCTTGTATCAATCTATGCAAGTGGATTGATTAATGAGATCCAAGCGAGCCTTGGGGGAACTTTAGAAACCCCACAGTCGGTCTGACCGCTTTGGGCCCATGGTCAAACCATTGTATTCAGTTTTGTCTAGGAGTCCAGGGTGATGAGGTGCTTGTCTCAAAACACGGATCAAAAGTGCAACATGATTATCCTATCTAAATAGATCTGCCTTTAACTTTCTATCTAACTCTAAGAGATGCCCACACTGATATATGGAGTCTATTCTAGTAACAGGGTCAGACGCATGGATATGGGTGGTAAGAATGTTAGGACTTAAGATATTTCTTAGCTATGTCAGACTAAAATTGAATTTAGTATCGAAATTTATAAAAAAAAAGAAAGAAAAAGTAGACTATCAAACTAAACGAAATGTTGTTAATTCTTTTTGGATTGAGATATTATAATGGGAAAAATTGGACATCAATCAAGCTCACTCGCCAATCATGCAAACATATTTTCCTATTTCATATTCTTGCCAAAAATATTTTGGAAGCTGTCATCACAAGTGTCTAGTTCCTCCCTCTCTCGAGATGAGGGTAGTCAAGTTTAAGGGATGTCTATCTCTCAAGATGACATACAATCACACAAAAATTATAACTATATTATGATATCTTTAATAATTCCTCACTTTCATGGATTCAAAGTATTCCATACTATAGATCTAACCAGACGTCTTCTCCCAAGAATGTTTGAATGAGACATCATGAGAAGGTTTCTAATCATATAAGTGACACACTAAATAAGATGTGTAGAAACAAAACTTATAATAAGATATTGAATGATAATGGAATACTTACATAGTTGGGGGGTCCTTAAGGCTACTCCCAACCCATGTTTTTAAAAGGACTAGCTACTCATGCTTATAATTGTTAGATCACAACTTGAGATGGTGATGTGAAAATAAATAAATAAATAAGAACAAGAAAAAAAAAATGAAAGTGGCATCGAATACATGGTAAATATTATTAGACCTACCTACCTTATGATTGCATCTCTTGTCACTTGGCTCCTTTATCAATCTAGTCACCGCCTAAAAGTACCTCTATAGTTGTAGTCAATTGATTGGGATGGAGAGGAAGTAAGGTTATCACTCTCTTTATTGATGATTTTGATCGATCATCTTGTGCTCTAATGGATCATAACATGAATACCTTGATCTTTTGGCTTGATGGTTGTTTCTCTGATCACTGACTTAGAGCAAAAACATATCTTCTTGCGTCCAAAAATCAAAATGCCTTTGAAATGAGGCCTGAGGGGACTATTTAAGGGAATGGCATAAAATGAGAGGCACTACCAAAATGTCCTCATTGGTCCATGTGGCAGTGTCCCTACTTTTAGTTATGGCTATTGAGGTTGATGCTTGATAGTCATTTCTCGATTACACTCCTTTGATTATTGTCGACGATCGAGGTCTCAATTGAATTTCACTATTTATATGTCTCATATTTGTTTAGATGGATTGGTTTTAGTTGATTTGTGTTCAACTTGTTAGTGCTTGATAGCTCATCTATCCAAGTCACATGATTGTTAATCTTATTTTGGTATCGACGGTTGTGCTCCTCTATTATTGATAGCCACTTTTTAGGTCTAAACTAGCTATCAAGGTTTATGTTGGATATCAAGTTTGAGACTTGATAGCTATATGCCTCCATAGGTCCTTTTCATCGATGTAGAGATCAGTTTTGATAAACATTATATCAAGGTATAAGATTGATAGCTGATCTATCGAGCTTATGTCATGGCACTAATCTTGATACATATGCACCTTTGATATACATGGTTTGATATGTTATTATATTGATAGTTTCTTATCAAAACCATGTGGTGAAGATCAGATTGTTTGTAGTCATGCCTTGATATGTGTCTATCAATTTATTTTGTGCCTTCTCTTAAAGAAATGTCAAATCTCTATAAATTTGACCATTTATTAGTTAAAAGCAACGCTTACATAATGGGAATAAATAGATAGACATATGGATATTATGTGCATAGTTTATGATAAAATCGAAGGCAAAAGTGGCATAAAAATTCCACAAAATTGTTTGTCAAAAACCCTTGAAGGTTAGCATCAATCTTCTCAAAAAGCTATCATCAGATTAGAATGCATAACTAAACAAGTTAGAATTCATATCTTGTTAGGGTTAAGAATGGAAAATGAAAATATGTTATACATGTCTCTTATGAAGATTTTTTTTCTAAGAATATAGACCGGTCATCCTTCTTGTGGAATTCATAAAGAGTTCATAGTGTGTTGTTCTCATCTTAGTTGTAGTATGGTATTATCATCTAAATCCAATCACTTGTCTTGGAATAAATAACCTTTTCCAACTAAGATTTCACTCCCATCATTTATTCTTAGGGTGGTGGAATGGTTTAAGGGAAGGATAAGTCTTATCGTTTCCTTGTTCTTCTTCAGGTCATTCAATCATAGGTCCAATTATTGAGCAAGTGGTCTATGAAGTATAAGTTAGTTGGCAATGATTTCACATCCTACATAACACTGCCCCAGATTGCTATAGCTTTAATGAATATCATCAAAGGACAAGGGGGTATTCCAATGAGATTTTGGATGTATCTATAGATCAAACATATCTACATTCATGAGCACATCAATATACTTGTTGGGAATTACCCTTTGGTGTATTAGCATGGGATGACTTTCATATTTTATATTCACATTGTGCTTTTATTCACTCTCTTTATGACTTTTCATGATTTTTTTGATTTCTTAGGCTTTTTGAGATGAGAGATGGGTAGCTCTTTCTTTGTCAAGGAATGTTCTTTTCTTTATGGAATTATGTGTGATGACATCTTCAGGGACTCAAAACACCTTATGGTGGTATCAATGTCTTGATAAAGATTGGCATAAATTCTTGATAATTCTTGAGCATTTGGACAATAGGAAGTGTTGACCATTTTTTTTCATGCAAGGAAGTGTATAAAAGAATATCTTTGAGAAGATATAGAGCTAGATTTAGGTGTATCAAAAACATCCTAGACACTGGATTGAATTTTTCCTAAATGTCTCCTATTTCGAAATTAAGTGGATAATTCTAGAAAGAAATCAACTTCCTTTGAGATTTTTAAACTTAAAAATATAACAATTATCAATGTTGATAAATAACTAAAATGTACCTCTCTTTCTAATCACACCCCCTAGACTTATCAACCACTCTATCTCTAAAGTTTTAAAATATGAGAAAGGATTTAATCAAGTGAGGTTCAGAAGGATTTGAAATAATAGTCCTCATCTGCCCAACATGAACATAGAAATAAAACAATATAAGTTGTTTATAGTTTATGCTAATTTCCATCTTGGCACTCTTCGACCAAAACATTGAGGATGACCTAGAAATACATCCAATATAGGATATGGAAGCTACAATCATTGAATAATCAACATTATGAGGGCTTTTGTGGAAAAATTGTGGTATCCCTTATTACTTCCTACTGGATGTAGTGTTGTAATCTTTGTTTTGTTTTTGAATCAAGATTTCAAGCTCAACAGTGTAGATTTCTTCTCAATGTTTATTTTTTCTTGTAATTATTGAGGAGTTCTAGGGTCTGATTTGACTAAATTTAGCATCTAAGTTGTTATAAAGAATCACCTTTAACTCCAACATGTAGGTAGTGAGTAATGTCCATTGATTGTCATGGAGATTAGAAACAAACATCTTTAGGTTTAAAATAAGCATATCCTCTTTGCTAGAGTCTTTCATTTCATAAAGATCACTTATTCAATTAGGTCTGCTCATGTAAATGTCATCAAAATATGGGTAGAGAAGGGACCAGTAACCTCTATATAGACGCCTTCTTTCCTGGTATCCCAAAGGTCATATATAACATCCAAAGATTTGAGGACTCAGATAAAACAGTCTTAAAACAAATGATTGGACTACTCAAATCACCAAGGTGGACCTCCTTTTTAAGGAGAACATCACTAATGAACTATGTGGTTAAGCATGCTCAGTCCAGAGTAAACTTGGATGGGTGACCTGTTGTGAATAAGGGTTGCTAGAAAGGTGGTGATTGGGTGCAATATGACAATTGTGGATTATTGTAAGTCATATATATGGAAAGTGTCCCTCCTTTGGGGTGATATTCTAGCCACTTGATAAGCAAGACTATTGAAATGCATGGCCATGCTCATGTGAATCAATATATGATTTTTAGCTCAAAATATCTCGAATGGTCTGCTATAGTTCAAGGAATATAGATTGAACGACAAGAGGATGACAATTCAATGTCTTAGTTTCAATATAGATATCTTTGACAAAGGGTTTATACAATCACAATAACATTGATCACTTTACTATTGAATTTGTTCTCCAACCTACCCCTATTAATATGGTAGGAATGATGTGTTGCTAGGAAACCATCTTTGCTTGTGAGGTTTTGAACATCACTACAAATGTGATTAGGAAATTACCCGATCACACACATAAGAATGCATTAAGGAATTTACGTTCACAATCAAACATATGATTGGAATGGTTGTAAAGCATAAACTAGTTGATTTCTTGCATTTTAGGTGATTGGAATATGTAGTTAACCTATCGGGTCAATGGATTAGTTGAATGTCGATCGATCACTAACTTTTACTATACAAAAGTAACCAGTCAGTTGTCTCACTTAGCGACTCACACGATTGGAACTTAATTGGGAAAGTTTCCATATTTTATTTTGAATCAGATTGGGAAACCAATTCAAATCTAGACTAGCGAGTCAGATGATTCACTTGGTGAGTCATGCGATTCACATCCCATTTTAGTCCCAGTAGGGACCCATTTGGGCAATTGGGAGCCCTATTAGATCAACTAGAAGGCAATCTGAGTGACGAGGAGTCCCATTCAACCAATTAGAATGACAATTTGTTTTTTCAACTTTGAAACTATTTTTTGAGATTGCGATTATGAAAGGGATTGAAATTTGGAAATTCTAAGCCCAAGACTCTCGTGTATAAATGGGATTTGTGCAACTAGGGTTAAACACACTTGAAAAAACTTGTGAGACAAGTTGTCCACGAAATTTCCTTGAAGGTCTATTAGGGCACATATTGTTCCAGAGAGATATGGATTTATCATGACTCAAATAGAGAACATGTTGGCCATTTATGATGATGCACCAACAACCTACAATGAGTCTATTGAAGGACCAAATTTTGAGAAATGCTCTGAAGCCATGAGATCTAACATGGAATGCATGTATACAAACAAGGTATGGACCTTGGTGGATCCACCTGAAGGGGTAAAACTCATAGGGTGAAATGGGTCTTTAAGAAGACATACATCAATGGTAATGTACAGACCTACAAAGGTTGATTGGCAGAAAAAGGTGTTGGATAAATTGGACATTATTATAATCCCTTTGTTTTGATGATGACAAACATTTCTTTCTTGTGGTTTTAACTTGCTATTTGAGTGTTTCAGGGACAAGCATAAAAGGTGTGGATAGCAAAGACATGGAAGATCTTTATGCTCAAAATTGCTTTATTTTCATGATTGAAATCAATGTAAAAACTTGTACAAGTTTATAATGTACAAGTACTTAGATATCATGTAAATCAAGTGTTTAGATCTTCCCTATCCACTCACAACACTTAGATAGGTCATCTCCTAAGTTAGTGTCACAATTGCACATTGGTACACACACTCAGTAAATGAATACATTGAATCAGGGATATTCTCGATCGACAAAAACTTCGACTGAGACACTCTCAGTCGACAAACTCCTCGACCAAGAATAGACCCTCCTAGCCGTTAGACTGAGTTAGAAAAGTGGTTGGGAGTTGGAATCGAACGTTACAACATATTGACTAAGACTCCCATTCGGTCGACAAATTCCTCGACCGAGAGACTCTCGGTCAACAAACTTCTCGACCGAGAATAGTTCTGTCTGCACTTTTCAAAACTAATCAACTAGCCATTACAAACACAATTAGTGGAGAACTAACGGCTAGTTGAGCACTAAGAGCACCCTAGAAGGTGTCTAGAACATCCCCAAGCATTAGCCAACCACTCCTATAAATAGGACATACATAGGACACCTCAAGACACAACTTGCATACACAATTACACTTGAGATTCAATCCTTGTAAGCAAACAAGTTGAGCTACACTTGCAATTTGTTTTCTTTGAGCTCTACATTAGTGTCCTATAGGTTGATATATCCTATCCACTATACATACATGTCCATCCACTTTAGTTAGGAGATCAAACGCTTGATATAGGATCAAAGAACTGTACTCAATTGGTAACATTGTTTCCTTCTTCCAATCTTGTTTCTTCTATTGTATTTTGTTCTCCTTTTCTACTCCTAGGTTGGCGGATGCGGAAAGGAGGTTGTTGGAGCTTCTTCGGTGGTGAAGGTAGCTCGGCAGACTTAGGATTACTTCAAGAAGGCTGTCTCAATGGGAAGCTACTTCAAGAGGAAGGCTACTTCAAGGGGGACATTGGAGTTACTTCAAGGAAGGCTGCTTCAAGGTTGGTGAGACTACTTCTAGGTGAAGGATATCCTAAGGGTAAAGGTATTTGTATCTTATGTAACATCCTTGCGAGGTAATAAAATACAAGTGCTTTCAATATCCCAATTGGGGATCAACCGGGTAGTGGACTGACTCCCTTAGTATTTTCTAAGGGTGGAACCACTCTAAACGCATTGTCTCCTTCTCCAATTTCAATTGTGGTTGCTTGGTTAAATAATTTTTTTAAATCATTATAAAACCCTATTCACCCCTCTAGTTGTTTCAATTGGTATCAGAGTAGGCTTCAAGGAGCTCTAATCGAGTCTTGAAGATGGAGGGTGGTGGTGTTTACAACCTCAAGCAAAGGAGAAACTTGGACCAACTTTCAACAAGCTGTAGCTAGTGTTTAGGAACAGGACACACAACACTTAGCTGCCCAAGAAGGTTAAAGAAAGAAGTGGTGCATAAAGAGGAACATTGCTTTATTACTACTACAAATGAAGAAGAACAAGAGGTAAGTCTTTTTGATTTATCTAAAGAAGAGTTAATTGCTAGCATTGAGGAATTACATGATAAATATATTGATTGTAAAAAGAAACTAAAAAGAGTTACAAGAACAAATGAAGAATTATATGATCAGTTAAGTAAACTTGTTTTTGAAAAAGAAAGTATTACTTCTGAAAAATCTTCATTGAAATCTTCTCTTAATGATTGCAATATGAAGTTACTTACTCTAAAGACAAACTATAATCTTCTTTCTCAAGAAAAAGTTGAATTACTTGCTAAGTTGAATAGTCTTCAAACTCAACCTATTCTATGCACTCATTTATATTATGATGCCATTGTAAAAGAAAGAGATAGTTTGTCATCTAACTTATATCAAGCAAACTTGAATATTAAAAAGAAAATAGATGAAATTGCTAAGTTATAAAAGGAAATTAGTAGTTTGAAGAACAATAATGTTCTTGATAAGATCCTAAAGGTTTCTTCTGGTCAAATTGGAAGAAGATGTTTAGGATATGTTCCAAAAGAAAAACATCATCAACCTAATCCTAGAAGAACACATACCAAGTTCATAAATGTGCCCAAAGAAAATTTCTATCAAGAACCTAGAACGAAAAGGGCACAAGTACCCAAGACTAAAGTCATGTATGTGCCTAAAGACAATCCTTCTAGAAAGAGAAATGAAATTGATTCCATTTTTTGTCACTATTGCTTGCATCTTAGATGTTATTCCTTCTCATGCCCATACAAGAAAAAGGATGTTGATCTAGTTTGGGTTCCCAAAACCTAGAGATTTGAATATGATTAGTTGAAATTTGACCTAAAATGTTACTTTGATATTCAAATGTCTTATCTCAACTAAACTGAGCTTTAAATTGCATATTTGTAAAACTATATTGGAAGTGATCTATGTTTTTATAACTACTGAAAACAGTACAGAAACAATCTAGGTCGACAAAATCTTCGACCGAGACAATGCCGGTCGAGAAAATTGTCGACCGAAGTAGTTTTTGTCTCTAACCTGTAGAAATCTGGTAACCATGCCGGTCGAAAAAGACTTCGACCGAGATAAATTCGATCGAACATTTATTGGACTACATTTTAACTGATAAAACTGGAGATACAACAACCTTCTTGGTTGAAAAGAATGTCGACCGAAAAGAAGTCGGTCGAGAAAGAGTTCGACCGAATAAGGTTCTGGAAAACTTGTTTAACTGGTTCAGTTTGCTATAAACTTGCTATAAATTTGGTATAAATGAAAATTGATTGGAAATTATAAATGAATCATAAATCTTGGAGACAACTCTCAAATCACAAATTGATAATTTGCATCATGATCTATATGTTGATTCTTGATATCCTTATGAAACATGTTGTAAATTTACTAATTATGTGATCAAAAACTATATGCAAATAGAAACTGGAAATGTTTTTTTAAATCAATGCACACATTGTAAAGCCTTCAAATGCTATTTCTCTTGAAATGGTTAAGCATGTTCATTTACATGGTCTGTCTTAAATTTGAAAATTGATGAACCATGATTGATCAAGAAAAAGATATTGCCTTGATAAATCTTCCTTAAAAGGTATGATTCTCTACATTGTGTATCTTAAAACTGAAAAATGTGATGATTTGAGTGAGTTTAATCAAGAAAATCATGGATTTGCTTCTCATGAGATTATTTTGGTTCATCTTCTACATGGTTTGGCTTAAAACTAAAAATTATGAACCATGTTGATTTAATAAAGAAAATTGCTATTTGATGATAATCCACATGGTTTGTCCTAAGTATTCCTTGGTTTATCTATATAGAAATCATGTGTCTTGAAATTTGCTTTTAAATGATCATGATCATTGAATTATGGATATGCTTCTAATGTTCTATCATGATCATTGTGTTATGGATATGCCTTTATTGTTTCACCATGATCATTGTGTTTCATCTTCCACATGGTTTGTCTAAAATAATCTATGGTCTATATATAAACCATGTGCTTTGAAATTCTATTGAAACTTATGAAATTGAATGGATTGCTCTTATCATTAAAATGATTATAGTGATTCAGCTCATTGCATAGATGATGCTATAATTAAAAATGCCATTATTGCATTAAGGAAAATCTCTATGGCACAAATGCATCTTGACATATTAGTTAATAATTATATGTGCTTAACTTATGGAAAAGGATATCATCTTTGTGATGCATGAATATTTTCACTATGGAATTCAAGTTTTATGTTTTGCATATAAAATCTTCTATGAAGAAAAAGGCAAGCAAAATTGTTTGATTTTAATATCTTGCTTAGAACAAAAATATTAATGTTTTATCAAATTGTTTGTTCTATGAGCAAAAATGTTACAACTCATATGAATTAAAAATCTTGTTTCAAGTCATTAAATACTATAAGAATCAAACCTATTTTTAAAGTACAATTTTTTCTATTGATATCCACCTATTTAAGATACATAAAGGTTTTATATTCAATCAAGTGGATCATTGTGAATGCTTAAACTAGAAATCTGCAGAAATTGCCTCTCGGTCAAAATCAAGTTTGACCGAGGGGCGCCAAGGTCAAAGTCAAGGTCGACCTAAAATAAGCTTGACAAAATGCTTATTTGTGAATCATTTCCTTGCACTCAATCTTAGTATATTGAAAACAAGATTTTAGTGCATAGCTCACAAAAACTATCTTGACTATAAGATTAAGAAGGAGTTCACAAAACTTTGTAAACATCATAAAGAAAATTTGAAACTAGTTATGACCTTAGTATCTTTAAAGTAATCTTGGTTATGAAAATAAAGGAGCCTACAATATTTATGAATATAATGTATATCTTGACCTTAATGGAATTATCTAAACAAATTAGGGCTTAACATCCCGTGTATTTGGTTAGAGATACATTCATTGATTCTACTATAAACTTAAAAGAATCTCATATCATTTCAGGGCTTAACATCCCTTGTAAATGGTTGAGAAACTATTGATATATTCATGAGCTTAAAGGATTCTCATGTCATTTTCAGGGCTTAACATCCCTTGTAAAATGGATGAGAAATCAATATATGTATCCATCATGAGCCTAAATGGCTCTCATATCATTTTTAGGGCTTGACATCCCGTGTAAAATGGATGAGAAATCAAAACACATATGCCATGAATCTAAAAATATCTCATATCATTTCAAGGCTTAACATCCTTTGCAAATGATTGAGAAATATATTGTGGCTAAATTTGACATAAAAATGAGTGGTTTGCATTCAATTGTGTTGATTACCCTTGTTTTAAATATTGAGCATCAAATTAAGGGGGGTAATAAAAGTCATGATTATCTTGGTTATCTTTTTGAAATGACAAAGGGGGAGAAATAATATAAAATCAATAACATGAAGTAAAATGAGTTTCATAATCTCTTGGCTTGCACATAAGAGAATGGCTACAAAAGGTAAACTTCAGGTATGAAACTCATATGATTCATATTTCCTTGATTTATATTTTGGAAATGTTTGTCATCTTCAAAAATGGGGAGATTGTTGGCTAAATTGGACATTATTATAATCCCTTTGTTTTGATGATGACAAACATTTCTTTCTTGTGGTTTAACTTGCTATTTGAGTGTTTCAGGGACAAGCATAAAATATGTGGATAGAAAAGACTTGGAAGATCCTTATGCTCAAAATTGCTTTATTTTCATGATTGAAATCAATGTAAAAACTTGTACAAGTTTATAATGTACAAGTACTTAGATATCATGTAAATCAAGTGTTTAGATCTTCCATATCCAATCACAACACTTAGATAGGTCATCTCCTAAGTTAGTGTCACAATTGCACATTGATACACACACTCAGTAAATGAATACATTGAATCAGGGATATTCTCGGTCGACAAAAACTTCGACCGAGACACTCTCGGTCGACAAACTCCTCGAACGAGAATAGAACCTCTTAGCCATTAGACTGAGTTAGAAAAGTGGTTGGGAGTTGGAATCGAACGTTACAACATATTGACTAAGACTCCCACTCGGTCGACAAATTCCTCGACCGAGAGACTCTCAGTCGACAAACTTCTCGACCGAGAATAGTTCTATCTGCACTTTTTAGAACTAATCAACTAGCCATTACAAACACAATTAGTGGAGAACTGACGACTAGTTAAGCATAAGAACACCCTAGAAGGTGTCTAGAACAACCCCAAGCATTATCCAACCACTTCTATATATAGGATAGCCATAGGACACCTCAAGACACAACTTGCATACACAATTACACTTGAGATTCAATCCTTGTGAACAAACAAGCTAAGCTACACTTGCAATCTATTTTCTTTGAGCTCTACATTAGTGTCCTATATGTATCAATCTTCAACATTTATAAGTATCATGCAACTGAACCATGATAGGTGAAGGTTCTCAATTGGTTTTTGTGCTTCAATCAATAAATACCATGATTGGTGAAGTACATCGGCATGTCATAGTCTTGATAAAATCTAATTGATAGAGAAAAGCTTGATAACTATGTTCCATACCAAGGTTGTATAGATGGGGAAAATTTGTTTTGACTCTGCCTTAATAGCTAGTTATCTCAATGGTAAATATATCTACCTGATAGTTTGTTCAAAACTATCATGGTACTCAACAGACCCATGTTGTGATATGCATACCTCAAAAATATCATGGTACTCAACGGGCCCATCTCGCTATAGCTATACCTTGATAGACATATCTTGATAGCTATCTCATTCTCGTCTCTAACTTCTAGTAGTGTATATCTACCAAACTAACTAGTTGCAAGCTACAATGATGTTCTAAACTTACAAAGATTAAAACCTAAATCTAAGATATTGGGGTTATCTCCCGAGGAGAAGAAATTTATGGCTATATAGCTTGACACTCTTCTTCAATAAAACCATAGATGTTGGTTCAAGAGGGTTCCAGATTGACGCTCCTGGTAAAAGATTTATCTTTGTAATACTTCTTCATGCTTTGTCCATTGACATGGAAAGTTCCATTTTTGTTATTATGAGTTTCTACCATTATCTATGGATAAATATGACGAGCGTAAATGGTCCCGACCATCTTGACCTGAATTTCTTGGGAAATAATTGGGTGGATGAGTTTACCAAGAGAACCTCGAGTGTTTCCTCAATATCCTTCCAACTTATATGCAACACGTGCCAATTTTTCACATTTCCTTATAAAATATACATTTTCATGATTGTGTAGGTGGATCTATTCTAACTCATAAAGTTATAGAAATTGTTGTTCTTAAGTTAGAGAGGGATCCATGTTTATATTTCTTATCACTCAGAAGGTCTTGTGATTAAGTTTTAGAGGTAAATTACATTATTTCACATAAAATGATGCGAGAAGTGATAGTTCAGTCTAGTATATGGAAAGCGGTATGATGGCTCAAATGCCAATTGAGCATCATCTCTTTTGGCCACCTAACCTTTATGGGATTTCTAACATTGTTTTTAAACATTTGTTTGATTTGATAGGCTTGAGACTTCAACTTGGCCAGATGGATGGGGGGTAAGCTATAGTTACCTTGTCTCTTACTCTTTACTTTCCACTAGTACCTCGATTGCTTCTCATCAATGTGTGAAGTCGTATCACTTATGACAATTTTAGGTATTATAAATATTGGGAAAATGGTTTTATTGAAAATTTTCATAAATTCCTTTGGATGTCATATAAGTGTAGCCATAAATTTTACCCATTTGGCATATATCATGAATTTGTAGAGCTTCTTATTCAAGGATACATCTTTGGTATAAGTAATATGTGTTTTTTCTATATAATAGATGATTGTACCAATAAGAAATCTTTAGATTGATAAAACTTCTTGTTATTGTAGGTTATATTTTTAGGAAGTTATTGACATGCCATTTAATTATAAACGTTAGTGAACCAAGGTGAAGCTTGATGATTCATTGCATGAAATTCCATGAGTGGTTCATCAAAATAAGAATCATTGATAGGTAAGGGGTTGTCTTTTTTAAAACAAATTTGTGACAAGTTATCTATTATAATGTTTTTATGCCCTTCTTATCCAGAATTTGATGATCAAATTCTTATAGAATAAATGTCCATCTTACGAGTCTTGGTTCGTACTCTGTTTTCCATTAAGTATTTGATCATACCTTGATCAATTGATATAGTGAGCTTCTCTATGGTGAGGTAGGATGAATTTTTTTAAAAGACTATATGATCAAAGGCACTTATTCCTCATTAGTTGTGTAATTCACTTGGGATACATCCATGATTTTGCTTGTGTAATAGATGACATAGTTACTCTTCTTGTTCCCTAGCACAAATTCAATAATGTAGTTCACTTGCATCACACAATAATTTCAATGGGAGCTCCCAATCCATGAATTAAATAATGAGATATGAGGTTAGAGTCTTCCTCAAGTGGTAAATGATTTAAGGAAATTATTATAAAACTAGTGAACGCACACGTGCACATGCATGTGAAATATAAAATTTGTTGGAAATGTGCGGGGAGAGAACTCGTCTGTAAAAGGGTCCCTACGGTAAAAGATATTTTTGTTGGTTGTTTGAAAGGAGAGAATCAAGGAACCGTTTCCGTGGGATGGAGAGAAATACATAATTAAAGATAATAAAATTTAATAGGAGAGTGAAAATAAATATTTGTAGGAGCAAAATTCCTTGAAAAAAGGAGAGAAGAGAGTGAATCAAGGAGAGCGCAACATCAAACTCACTTTTTTTTATAGTAGTATAGATATGAGAGAGATTTTCTAAATTGACAATCTAGAAATAGGTTTGGATATTATTCATAAATCTTTTATGAATGAATGAGAGTTGTTGGAATGCCCTAGAAAACATTTGGTTGATCTAATAGAATTCCACATATGTAGTTTGGTAATTGCTTCAATTTTGTTCTTTTGGACATCAGTACCTTCCTCAGATACCTTGTACCCTAGTACAATTCATTATGCACTATATAGTGACACTTCTACTCATTGAAAACAAGATGTGTTTCTTCACATCTCTTCATAACTAAAGAAAATTTCTTTTAATTTTTTCAAAAAGATGAACTACATAAGAAAATATTTCAATAAATACTTCAACTAGTCTTAATGAATTCAACAAATATTAAGAAATACATCATTGGATGGTAGTGTGAGAGTTGTAGTGGTTGAACGATGTCCACTGAAAGTAAAGGTTCCATAAATGCACATGAACATCATTTTTTATTAGTCATCTGGGTCATCATTTTAAAGCTCGAGTATCCATAAAATTTTAGAAACAGGAATGATGGGACACACTTTCAAGAACTTGTTCAATAAATATAAGATGAAAATGATCCTTTTTTGTGACTGTACTCAACATATGGTACTCAATAGACAATAAACATACAATCACTATTAGGGTGCCAAGTTATTGCCCATTCTCTCCTTTCACTATAGTCATACTACCTTTCTTTGACACATCATCAATGGGGCTCACCTAGTTCCTATCATTGATATCATAGATAATCCCTGCATCATATAACATAAGTTTGTGACTTAGTTTCCTCTTCCCTTGGACCCTTGGTTTCCAGTTTTTTTAGATTAATCTTGTGCATTTATACGACATGACTCAATCCATTGAATTTCATCAATGGAATAATATAAAGCTTTTCTCCTCAACTTGAGTTCAAGTAACGGATTCTCCTTCTAAACATTAGATATAATATAGTTTATTGTCATTTAGTTCTCTTCTCATAATAAAGAAACTCATACTTGAGACCCTCAGGAATTTGTTTCAACTCAGGTTGCGGCTTGGGTACTGTCTTGTCAATGTGTGTTCTTTGCATGGAAACATGCTTTTTTATCTTGATGGATGAGTCTTTAGAGGTAGATATTTCTTCTATAGTTTCTTCTTCTTCATCATCAAAAAGTCTGCAAGGATATATTTATACTTAGGATCAGTATACTGGATGCTGGATTTGCAAGTGCTAACATGATTGGATCTACCAAAACATTTTGTTCTTAGATCTTCATACATAATTGACTTCAACACTCATCAAAATAATCAAATTCTATTTGTTAATGACCCTTCATGTAGTCTTTGATGTTGAAGTTGATGTGTTCACTACTAACCTGAATAGTGATGATTACTCCTACAACATTGATCTATTCTCATTCCCTTGAAGGGAAGGGCCTCTAAAACATCATTAAACAAATATCATCATCAACAATATCCATAATAATGGTTTCACAAGGAATAAAGAATCATCCAACTTATAATTGTGCATTTTTTACTACCACCATAGGCCTTGTGAACGAATTTTCTGCCAACTGCATCCTTGTATTAGACCCTATCATGTCCATCAATACCTAGCCTCATAGCTAGAAGTGAAGGCATTAGATTAATGTTGGCTCCAAAATTAGAAAATTCATGTCGCTTCATTGAGTCAGGACTTGGAAAGGAACATATAATGCACATAAATATTTATTCTTAATTGCCATGGTATCTTGAATGAAATATATTGACATGTTGGCAATCTATCTATATCTATCTCTCCCGCTCTAAATTTCTTTGTGTGGGGATTCTCAAAGAACCTCACATAAGTGGCATTTTTCCTATGGCATCCATAATTGTCACATCTATATGTATATTTTTAATACTACCAAGAATTTTTTTGCACCTTTTCTTGGATGATCCTTGACCAGTCAGTAGGGAAATGGTACGTGAGGTGCATAAGGGTCAAAACTTGGTAAACTACCAGTATTTACATTGACATCTATATAGATCTTCCTTTTATTGGTCTCTTGCTTTAGTTGTTCTATCGTCAGGACAAGTTATTCTACTCAAGGAGGGTTTTTATATTCTTCATATAGAAATTCGATGGGGATTGGATCCCTAGTGACATAAGCTGAGATAAGGATACACCAGACCTCAGAGTTGCCAATTTCATGGATTCATGTCCTTCTGGATTCTGTTCAGTGTAAGAAGGGGACTGGATGCTGGGTTTGTAATTAATTCAGATAGCAAGGGCAATTGTCGATCTAGAATTCTAGTATGTTGTTGCATGTCCCCTATTTTCTTAGTCACCATTCCTAATTGGAATTTTGTCATATCCATCATGTTATTGTTGTCAATGTAACCGACTCCAGCTATTTTTTTAGGGAATATTGTTTTCTATTAAATCCCATCTATTGATTTATTATGTTGGGTTGATGTCATTTAAGGTCTCCCTTTTCTTCCCCTGGGAACTACCTTGGCCCTTGCATTGACTTTGTTGTTGAAGTTACAATTTTGGTGGAAATTATTCGATCGTTGGAAACTGGGTGGTGCTTGTCCTATACTGAAATTCAGGGTAGATTTCACCCGCTATCGAATCATTTTTATTAAGGGTTTTATTGAGTAGGCGAGAGATCTTAAATACAAAGGTATTGTCGTAGGAGAACTCTGGACGATCTAGCCACTGATACTCGATGCAACTTACATTTTTAACATACTCCTATGAAGGATCTTAAATTTCTAAAGAATACAGACAATTTTAAGCTAGGTGGCCTTGGTCGTCATAAATGTTTCGCTGCATGATAATCTGCACCTTAGTCTTGAATATAATATTGTTGAACTACATAGCTTTGCCATCAATGCTGATTTTTTTTCTTTCAATTTCTGCATTCAAGATCCATTACCATGGAATCTTGAATATATGCTAAAGTATTGCCCCTACCTACTACCCCACATTCGTGATCCTATCTTTATCTTTGAGATTCTATATCCTCAATGATTGGGTACACACTTGAACGTGTTTTCTAGGAAGTCACTCCCAACATTAGTGTTAATGGAGTTCCTTTTAGATTGAGTCAAATAGTTTAAGAATGTGGTGATTAGGAATGTTTCATCAAAATAATGATATGGGCTTTCTCGTTGATATTCTAGGAATAACTCACAAGCTTCATAAAGGTTTTGTATTAAATTTTGAGAATATTAGTTATCTTGTTCCTGTAGTAGATTGTTAATTGAGTAGGAAATAACCGGTTGATGAAGACATCAACAAGGTCATTCTAATATTGCAAGCTCAATGCATTGAATGTGATATACCATTAGAGAGCCTTGTTCCTCAGGAGGAAATAAAAGAACTTGGTATATGTAGATTCTTGTGGCACCCTTTGTATCTCAAATGTATCATAGATTGTCTTAAATGCATCAATGTGGTGGTAATGATTCTCATCTGATGAATTTCCCCCAAATGTTGTTTGTTGGATAATGGAAATAAGACTTCCCCTAATTTTTAACTCTTTTACATTAGGCATTGGGTTTACCACTAGTCTCCTAACACCATTTTTGTAAGAGAGAAATGAAGGCCATGGGACTTCTATGGACTTGCTTCTAGCAAGGGGTACCTAAAAATAAAACACATCGAGGTAAAAACTAAATGTGTAAATGTACTATCAAACAAATGTGCTAGTATGTTGAAAATAATTTCATAATTAATTCTTGTCATGAATGGAAGTGCCTAACAAAGAGTAAGCAAACTATGGATCCTTAACTATTGTTGTTTGTCCTTTTCCTTATTGAAGGCAAGAAACATTGATCAACACAAAATCTAGGTCAACAGTGCAAATCTGATTATCCAAATGGATTGGGTTATAGATTTATGCCTAACTCCAAGAGATGTTTGAAACAATAATGGGGTGTATTGCAGTAATGTGGTCTAACATAGGGATAAGGTTGACAATTATCAAGACTTTAGATCAAGATTATCTAAATTGTAATGAATATTCATATTTTGTATTAGAAAAATCAAATCAAACCATAATAAAAGCATACAATCAACATAAAATTGTAACCATATAACCATATATTTAATAGGTTCTCATTTTTTGGATTCAAACTATTCCATACTCTAGATCTAACTGAACTCCTTCCCTTAAAGATTGTTTGAACTAGACATCATAGGGAGGCATATAATCATACAAGTGTCCCATTAAAACAAAAGTATAGAAATTAAACTTGCAAGAATATATGGATGAAATGAAACATTTCAATGGTTGGGAGGGACTGACAGATACTCCCACCCCAATTTCAAAAGGAACTAGCCAATCATACTAAAAAAATCAGATTACAACTTGATATAGACATGTGTAAATAAATAAATAAATGGATAATAATTGTAGAAAATGAAAGGAATATTAAATATAGGGAATATCTTCTGAGATCTACCCACCTTATGATTAGATCTCTCTTCACTTGGCTCCTCAATCAGTCTGGTCGTGGCCTGAAAGGACCTTGATAGTTGTAAGTCAATCGGTCATTTATGGCCGGAGGGGAAGTATGGCTTTCAGTAGTGATATCTCTCTCAGTTGATCACTTGATTGATATTCTCATGCTCTAAAGTGTTATCATCAATAGCTTGATTTATTGGATCGACAGTTGCTGCTTTGATCTCTGACCTAGGAGTTGCAACATTTTTGTTTGCACCAAAAAAATCAAGATGTGTTAGTAATTAGGCCTAGGGGGCTATTTATAGGTATGATGCAGAATGAGAGGCACCAAAAAATTTCCTCATTGGTCCACTTGGCAATGGACCTAGTTTTACTAGTGGATATTGAGGTTGATGCTTGATTGTCATTGCTTGATACACTCTTTTGATTATTATGGTCAATCAAGGTTTTGATTGATTGGTGACTTCAATATGTCCTATTGATGCTTGGATGGTTGAGTCTCGATTGAAATGTGCCAGATCTATTGTTGCTCAATAGATGATCTATTGAGGTAACGTGACTGATGAGGTTTTTTTGGTATCAAGTGTTATGCTTTTTTTTCCTTGATGGATTTTTATCAAAGCTGAAATTAGAAATCAAACTTTTGTCTGGCTATCGAGGTTAAGACTCAATAGGTGTTTGTGTTGGTAGGTCCTTTCACCTAGTGCGTTGATGAGGCTTGGTAGATAGGTTATCGAGGTATATGATTAGTAACTAACCTATTTATATAATGTTAGAGTGTTGATTTCAATTGATATAAACCTTTGGTAGATGTTTCTCAATATGTGCATATGCCAATATTTCTTATCTAAGCTTTTTTACGATTGTATTGTTTTAAGTCCTACTCCCATATGATTCTATAGTCATTTTGTTGCCTTATATCCATGAAATGTTAAATATCTAAAATGCAAAGATTTATTAATTAAAAGGAGCATTGGGATAACTAGAATAAATACATAATCATATGGATATTATGATCATAAACATGATAAATCGAAGGCAAAAAAGGAATGAAACATCTAGAAAATTGGATGTTTTCAGGGGGGCACTTTAAGCCTTGAACTTGAGATGATGTGGCTACATCAGGATAGGTTAGCAACTGAGGCATGTTGCTATAGGCCCATGCAGGAAGTAGGGAACCAATATGTGGTTCCGCATGCAGGTACTTCAACCATATTTTTGGTTTCCTTTTGTCAATTGGATGGCATGAAGTGGCATTTTTTGGATAAAACACGATTTTCTCTCAACTTAGCCTATAAATATGCAATCACTTCAACCCAGATCATGCAGTACAGTTTGAATTTTCTGGTATGATGTTGGAGCTAGAAGAGGGTGATCTAAGAAGCATGTGCATCTTGGTCTTTTGTCTAGATTCTTGAAGTTTGGAGCCTATAATTTAATTCTTAACCATGAATAGAATGCATATATGCAATGTTTTCCATATTTTTTTTCATCATTGTTGATTTTTACCCTCGCATATTCCTTCTACGATGAGGTTCTTGTATATTTGTGATGAAAACCTTTCTCCCTACCTAAATCTCTATAATTTTCCCCTTCTTTGGCCTTGTTGGATCTAGATCCCAAAAGAGTGGATGTTTTGGGTTACTTATTTTCAGTTAGGTTCGTGTTTACCCTTACCAGATATTATGATATTCATCTAAGATCAATTATTTTGCCTCTATTTAGTATTCTTTGTGATGCAATCCTACATGTTGCTAGCAAATCTTAGTAATTACATGTTAATTGATATAAGGTGACCTTTTCTAGGGGTTATGGTTGTAGTTGCGAACATCATAATTATCTTCCCATTTGTTGTTGAAGTTCATAAATTAAAATTATGAACCTTGATGTTGTTGTGTTGCTGAAAATCTGGAAAGTTTCATTTGTCATTCCTAAAATGGCCGATTTGGGTGTTTTCACTACTTACGCCTTATGAATCTGATACAACAAATTTTTTAGATGAATTCTTTTGTAATTATTCATTATTGGTTTAAGAAGATGTTTCATCGGTTTAAAAGTGACTTTTCACCCCACTTTGAGATGTAGACTTTGTACAACCAAAATGGTGAAATTATGGTGATATATGTGCATGATGAGTTTGATTAATGGCTTCTCTTCTTCTAGTGATTGTACTATGAAAATCATAGTACTACAATTCGATTTCTAACTTTTTGATCAATTAGACATGATTCATTATATCAATTAATCATTAAACCCTAATTCACATAGTTTCTAGTGACAGTACAATTACCCAAGCATTTAGGAAGTCAGGGTAACAAAAAAGGTATCGTTTTAGCAATCACATGATTGTGAGAAGGTAGATGGAGTCATGCATTGTTTAATATATGTGCATTTCCAAAAATCCATGAGGTATGATTTCATTTCCACCCTACAATCACTTGTTTATACATGTGAGATGAAGGTCATATTCGTGTTGTGAATGACATTCTAACATTATGATTGAGAATCGTGTAATATGATAATAAAATGAAGTAACACATTTTTATATGAAAGTGTCATGAAATATGTACAAGGACGGGTTTAATGTTGTTATGTACTTTGTAAATAGATGAGTTGCTACCCTTTATAATCACCTGATTGAGGTGTAGTGGGATCGTAAGTAGACTAACTAGTCTCTAGTATAGAAACTACTTCTAGAGTCAGTTAAAATATACCTACAAAGTTGGTTTTAGGGTGACATTTAAGTAGGAAACACTAGAGTTTGAGGCCTAAGACGTCGATTCTTTGGGAACGCAAAACTGACGACCAAGATATTCAACCTTGGTTGCTATGATAAAACAAGCCAACACATAAAGTTTCATAGTCACTGACTGTAGAAAAACCCCCCACGTCATTTATCCATACCAAGTCACATTTGTAAATGGAAAAGGTCTCTTTGTCGTCAGGTTGCAAAAGGAATTGATACCTATTCTGTGTCGTGGTCATCAGTTGTGGAAAAGACCTCAATGTCATTTGTCCATACTAAGTCACAATTATAAATTGAAAATGTCTCTTTGTCATTGGTTTGCAAAAGGAACCAACACCTATTCTGTGTCATAGTCGTCAGTCGCACCACATAAACCGACGATCAAGATATATAGTGACAATTTATTCACAAAAACTTATGACTAAGATTGTTCTACCCAGAACGGTTGCGTTGTCTGGCATGGTTATTCTAGTTAGTCTTATAATGTCAGTTTTGGACCCTAAACTGACGTCGAAGACTTAGCTATTGATTTTCTTTAAACAATTGGCGACTAACTTTTGTTTTTTTAAATAGTTGGTCTACAAACCTATTGTCCGACTGGTTAACAGGATGCAGAATCCACAGTTATGAACTGCAGGTTAATAACATATGTGAGTTCAGCTGAACAACAGGCCAACAAATAGCCTACAAAATCTACAATAACAAACACAATCCACTCACATTCAATATCCATTCTCCGATTCCATTCTCATCACATGTTCAAACATAATTATTTATTCATTTCAACATTCATTGACATACATGATACTTCATTCACACATGATACTTCATTCACATATGCATCGACTCCATTCTCATGACATGAACAAACACAATTCTCATTGTATTCATTCATCTTCACATTCACACATTATATATTCATACATATGCACCAATAATTTACTCGCATCAAATCTAAAATTGCACAAATTCATGAGCACATGTATATAGAAACAATGACATTAAAGTTTATAAAAGTCATTCTTTAATCCCAATCAAATTGAAAGTTGACATCCCTAATGAAGGCTTCTGCCCATTATTCTCGTATCTCATCTAGTTGTTCTGTCATATAAGACTTTGTATGTCATCTAGCTTTTCCATCATATAGAAGTTTGTTTTAAATGCCTACAAAGATAATGACGTATATAATTCAAAAGTTTGATATTTTCATATTTTGTCTAATGAAACTATATACTTATGTTGATCAAGACTATATATATAGATTACATTTTCTATGTAGTTGATGTCTTTTGCCCCATATCTGATAATCATGTCCATATATTGTATCATGTAGTATCTACATGCCCAACCATTGTCTTGTACATGAAATTTTAAATATCAACATACAAACCGTTAATAAGTAAAAGTAAGCATAGTCGACAAAAATATATGCAATTGTGTCAGAAAACTACATGAAAATTATTCCAAACTATCGCTTTCTTTTTGCTATCCACCTTTTCTCTAGCCTTTTAAAAATATTTTATAGTCCTATATTTGAATGTAACACATTCAATTGCATTAGTAAATAGTCATGTAATAATATATGTTAATGGATATAGATATAAAAATTTACTCACATGAATAATGTCTTTTTCAATTCATATCCCCCATTATCTACTTCGTCACCCTTAAGATCTAGATAATACACAGTTAGTGTCGCAGGGACAATAACCAACAACACTCAATGGTTATTCCTAAGTGAAAAGAAGACAAATGAAAAAAACTCGAAATCAATAATGAAATGTAAAACTGAAGTTAAAATTATAAGCGAAGTAAGAAAACTTACCCAACAATGTATGGAGCTAACATCACACTCTTTTTCTTTTTACCGCAAGATTTCAATGTGGTAGAGTAGTATTGGAAGACAAACGTAGGGAATTAATATCATATATGTATTAATATATAAGAAAACAGATCAATATATATAATGGGGTATTTGGCTATGTAATATCTCACCATATCCAAAGTTCTACCACATATGTATTCAGCCAAACATAAGCAAAAATCTTCAAAATATCTTGCAAACATATACTTGTATTATGAGGTTGACCTACAAAGTCCTCTTTAATATGGACCATCATAAGAGAACCTTCTTCATGTTCACCTATCCATACTTCTATACCCCTACACTGAGGACCTAGCGAGTCAAATAGGTCCTTTGTAATCCAACCATGTAATTGAGGAGGAGGTAAAGCTGGATGATGAGCTATAAAGGGTTTCTTAGGCGCTATGTCCTATATATATAATCTCATATCAATGGTGGAATGTATATAATGATACTAATCCAATGTAAATTTAGCATACATCAATGTAGACAACTCCCTCTTTGGGCCATGCGACTGTGCCACCTTTTGCTTCAACTATCGTCTCGTACTTAGGGTGGTCATATGACAGTGCAGTCTGCTTCTAAGCATTAGACAAGCCTCAACATCACATGAACTGCATCGGGGGACAACAATGCACCATGAATTATGTCACCTTCAAGGTGTGGGTAAGCCTTGCCCATTGCAATGACATATTGTTGTAATTTAGGATGGCATGGCCTCAACACCTACAAATTTGCATAGAGTGTCATATATGTACCTAAACTCAAACATATTACACAAATCATTATGACAGACTACAATGTCATAGAAATACTTACAATGGGCGTACTAGGTGGTGGGTCAATGGGATTACTCCCAACCACCTATGTCATAGGAGGGTCCACCTCATATGAAGAATGGGGCGCTACAAGTACTATCTGATAAGACTAATTCTTGCTCATTGCTTCCTCTATACTCTTTGCAATCAGCTCTTTTACCATTTCTAAGAGTCCCCCTTTGAGCTTATGCTCTGATTGTCCAAAGAAGGATCTTATACCGATACCAGCCCCAACAGCCCTAACGCATCCAGGATGCTCTGGGTTACCTAGAGCAACTGTCAATTCATCCCTTGTGCGCTCAGGGATGAACTTGCCTTGTTTCCTTTGCTCGTAGATCTCTCGATAATCATCATCATTAGTTTTTAGTAAGCAAAACATAATAATCACCAATACTAATTTCTCCAAGAATTGAATTTTGACATTTTTGCAGCCGCCTCAACAATTGTGGGGTTGGTTATTTCTCCAGATTTTTGTTTGCCTCCCAACTATCTGTATATCATTACAAAGTAGAGGTTCAGTACTATTAGAGGACTCAATAGTCCCATGAGTAGGTTGTTGTTGAGAAGAAGATGTGTGCAGTAGCTTTTGGACAAGATTTTCATAGCCACCTGGACCCATCGTGTGGTTGTGCACATTCGTGCACGCCTTTCTCTTTAAGCATTTCTTATAGTCTGGTTAGTCCAAACCATACGTTTTTTCAAATCATCCTCTCCAAACCATATGTTACATATGTAATATAATGAATTTAATATGAGGAGTGAGGCTTAACACCTTGAATTAGTCAGTTTTTCTCTTAGCAACAAACATCTCCCACACCTCTGGGTCAACATAGTTCCATTGCTTAGTGGCTGACTTCTTCTTCTTCTCAGCGTTCCGTATGCATTCTCTTATTAAATTTGTCCTATAATTCCTTAGTACCCTGCAATAGAGTTTCATCACCTTTTTACATTGTAGTTTTTCATCTAGTTCAAATATGCTTTACAAAAGACACCATATACTTGATGGAATATTCTTAAAAACATAATTATAAATTTGAAAATAGAATGACTATGATAATAGCTCACACATAGTTCCTTCCATATGCACTCTTTCTTGCCTGGATCAACTTTATGTCAAGATTCTACATTTACATTTGATCCGCTATGAGTCAGAACCCCTAAATATGACACAAAAGAATTGTGATTCTTTCCAACAGGATTTCCTTAATTATCAAACTCAACGGCAAGCCTCAGTCTGTAACCCCATTGCTCTAGTAACTTATTCATCATGGTGATACCTCGTATTATGGCATGCTTATGATGTTGCGCATCAAGCTCAGCAAGATTCTCAGGGTGCACATCATCATGCTAAAATTGACAAAAAGCACACATAAGTCATAAAAAGATAAAATTTTTAAATATGATAAAACAATACAACAAGATAGACATTATAAAATGCACAACTATGTAATAAAACAATACAACATACAACAATGTCAGGGTGGTTATCCTCACGGCGCACATTGTTAGGGTGATCATCCTCAACGTAATCATCATCACGATCATCAAACTCATGGTCAGATGCCATATGAAATAATGACATATAAAAAACAATCAAACAATGAAATATAAGTGATACAGAATGTAAAATGCTAATATAACATTTAAAAAATAAAAGCATGCCTCTAATGTTTGAATCTTGTATTGATTAACATTCCCTCAGTGTGATCTCCAAGCATATAAGTCAGTGTCAACTTCAATATTTAGAGTTGGCAAGCCAACTGAGAGTGGAATGGAGTCATCACACTTGTCATAATACTCTTCTTCACTACTACAAAAATGGCTTATAACGTCACTTTTAAAGGCGTCGGTTGTATAAATACACCGACACATAAAACCTAAAGCGTCGGTTTAATAAAAAAACCGACATCTATCTGTGAACGGTGACCAGACATGGGTATCACTTTTATTCAGTGTCGGTTCCATAATAATAAACCGACGCCTAAAATTAACCGCCAAATCCAAAATTTCCAGTGAAAAAAATTACCTCCAAAATTTAACATATGGCGTCGGTTATTAACTATTAAACCGACGATGAAAGGTTATTCGCGAGACAGAAATTGGGAACAATTTGGTCATGAGTTTTACTACAATGACCGACGCTTATAGGATTTCCCACGTTGTTCTCAGGAAATTTTTCACACCCTTTGAGCGTCGGTTTTCGAAAGAAACTGACGACTATGGTCATTAATCGAGAACAATTTTTTTCATCGGCATATGTAGTAGACGTTGGTTTTTTCCAGTAAAAACTGATGACTATCATTGAGAATAGGTGTCGCTGTGTTTGGAGAACCGACGCCTTTAGTTTTATGTGTCAATTTTTTGAATAACCGACGCCTATTGTTAACTTAACAACACCCGTGCGAGACAGACTCTTCCCCTTTCTCTGTTTCATTCATCTTAATTGAGGGTTTAGGGTCCGGTGACGATTCCTCTGCTCACCGCTCCTATGCCGCTGCTTGCCTCCACCGTCATCGTTTGCTGGTCCTCCGGCCGCTGCGCTCTAGGCCGGTCGCCACCACGAAGGCCCTCTCTACTCGCCGGTCGCCGCCCTAGCTTGATTAGCTGCTTGCCTGACCTCTCTGCTCGCCGTGCCTACTCTGCACCTGCTGGTCGGCGCTGCCACTCTCTGGAACTCCTTGTCGGCGCCGCCCTAGCTCGATCAGCTGCTCACCCGCCCTCTTTGATCGCCGTGCCTGCTCTGCACCTGCTGGTCAGCGCCACCGCTCTCTGGAGCGCCTCGCCTGCTCGTTGCTCTTGCACCTGCTGGTCACCGCTACCGTTCAAGGTACCTTCTTCCTCCTCTTCTCCCTCATGGTGGTGAGCTGACTTGACGGTGGTGGGGAGCATTTTTGCTGTGTCACTATTAAGATCAGATATGTATACGAGTCTGCTCATCGAAACAGTAGGATTTTTTAAAGGGAGTGGTTTTTTAGATTAAATGACTGCAGAAGACATAATATTAACGCTAGCATAATCTCATGCGTAGGTGATATTAATCTTTGATATATTAATTTTTGCTCAGACCCATGTGATATTTTGTTTGATTTAAACATGATTGGGCATTATTATGACTAATTTTTCCCATAATGAGGCAATTTTTACAATACCTTGCTCTTGTTCCAATTGTTGGACAATTCATATACTCTCAATTGGTAAATATTATTACTCTTCTAAAATTATTTTTATAATGTTGAATCGGGTCAATGACCACACCTGCTATTGTGCCTAAATTATGCCATGTATGTTTTTACAAAGTGAATCTTATCGGTCTAATTGTGAATTATTGCATGTTTGAAACTATTGAATTCTTGATTTATTATTTAATAATGCTCTAATTGTGAGTGATGCAATGTAAGTGAGAAAATACATGTAGTGGATATGTACTCATTAGCCTAGAAACCCGTCCAAGATTTACTCATTAGGAGTAAATCTTGGATAGTCCCCAGTTTGGGACTGTTCTTGAACACCTAATCTCACTTAGGATGTAAGTGTATAATGTGTATTGGGTTTTCAAGAAAATTTCAGTAGCATTTCCCCGTTTGTTCTCTAAGTACATATGTACTTGGAGAACAGTGGGGAAATGTTGCCAAAATTTTCTTGAAAACCCAATACACATTATACACTTACTAGTGAGATTAGGTGTTCAAGAATGGGATAGGTGGTACACATTTACTATATATAAGAATGATAGCACATGTATTTGTTGGCCTAGAAACCCGTCCAAGATTTACTCATTAGGAGTAAATCTTGGATAGTCCCCGGTTTGAGACTATTCTTGAACACCTAATCTCACTTAGGATGTAAGTGTATAATGTGTATTTGGTTTTTAAGAAAATTTTGGCAGTATTTCCTTGTTTGTTCTCTAAGTACATATGTACTTAGAGAACAACGAGGAAATGTTGTCAAAACTTTCTTGAAAACCCAATACACATTATACACTTAATAGTGAGATTAGGTGTTCAAGAATGGGATAGGTGGTACACCTTTATTATATATAAGAATGACAACACATGTATTTGTTGGACTAAAGTTTTAACCATGCAAAAACTCTAATCCTAGACCCTAATCTTGTTGTAATATATACTGGTTTTCTATTTGATCATAGAATGGATAGATCATGGATGTCCATTTGCAATCGTTGCACCCTAGAGTTTATTTCTGGTCTTGACCAGTTTATTAGATTTGTCGAGGAACATAGGAAACAAGCTGGAGATAGGTTCTAATGTCCATGTAGGCATTGCGGTAACAACTTGAAAGTTAGCACTGGTCACGAAATCAAAAGTCATGTCATGTGCAATGGGATTATACAAGGCTATACAGATGGCACTGGCATGGAGAGATTTCAAACCCAAAACCAGTGAATGTCGATAGATGTGCTTGTATGGAAGAAGAAATTGCCTCTGATGATGTAGATGTGAATGAACCAGTTCCAGTAGACATCGTTGATGTGATGCTGGATAGTTGTGGGGTAGAGCACACCGATCCACCTCCCATTTTTAGAAACATTGTGCATGATGTTGAGATATCATTATACATAGGTTGTACTATGTTTATGAAGCTTAGCATTGTGTTGAGATTGTATAAGCTGAAAGCCAACAATAGATGGATCGACAAAAGCTTCGCGTCATTGTTGTCTTTGTTGAAAGAAATGCTTCCTGAAGGAAATGAGCTACCAATCTCGACATACCAGGTAAAGAAATTGTTTTGCCCAATGGGAACGGATGCCAAGAAGATACACACATGCCCGAATGATTGTGTATTATTTCAAAAGGACTATGTGGATTTGAAAGATTGTCCAAAATGTGGTGCGTCACGGTATAAATTGACGACTTAGAGAGAGTCTAAAACTGGTTCTCCTGCCAAGGTGATGTGGTATCTCCCTATAATATCACAATTTCAACGCTTGTTTGCCAATCCGATAGATGCAAAGAATTTGAGGTGGCATGCAGATGTTAAGAAAAATATTGATGGGATCCTACGACATGCGTCTGATTCCCCACAGTGGAAGAAGATTGATCTATTGTACCCTGAATTTGGTGAAGAAGTTAGGAATCTAAGACTTGGGCTTTGTATAGATGAGATGAATCCGTACAAGACATTGAGCAGCCAACATAGCACTTGGCCAGTCATGCTTGTTATATATAATCTTCCTCCCTGGCTGTGTATGAAAAATAAGTATGTAATGTTGTCATTGTTGATATCGGGCCCTAAACAACCAGGAAATGATATCGATGTTTATCTTGAACCTTTGATTGATGACTTAAAGAAATTCTGGGGTGAAGGTGTGATGACCTATGATGCTTCACGAAGAGAGACATTTCGTTTGCATGCTATGTTGTTTTCACTATTAATGACTTTCTAGCATATGGGAATTTGTCTAGATATAGTGTCAAACGAGCTAAAGTGTGTCCTATATGTGAAGAGAACACTGATCCAACAAGACTACAACATGGCGGTAAGACTATATATCTCGGTCATCGAAGGTTTCTTACAAAATTCCATCCGTATCGTAGGAAGCGCAAAGCATTCAATGGATTGAATGAGGAACAGAGTGCACCTAAACCTATACCAGGGAAGGTTGTTTATGAAAGAGTAAAAGACTTTGTCAATGAATTTGGTAAGAGATCACAATGTACTATGTCCACACGGAGTGGCAAATCTTTATTCAAGAAGAAGTCAATATTTTGGGATCTTCCTTATTGGAGTTCTTTGACAGTCATGCATTGTATCGATGTCATGCACATTGAGAAAAATGTCTGTGATAGTGTCATTAGTACTTTGTTGAATATACCAAGTAAGACTAAAGATGGGATAAAATCCAGACTGGACCTACGTGAAATGGGAATAAGGTCAGAATTAACAGAATTACGTGAAATGGGAAATCGGAGAACATACTTACCTCCCGCTTGTTATACATTGTCTAGAAAGGAGAAGAAAGCTTTTTGTGAATGTTTGGTAAATGTTAAGGTGCCACAGGGTTACTCATCCAACATCCGTAGATTGGTATTAATGAAAGATCTGAAGTTGATAGGTCTTAAATCTCATGATTGTCACACTCTAATGCAACAAATATTGCCTGTGGCAATTCGACCTATATTGTCGAAGCATGTAAGGTTTGCAATCACCAGACTTTGTTTCTTTTTCAACAGTCTGTGCAACAATGTTATTGACCCTGATACTCTCGATAATTTGTAAAAAGAAGTGGTTGTTACCCTATGTCAGCTTGAGATGTATTTTCCTCCTTCATTCTTTGATATCATGGTACATCTTGTTGTCCACTTGACTAGGGAAGTCAAAATGTTGGGACCAGTTTTCTTGCATTGGATGTATCCCTTTGAACGATACATGAGCATTTTTAAAAGTGATGTTTGAAACTGTTATCTTCCTGAAGGGAGTATTATTGAGGGTTATGTGGCGAGAGAGGTTATGGATTTTTGCAATGATTTTCTCAGTGGTAATGACACTCATGGTAATGACAAGAATATTGAGGAGCAATTTGGCAAAGAAATTTTGGGATCACGGGTGAAAGTAATCAGCCGTGAGCAGTTGGAACAAGGTCACTTGTATATTTTACACAACATGGATGAAGTGAGTGTTTATATCGAGGAACATACCAATTTCATCAAGAGACAATATCCTTGAGCCAATACAATGTGGCTTGCTAGAGAGCATAACAAGACATTTATTAAGTGGTTTGAAGATAAAGTCTTACATCAACTATCTCAAACACCAGATGATATTACTGTAACTATCAAATGCCTCACCTTTAAACCAAAATTGAATGTTATGTCTTATGAAGGGTATGACATTAATGGATTCACATATTACACAAAGCGCCAAGATGATAAGAGTGTCATCCAAAACAGTGGGGTCACCCTTCAAGCGTCGACTATGTTTTTTGCAAGTGCAAAGGATAAGAGTCCACATGAAGCTAAAATGTCATATTATGGTGTCATTGAAGACATATGGGAGTTTGAATACATAGATTTCAAAATTCCGCTCTTCAAATGTAATTGGGTTGATAACACCAAAGGAGTTATAGTGGATGAATTGGGTTTCACTTTAGTGAACTTTGAAAAGATTGGCGAGAAGGGTGAACGATTCATATTGGAATCACAGGAGAAACAAGTATTTTATATCGATGATCCTGCAAATGATAAATGGTCGATTGTTCTTCATGGTAAAAGACAGTTCATTGAAGATCCTATAGATGAAGAAGAGTACTATGATAAGTATATGACTCCAGTCCATTCTCAGTTGAGTTGCCAACACCAACAAATATTGAAGCTAATGATGACTTGTATGTGCGCGGAGATCACAATGAAGGATTGTTAATTGATAAAAAAATCGCAATATTAGAGGCATGTTTATATTTTTTTATGTTTTATTTTTCTGAATGTGAACTTTACAATGTGAATTACTTTACAGTGTGAATGTGAACTTTACAATGTGAATTTTACAATGTGAATTACTTTACAATGTGAATGCGAACTTTACAATGTGAGCTTTACAATGTGAATTACTTTACAATGTGAACTTTACAATGTGAATGTGAACTTTCAGATGGCTGAGCATTCTCCTGATGACCGTGCTGATGATTACCGTGAGGGTGAGGACATCAATGTGTTGCCTCACAATGTAAGTTTTAAAAATATATCATATATTTATATCTATATGTCCATTTATAGTTATATCCTATAAGTGTGTTTATTTTGTCAAACTTTAGGTTGATGATGCACATGTACCCTCTGAAGCACTTGAGGCACTTGATGAGCATCACCAAAAAGTTGATAAGAGAAGGGGCATCACTATGATGAAGAAGTTAATAGCACAAAGGGGCAATGGACCCAAACTTGTTGTGGATTTTGATAATGCAGGAAATGCAATTGGAGTGAATCGCAATTCGTTTGTTTCATATCTTGGGTATGTTACTCGTAGCCATTGCGGTTGTAAGATAGATTCTTGGCATAAAGTTCCTAAGGGGAAGAAATACGTAATATGGAAGGATTTATGCGTGAGTTATTATTAATTTGTAATTCTATTTTGTAGATTATTAATTTTTTGGATACTAGTTAATAGCAATTCTATTTTGCAGAGCATATTTGAATTGGATGAAAAACTGCATCGTAAATGCATGATGCAACGCTGTGGGAGAGTCCTAAGGAAATATAGGACAAATCTCACCAGAGAATACATAAAAATAAGGTGGCAAGAGGAAGACGACAACCACTGAACAATGGAACTTCCTGGACCAAGAAGAATGGGATGCGTTTGTTGCTTCAAGACAAACTGATGAATTCAAGGTATTAGGTGTCACTCCTAATTTAATTAATATACGTTTTATTCACCTATTCAAGATTAACATTTAGTGTTACTAACCAAATCATTAATGTGCATACAAACTAGGCCCTCAGTGAGGTGCAAAAAGTAAGGCGTGCACTGAATGTGCATGACCACACAATGGGTCCAAAGGGGTATGCAGCCATTCGCCAAAGACTACAGGTTGACTCTACTACTCAGTCTGTTGCTACTCAAGAGTCCTCTACTATAGGTACCACACCTCTACCTCACCATGATGTCTGGATAGCTGGGAGGCAAAATAAGAAGGGAGAAATAAGGAAGCCCACAACTACTGAGGCGGCTACAAAAATGGTAAAATACAACTCTTAGAGCAATCGTTTGAATATTGATTATTTGTGGTGTTTACTTAATTACAAATTTTTGTTTTGGCGATTAGTGGGATCTACACGAGCTGAGGAAACAAGGCAAGTTCATCCCTGAGGGAACAAGGGATGAATTGACAGTTGCTCTGGGTAACCCAGAGCATCCTGGATGTCTTAGGGATGCAGGCACTGGTGTGGGCATCAAAGCGTTCTTTGGGCCATCCCAGTGCAAACATGTCCCAAAAGTGGGAATTTCACAAGAAGAGGTAACCTATTCTTTCTTTATAATGTTACTATAAAAGAGAATTCAATAATCAGAAGCTAACGTTTCTTTTATCCATGTATAAGTAGATAAGATAGTTGATAGGAAAATCAAAGAAGCAATGAGCAAGTGGCAGACATCTCTGACTACCACTCAGTAGACAGTACATATGGCATCCCACTCTACTCTTACTATAGAGGTTGGGAGTAATCCTATAGACCCAACACCTAGAACATCTGTTGTAAGTATCTTTATGACATAGTAACTAGTCTTTTCAAGATGATATGTTTTCAAGATGATATGTATATATGTATATAACATTCTTTACACACAAATTTGTAGGGGTTGAAGCCATGTTGTCTAAAAAGTAAAGAATTTGTCGTTGTAGAGGCATCAGCTTACCCATCCCTACCAGGGGAAATGTTTCATGGGTCTCCATTACCAGTTGGTTGGGTTCGTTTGAGCCCGATACATATATTCCCCAATTGGATGGATCTTCCATTGCCATATGCCCACCCAGATTGTGAAATGCTTAGTGAGGCAGAAGGCGGAGTGATATTGTGGCCAAAAGTGGATGTCCTCTATACTGAAATTGTATGGTAAATTTACATTTCGTTAAATTGTTAGTGTGTGTATATGATGTCGATTGATCTAAAATTATATATATATATATATATATATATATATATATATACAGGTTAGAAAGAAGACACCCAGAGCATCTAGGCCTCCACCTCCACCTCCTACATTACCAAGTTGGGTTCCATAGGACCTACCTGTCCCGTTAGGTCCTAATTGTAGGGGTATGGCAATATGGTTAGGTGAACATGATATAAATTTCCCTATAATTGTTTCTATAGATGCGGATGTTGCAGGTCAATCATACAAAAGCAAACTATTTATACAAGATATTTTGGAGTTATTTTGATATGATTGGCTGAATACATCTGTGATAGAGCTATGGATAAGGTGAGATCTTCTTTATACATCCATATACCTTGTGTAGGATCTGGTGATCTGGTTTCTTATTTATTAATGCATACGTAATACATGTTTTGCAGCTACTTAGACAAGATATGTGTAGATTTTTCATTCAAACATGTAGGATTTTTGATTCCATCTTTGATTAGTCTAGTAGGTAAAGACCCTCTCCCAGTTCAACAATACGGATGTGATGCTTTTACAAATTTTACTCAAAATAACGAGACAGTGATAATAGCTCCATTCAATGTGGAGTAAGTTTACTTTGCTTATACTTTGGACTTAAGAAAATTACATTTTTATTGTAGATTTTGAGTTATTAATTTTTAACTTTTTTACCTCTAGTAGTATGCATTGGGAGTTACTAGTTATTGTACCTGAGACATTCACTGTCTATTATCTAGATCCTAAGGGGACTAAATTGAATTCAAAATATGGACCCACAATGAAAATGGCATTATTCCGGTGAGAAATATTTCATTTTCATATTCGCTAACATATGTTATTACACTACTATTTAATTATGCAATGTATTGTGTTACATTAACATGTATGGGTTTAGATGAGTTCAAAAATGTTGGAGGAAAGGTCCCCAGGAAAAAAAATCATCCAATAATTTGGAAGATTCACGTGGAAGTAAGTTCCCGACTGCAATGTATATATTATTTATGTGAACAATGCTTAATTAGTTACATTTTTTAATATTTTGTATATTTCAATTTATAGTGTGCTACACAAGACAACGGATGGGCATGTGCATACTATGTGATGTGATTTATGTACATGATTATCAAATATGCCACAATGGACATCGATACCATTCCTGAGGTATTATATATAGTCTCATTAGATAATATGAAATATATCAATCTTATTTATATATTATTAATTATATATATACATCATTCTCTTTGCAGGTGTTTAAAACTGACCACACTACAGGAAAGGCCTTACCAGATGTACGTGCTCCCTATACGATGGAAGAATTAAATGATGTAAGAGATGAATGGGCAACAACCATACAAGTAGTGGGGGTTTTAAAATATAATTAGGATGTTGATAGTGAATAATGAATAAAGAATGATATTTTGTAAATGAATTTCCGGATTATAATATGTGTGAATGTTTCTACATGTCTGAATATTTCTACATGTGTCTAAATGTTTATACATGTGTGAATGTGAAAATGAATGAAATTGTTGGTTGATATATAAATGTTTCTACATGTGTGAATGTGAAAATGAATGGAACTGTAAATTGCTACATGAATGTTTCTACATGTGTGAAAATCGAATGGAACTGCATGTTGCTAAATGTGTGAAAATTAATGTTGTTAATTTTGTAGGTTTGTGGCCTGTTGTTGGTTGATATCAATGGATGTCATAAAACCTGCAGTTCATAACTGAGCTGTAGGTTTCTCATCCTGTGACCAGCCACAGTAGGCCTACAGACTGATAAGAAAAAAAACATAAAATAGGCGTCAGTTATTTGTTTAAAACTGACGACAAATGATTACAGCATCGGATAAATAATTATAACTGATGCCTAATGCATGTGATGTGGCATCGGTTATCAATAATAAACTGACACTGATGGTTCTGGCGTCGGTTGCCCGACTAGTAACCGACGTCGATTTCCCTAATGAGGCCAGACACCACAGTCATGCTGGCCAACACAGCTGTGGCAGCGGGCCAGACAACACGGTCGTGCTGGCTAGCACGACCGTGGCAGTGGGTGAGATGGCATCGATGATCACTAATAAACCGACGCTGATAGTTCCCCAGATGGCGCCCTTTCTGTAGCGCGAAGGTTTATGGCGTTAGTTTCAAAACTAATAACCGACGCCTTTACCCCCATGTTGGTGCATTTTCAGTGGCACGTGAATGGTTGTGGCATCGATTTGGAAACCAACACCTAAGGGTTGGCCTTTTAGCGGCACCCACATAGGTTTCACATTAAAACTGACGCTAAAAGCCTTAAATAACTGACACTAAAGGCCGATTATGTACTAGTTCTTCATCTATAGGATCTGCAATAAATTACTTTTTACCATGAAGAACAACCGACCATTTTGCATTTGCAAGATCATTGATATAAAATACTTGCTTCACATGTGATGTAATTATGAATAGTTCACCCTTCTCGCCAATCCTTTCAAAATTCACTATTGTGAAACCCAATTCATCCACTACAACTCCTTTTGTTTACCAACCCAATTACACCTAAAGTTTGGAACTCTGTAATCTATCTAGTCAAACTCCCAAATATCTTCCATGACATTGTAATATGACATTTTAGCTTCATGTGGACTCTTAGTCTTCACATACACATGAAAAATATAATGAAGACACTTGAACAATGACCCCACTATTTTGGATGACACTCTTATCATCTTGACGATTTGTGTAATATGAAAATCCATTTATGTCAAACCCTTCATGAGACATAACATTCATTTTTGGTTTAAAGGAGATACATATTTTTAGAAATATTATTTGATCTTTGACATAGTTGATGTAAAATTTTATCTTCAAGAAACCTAATAAATGTCTTGTTATGATGTCTAGAAAGCCATATCAAATTGGCACAAGGATATTTTTTCTTGATGAAATTGGTATGTTTGGTGATATAACTACTCACTTTGTCGATGTTGTGTAAAATATACAAGTGTGCTTGTTCCCACATCTCACGATTGATTACTTTCCCTCGTGCTCTTAAAGTCCCTCTGTCGGAATAGTCCTCAATATTCTTGTCATTTACAAGAGCTTCATTACAACTCAAAAAGTCATTGCAAAAGTCTGTTACCTCCCTGGCCACATAACTCTCAATAAACTTCCTTCAGGCCGATAACTATTTCAAACATCGCCTTTAAAAACACTCATCTACCATTCAAAAGCATACACCCAATCCAAGAAAATTGGTCCCAACATTTTCACTTCCCTAGTCAGATGGACAACAAGATGTACCGTGATATCAAAGAATAAAGGAGGAAAATACATCTCAAGTTGGCATAGGGTAACAACCGCTTCTCTTTGCAACTTATTGAGATTATAAAGATCAATAACTTTGTTGCGTAGACTATTGAACAAGAAACAAACCCTTGTGATTGCAAATCTTACATTCTTCGGCTGATATAGATCAAATTTCCATAGGCAATATTTGTTGCATTAGAGTGTGACAATCATGATATTTAAGACCTATTAGCTTCAGATCCTTCATTGATACTAGTCTATGAGTATCCATGTGGTACTTTAACATTAAGTAAACACTCACAAAAAGGTTTTCTTCTCCTTTCTAGACAATGTGTAACAAGTAGGAGGTAAATATGTTTTTCAATCATTATTAGCTTCTTTTGTTAATTCTTTCCTTATTCCCATTTCACATAGGTCCATTATGGATTTGATGCCATCTTCAGTCTTACCTAGTATATTCAATAGAATACTAATGACACTATCATATACATTTTTCTCAACATGCATTACATTGATACAATGCCTAACGGCCAAAGAACTTTACTAAGGAAAATTCTAGAATATTGACCTCTTCTTGTATAAAGATTTGTCACTCTATGTCGGAATGGTACATTGTGATCTCTTACCATACACATTGACAATTTTTTTTTACTCTTACATAAATAATCTCCCCTAATATAGGTTTAGAGGCACTCTGTTTGTGAAGCCCAACGCCACCAATCACAAGATAACATGAAACTAAACGTGGAAACATAACTAAACAATGAGGTTATCGGAAAACACTTGAAATTAAAACTATTTTCATTAAGCGCCAAAGTAGCAAAAACCTTTACATATAAGTCCTCACAGGACACATGGTACTTACATCAACATGTTCTTATCACATTTACCATCAACCTGTTACAAAAAGACACATGTCCCTTATATGCATATCCACTATATCTTTTCATCAAAAAGGGGCACATATGCCAAAAACATGTATCGAAAACATGTCTACAAAACACACCCAAACACCATCCCGAAGACCTGAGTGTACATGGATGACTCTAGGACTCTAACAACAAATGGGCCACGAGCAATATATCACAACCTTAGAAGCTACTGTCCTTCTTGCTTCTATTCAGCCTCCACTACATGATCTCTACCTCCACGTGCACATACACCTAAAAGATGTAGGAAACCCATGAGGTGAGATTCTAAATCTTAGCGGAAGATATAACTTTCCACCAACACTATTATTAGCATAGATAATGTAATTAAAGAATAGTAGTAAAGCTACAACTATGATAAGTAGGTAATCATTACTAATAGTATGAGCAATTGCAATTGAATTGTAAAACATCTTATCACCATAAAAGTAATATGAAGAACATGTATGTTTACTACCAGCTATACTGTACAAAAGCAAACAAGGCCTCATTCAATATTTTCGTATTTGATTGTAAGCAAGTATACTACACGAATGATAACGTATTTTGTTATGCCTTGAGGATTTGAGTCCTACCATACAAATCCAACTGACCACTACTAAGTTAAAATCGGTTCCATAAAAAGTCCATGGAAGAGACGGAATACACAACCTCACCAAACATCATGGTCAGTACATGAGTACATAGTAGAGACATATCAGTCAACTGCAACCTGTGACATATAGTCAAGCAGTGAAAGTCCTAGCCCACCTTGGTAGAGGTCACAACACTAGTGAAACTGAGCTATGGCCCGCAACCGCACTCCTACCAGGGTATGGCTCGTAGCCAATCATATGAAACCATATAAGCAACATATCACTGAGTTGTGGCCCGCAGCTGCACTCCTTCTAGAGTATGGCCCACAGCCAATCCTATGAATGCATATGCTCAACAATATATGACTCTAAGATTCCTCTAAGGGAAAGCCTATTTCACCATCTAGCAAGTACTGACACTGATATGGATCTATGGCACAGGGAAAAACTACATGATTAAGTTCCAATTGATTAGTTAAGTCAATTAAGTGTCTTTTAGCATCAATCAAGTTACAACATATAAACTCATTACAAACTCAATAAAGGTATGGGCATAAAACACTTCCCGTAGATATAAACGTATAGGGTGTGAACTTGTCACACTATCACCACATGATTCATGTATTATTGTCATTCACCACATCATCAATACCAAAGTCACATGCTATGGGATGTCAATCCCTTAACTCATCTCATATTAGGCCACAAGTGAATGCCAGGTCATATGACCATTCACATCATTCTTGTATCACAAGTGGATCAACATGTCTCTCAAGGCTCACTTGACCTATGTTATATCATAGTCAACATATCATACACTATCTATGATTATCAATCTTATATTACTTGCATGGTTAGAAGTTGATAAGAAAGAGAGTGATAACCACACAACGTCATAATCCTTTCATAATAAAAAAAGCAAGATCATTGTTCACTATTAGGGTTACGGTTCCTCTTAGTCAATTAGAGATTACAAGATTAGGTTTGACTATCAACCCTAGAACCATCACCGTCCATCATTTTGGAGTGTATAATGATTAGGAAACATCATTAGAGTTAATTAGATAAAATTCTAAACAACATTATATATGGCTTATGTATTCTTCATACATGAATATCATTAAGTGCTTACATGTGCTTCTCATCCATCTACCATCACCATATGTTGACCACATCATCACATAGGTCGTGACCACCCCTCATGGTCCATGTCACGACCATGACACTCATGTGTCTCAACCATACACCAACATGTCATGACCTCCACTCTCTAGGTCAAGTCACACTCGCGACACTCAAGGTTAGGGTTCACAAAGCATCTCAACCTAAGGTGTCAAGGTATCAAGGGTGTCTCTACCTCCACCCATGTCACGACCCAATACCATCATGGTCACGACCCTACATTCTAGGGTGAGTCTCAACTCAAGCAAGGCAGGAACAAAACACCAAGACCAAGGGTGACTAGACCACTTACACCAAAATTCTTGACCTAATCTCCACTAGGTAAAACTCAACTTCAAGGAAGCATCTCGGCCACAAGCTATCAAGGTCGTGATCATCAAGAGGGAAGTGTCGCAACCACACCAAGATGCACTATCTAGGTCTCAAAACATATCTAAACCCAAGGGAAAAACCAGGGTCACCATGAAGGAAAACTCAAGCAACCAATCACCAAACACTAAAGCATAGATCAAGAAACCACCAAGAAAGAACCTCTTCTAAAGAAGGGAAAAACCATGCTCAAGGTAACCAAGACCGAACCTAACATCTATCGAACTTCTAGGTACATGAACACCATGCATGTGAGCAAGATCAAGGATCTTAGAGAAAAATATCCATAACTCATCATCTACTAAATTAGGTACACATAGATTAGGGTTTCAGATTGCTCCCAAACCAAGCAAGGTATCTCCACCAAGCAAGCTCTAGATATTACCACTAAGCATGATCATGATGAGAAAGAAATTTAGAAAAAGAAGACAACAGTAAATGCATAAATAAGTGCAATAATAGAGTAGGTTTTATAAATGAGCTTATCTTTAAATGCTATCAACCAATGGGGTTATTGCTTTGATTGGAGGATAGTGGGGATGGCCTATAGGTCTCCATGGGCTTTTAGGACTGACCTTGGATATACAATAAGTCTATGTGAGTTGTCCTCTTGCATGGCCATGAAGCCTTACCTGAATATCCATTTGCGGTCCACTTCATCCATGTGGTCTAATGGTGGAACACCATGTAAGCGTCGCATTTATCAATCAGGAGAGTGAGTGGGGGCATTCAAAATTCTAAAATTACCCTTACATTTTTAATAATGTGATTAAGTGGACAGAGGTGCCATGGTCATTTATTGACCAGGTGTGTTCCCCTCCCAAGCCATGGTGCTCGATGCATCCAGGAGATGGAACTCTAATCAAAACCTAGGAAGATCATGTAGTTCTCGTGAAACTGAGGTTGTCTGAATGTTCCCCACCTCCCATTGGAGTCAAAGAGCCAACTAAAGACTCTAGCTTGAACTGAAGTCCCAACTCCATTATTGCTGCCATGGTCGGCAACATCTGGGAGGAGCAAAGTAGGAAAAACTAACGCAAAGAACAACGAAAACATGTCAAATGGAGTCGCGATAAGTCAGTGAATCTGTCACAAAAAATCCAGTTGTGAAATGACCATCGTGGTCACAGGATAGCTTGGAGGAGCGACGAGAATAGTGGAAAGAAGATGAACTTGGAATCATAGAAACAAATCTGAAGATGAGCCATCGAAGCTTGTAAAATGATCGTAGGTGAAAAAATAATCCAAGGGCACAAATTCCATGGTTTCGGGGACACTAGGTAGCCAAGGCAGCTAGTACCGATGAGAAACGATGGTGGCCCTATAGGGAGCTAAAATTGGGGAAGAACTATGCAAAGTCAATGCTCCGCACACAAAGTTAAAGGGTAGATGATTCTTACCACAGTTCTTATCATGCTGGTGTGGTCGGAGAAGTGAGTGTTGGGCTGTCATCGTCGGAGAGGGAAGAGTATGTCACACCCCGATCTCACACTAACCACTAATCACGAGATTAGGGTGCAACGGATGGATTATCACATAACAAATCACTGAGAACTTCTTCTTTTTAAAACCTCGTAATGATATCTGGATTATTGTTGTAAACTAAAACATAATAAACTATTGCAGGAGCATTTCAATTAAACTGGCTAGAGTACGTAAACAGAGTTTACAACATGTAACATTGTTTAACAGAAAGTAAACATAACAGTTAATTTACATCTTTTTCACATTCACCATACATACTCTCTCTCACCCACACCATGCCCCAAGGACCGAGGGGAAAGTACTAAGAGACCTCTAACTAAACTAACCACATATACCTTCTACAGACTAAGCGTTAGGATGAAAAGATCCTTCAGATTCCTATTGCTGTTGTTGACCTGAAAATGTTTGAGTAGAGGGATGAGCCTACTTGCTCAGTGAATAGCATTTCATTTAGCTATCAATAAACAACTCATCAGATAGATAAAATTGAAATAAAAGATAAGTGTAGTACTAAACAAGGCAGTTCTAATGACATAGCAGATTTACAGATAGCAATCTCATTTCAAAGCAACATCAGATATTTTAAACAAATAAACTGATATAGAGAATTGGTACAGAAATTCAAATCTCTTAACATATTAAGTTTACTGTGATCCTATATGATTACATAATTATATCATTATTATGCCCTAATCATATGCAGTGTACTCTGCATATAAAGATCCGTAGAGAACTACGATCCCACCGTACAAGACTGAGCGACACACCCGAGAAATGCTAAGTCTGACTGCCAGCCCTGTTCTGCTACAGGACCACAGGCTCTCCGGCCTACAGGCTCTCCGGCCTCATTGTACTAACTCCGAGTGCTCTAGACTCCTCCTCTAACCTGAGTACACAGGCGGAGAGTCTCACTGGGTTACCACCGTGACTCTGCATAGATTATTGTTGAATAACCCCTATTTACTCCAGTGCCACCGTGACTCCGCACGGATTATTGTTGAACACTGCCTCTCTGTCCTCGTGCCATCGTGACTCCGCACAGTTATTGTTGCAACACGAGTTTCACCCCTAAGAAGTAGACCTCTCAAAGGGGTTCTACGGTGTTAGGGCACCTAAGTCTATTAACTGATTAACATATATGCATTTAAATAGGAATATCACATCTCAAACTTATTCCACATTATGAATATCACTTAAAAACACATATACATCATTTGTCATCTATAAACATGACTTAGTATCAACTTATCCAGTTTCGATGCTAAACATCCATTTTATGCTCAACGTATACATTGCAGTTACAATACATGAAATTCTATCATTTTCATCAATCATATTACGTATTTCAAGTTCCAATGAACCATATAAATTCATTAATTCAATCCACACTGATCAGATGCTAAACTAAATCATATAACGGCATAAGGAAGCAGTTTATGAAATAAAATTCGAGTAACGCCAAATACTGTTCAAAAGCCAAGTATCAGCGAAAAATACACAGTTTACCAAAAAATTCCAACTAAGGAGTTAAATGATGATAACTAAATGAACTCCTACTCACAACGATTTGGGATTTCCGGATTCGTCCGGAAACGCGTCCAGAGGGTTGTCTTCACCCGTGGATTTGCCCAATTTGAATCTACAGTAATCCAACAGTACCATGCTCACACGTACAGGTTGGAATCAAGCACCCTGGGTTGCTGATTGGGGACAGGAAGCAGCGGAATCCGGTTCGAATCTCAAGGACGAGTTCAAGGAATCGTTCCTCGGTGCTGTCTAGCGCCCATGGCTGTTCAAGATCGTAGCTGCAGCTACTGCTGCTCGGGCTAGCTGGGGCGCCGCTTCTTGCAGGCTGGGCACTGCAATTGAGTGTAGAGAAGGAAAGGATGGAGGAAGGAGGTGGAGGCAACGCTTGCTGGTTCTAAGGTGATCCGGAGCCACCCTTCCCTAACCTTTGTTGTTGCACGCACACATAGCTGCTATAGTGCAGCAGATCGGCCGCCCTAGTTGCTGCTAGGTAGGGGCATCGTCCTAGGTGGTCATCTCGTTCGTGGCTGCGGTTGCAAGCCTGGACCTCAAAAACGGAATCAAGGTGGACGTTTGGTGGTGTTGGCTGACCCAGGAAAGCCCCTGGCCGTCGCCCTGCTGCAGCTGCAGCTTGGCCGCAACTCCGCTAGCCGGTGCCCTACCATCTTGGCTGCTTGGATGGGGTGAAGTCGAGGAAGGAGAAGGTGGAGGAATGGAAGACGGAGGTGAAGAAAGCTCGATCGTTAGCTATCACGCCCAAACGACCACCCCCTCCTCTGACCTAGCTGCAAGTCGGGCGGGGTACAGAGCGCTGCTTGCGGCTGCTCCTGTTCTATTAATCGGGAAGAAATACAGGAGAAGAGGGGTAGCCAACCCTCTTAAAGAGATAAAGATCAAATAAAAATGGAAAATTTGCACAATCAGCCCAAAAGACTTAAAAACATCATATCTAGTACATCGGATGCCCGATTTGGATGATTTCTCTTGCAACTTTTCAAGTACGGGATTCTCTACAACCTCGAAGTGAGAAAACATGCTAATTGGACTGCCTCACCTGATCAAAGCACTAAATGCATCAGTGAGTACTTAATTCAACTTAATTAACCTAACGATCAACATTGCTATTATTATTAATTACCTCAAATGATTCAATCTCAACTATTGATTCATGACTTAGCTTATCTTAATCAACCATGCTATTTAATAATATGCTCAACACTAATCAACGTGTTTCACGCTAATTGAGATATTTACTGACTAAGCTTGGAATGGGTCATCACAATCTCCCTCCCTTATAAGAATTTCGTCCTGAAATTCCTAAAAGAGAAAAGGAAACTTGTTACGCACCTCAGACTTAAGCTCCCACATGGCTTCCTCTAGGTTATGATTCCTCCACAAAACTTTCACTAATGGTATCTCACGATTCATGAGTTTCTTGATCCTCCGATCAACTATCCGTACTGGTCCCTCAACATAAGGCACATCTGATCTAAGCTGTGTAGCTTCTGGGTCTATTATCTTTTCTGTACCAGGGTAGCATTTCTTCAACATGGATACATGAAACACATCATGCAGATTAGACAATTCATATGGCAATTCTAACCTATAGGCTACAGGTCCAATCCTCTCAATGATAGGATACATGCCCATAAACCTAGGAGTCAGTTTGCCTCTCTTACCAAACCTCAACACTCCTTTCCATGGTGAAACCTTTAGATACACGTCATCACCAACTTGAAACTCAAGAGGTTAACACCTCTTCTCCGCATAACTCTTCTGCCTATCCTGTGTAGCTTTCAACTACTCTCTGCATGTCCTCAAGAGTTTGAATGGTCCTCCTTGACTGACTATCTGTTTGCGGGTAAGAAGCTGTACTGAACCTCAACTTAGTGCCCAAAGCACGATGCAACTGATTCCAAAAACCTGGATGTGAACTTAGGATCTCTATCAGATATAATAGAAACTGGGATACCATACAACCTTACTGTCTCATCCATGAATATCTTAGCCAACTTCGGAACATCAGAGGTTGACTTGATATGAAGAAAGTGAGCAGACTTAGTCAGTCTATCCACAATCACCATATCGAGTCACAACCTTTAGGTGTCCGGGGTAACCCTACCACAAAATCCATTGTGATATGTTCCCATTTCCACTCTGGTATAGGAAGAGACTACAGAATACCTACAGGTTTCTGATGCTCAGCCTTATCCTACTAGCACACACCGCACCTAGTCACATACTCAGCTACATCCTCTTCATACCAGACCACCAATACAACTCCTTAAGATTCATGTACATCTTAGTGTTACCTAGAAGTATGGCGTACATCGATGCATGTGCTTCCTCAAGAATCTTTTCTTTCAAATCACTGTCTTGAGGTACACAACATATCATGCTAATACAACACACCATCATCTGAAAACCTAAACTTTGGTCTTTTCCCCCTATCATGTCATGTACCATCTTCTACAACCCACTGTCACCCTACTGTAGTTCCTTGATCTGATCATAAAAAGTAGGCTTGACTTGCATCTATGCAATCAAACCACTATGTTATGTCACCCTTAAGTCTAAGTTCAACTTTCACATTTCTACTAGCATGTCTCTCTCGAAATATGCCATAGAGAACGCATCAGTTGTTGAACTTAACTTCCTGCTGAGGGCATCAGCTACTACATTCGCCTTTTCCAGGATGATAATCTATCATTATATCATAATCCTTAATCAATTCTAATCATCTCTGCTGTCTAAGATTCAGATCCTTCTGGATAAAGATATATTTCAAGTTCTTATGATCTATAAACACCTGGCACACTTCACCATAAAGATAGTAATGTCATGTCTTATGAGCATGAACTACAACAACTAATTCCAGATCATGTGACGAGTAATACTCCTCATTTTATGCTACTTACTTCTTATTACTACTGTAAGAATTTATTTCAAAATTATATCTTACTCTTTTCTCTGAGTCATTTTCATATTGTGTATCTACCTTCCAGATTAGCTAACTTTAAACCCTAGATTTTATCAGTGCTAGGTTACCTTTCATAGTGCAAATCGTATGATCTTGTTTTATAAAGATACTAGTATTCAAGGTCAAATCACTAGCGACATCCCTTGAACTACTTCAACTCTAAACATTCTAGGGTTTGGTCCTTATCAGTAACATATCATTATTGTGGTGTGACTTTGCTTCCTTAGTTTGAAATCAAACTTTAGATCTCATAAGTTCATCCATCTACTTGTAATGAATACAACAGATATGAATAATCATCAATGAACTATAGATATATAACAGAAATGTAACATCAACCAAGTTCTCTAGCATAACTTATTAACACAAATGCTACAAATAAACATGATACTTGTTACCCAAGCATCACACATGACTCACAAGGCCATTCATATCTTGTCACCTCTCACTAGGCAACAACTTATTCGCATGGCTCACAAGGCCATTCACATCTTGTCACCTCTCACTAGGCAACAACTTATTCACATGGCTCATAAAATCCGTACACATTATTACTTTTATTAAGCAACAACAACATCAACACACAAAAAAACCAATCAATCATTTATTATATAAATGTCACAGCCCAAACTTGGCTATATTCATCACCTCATCATACCTGCATGGTTATTAGGCATGATAACAGTCATACAAGATATTCATCACATCATGTGATACAATAGTAATACCATCATTCCTTAACCAGGAATTAGGGTTCACTATCAAACATGGCTTATCATTCCCTTTTCCCCAAATTAGGGTTAGGGTTCCCCATTTCTCATTAATTCAGACCCTCTTGAGTTAACCAACTTTGTCTTGTATTAAGGTATTTCCCCTCTTAATGCATTCCATCACAGAATACTCACCCTTAGCATATAATGCATAGGCCACACATTAGAATTGTCCAGCTATCTCACATGATATGGACTTATCTTAGTTTAAGGCATAACTTATAAAGTTGCCTATAAACAATCGCAATGATACACCCTCAACTAGGGTTTCACAAGGATACACCCTCAACCAGGGTTCACAATGATACACCCTCCACTAGGGTTTACTAATCATGTATTGGATCCATGCATTTGTTATGCATTATTGATTAGTACCATTAAGGGTATTTCTCACCTAATCATTAAATTTAATCTGACCCTTATTGTGTTCCTTTATTTCTAATTAAGGATTGCTCATATGAGGTCCCAATGTTGGGTCTCCGATATCAGTTCCAACTAATTCTTAGTTGTTCTAATCTTTCTCTTATATCTCAACATCTTAGTGTATGTACATTCTTACTATGATGTGAGTCTAAATTATCCAGAGTCTAATCTTATTATACTGTTAATAGGAGTCATTAGATCTCAGTAACGCATCCTGCCAGCCGGACCAGGCCGAACCTGTAGTCCTGAAGCCAAAAGCTACTCAGGATTAACCAACTCCTATTAATCGCAAACATGTGGAAAGAATATCCACTTAGGGCAGACTCATTTAAACATAACTTCTGGTATACTTAATACAAAGAATATAAACAATAAATAAATCACTTCATGACACTCAATCAATATAAAAGAATCATATTTATTCTACAAACTGAAAATCTAAATTCATACATATAAGAGCATTTCTAGTGATTTCCAATCAAATAAGCAATATAAGGCAAGAGTTGCATCGCATCCTATGTTTAATCTCTTACTCCTGTATTAATTTCCGATTTCTTAACCCTAATATTTCTAGGGTTTGTCTCTAGCCTATCCTTCCTCTACATACCTGGCCAGGGCATCCAGAGAAGAATAGACAGAGTAGCTTGATACTGGTCAATCTAAGTATTCAGACACCTGGCCAGGGCATCTAAACACTCAGACCTCCCAGAGCTAAAGACATATCACTTCTTATTTTCCTCACTTATAACTTTATCTTTTGATCCTAATGATCCCTGATGACTCACCCTAAGCTCTCTACTTGGTTCTCGTGACCACATCCTCTTCCTGCCATCTGCAATAGTATAACAGAACACTTCCTATTAGAAAATTGCAGTTAGAAGTAAGACACTTAAGTCCTAATCCTATTGGTCTCTTATGGTCCCCTGACCTTGACTTAGAGTATTCATATACTCAACCTATGCTCTGATACCAAGATGTCACACCCCGATCTCACACTAACCACTAATCACGAGATTAGGACGCGACGGAGGGATTATCACATAACAAATCACTAAGAACTTCTTCTTTTTAAAACCTCGTAATGATATACGGATTATTGCTGTAAACTAAAACATAATAAACTATTGCAGGAGCATTTCAATTAAACTAGCTAGAGTACGTAAACAGAGTTTACAACATGTAACATTGTTTAACAGAAAGTAAACATAACAGTTAATTTACATCTTTTACACATTCGCCATACATACTCTCTCTCACCCACACCATGCCCCAAGGACCGAGGGGAAAGGACTAAGAGACCTCTAACTAAACTAACCACATATACCTTCTACAGACTAAGCGTTAGGATGAAAAGATCCTTCAGATTCCTGTTGCTGTTGTTGACCTGAAAATGTTTGAGTAGAGGGATGAGCCTACTCGCTCAGTGAATAGCATTTCATTTAGCTATCAATAAACAACTCATCAGATAGATAAAATTGAAATAAAAGATAAGTGCAGTACTAAACATGACAGTTCTAATGACATAGCAGATTTACAGATAACAATCTCATTTCAAAGCAACATCAGATATTTTAAACAAATAAACTGATATAGAGAATTGGTATAGAAATTCAAATCTCTTAACATATTAAGTTTACTGTGATCCTATATGATTACATAATTATATCATTATTATGCCCTAATCATATGTAGTGTACTCTGCATATAAAGATCTGTAGCGAACTACGATCCCACCGTACAAGACTTAGCGACACACCCGGGAAATGCTAAGTCTGAATGCCAACCCTGTTCTGCTACAGGACCACAGGCTCTCCGGCCTACAGGCTCTCCGGCCTCATTGCACTAACTCCGAATGCTCTAGACTCCTCCTCTAACCTGAGTACACAGGAGGAGAGTCTCACTGGGTTACCACCGTGACTCTGCACGGATTATTGTTCAATAACCCCTATTAACTCCAGTGCCACCGTGACTCCGCACGGATTATTGTTGAACACTGCCTCTCTGTCCTCGTGCCACCGTGACTCCGCACAGTTATTGTTGCAACACGAGTTTCACCCCTAAGAAGCAGACCTCTCAAAGGGGTTCTACGGTGTTAGGACACCTAAGTCTATTAACTGATTAACATATAAACATTTAAACAGGAATATCACATCTCAAACTTATTCCACATTCTGAATATCACTTAAAAACACATATACATCATTTGTCATCTATAAACATGACTCAGTATCAACTTATCCAGTTTTGATGCTAAACATCCATTTTATGCTCAACGTATACATTGCAGTTATAATACAGGAAATTCTATCATTTTCATCAATCATATTACGTATTTCAAGTTCCAATGAACCATATAAATTCATTAATTCAATCCACACTGATCAGATGCTAAACTAAATCATATAACGGCATAAGAAAGCAGTTTATGAAATAAAATTCGAGTAACGCCAAATACTGTTCAAAAGCCAAGTATCAGCGAAAAATGCACAGTTTACCGAAAAATTCCAACTATGGAGTTAAATGATGATAACTAAATGAACTCCTACTCACAGCGATTTGGGATGTCCGGATTCGTCCGAAAACACATCCAGAGGGTTGTCTTCAACCTTGGATTTGCCCAATTTGAATCTACAGTAATCCAACAGTACCTTTCTCACACGTACAGGTTGAAATCAAGCACCCTGGGTTGCTGATTGGGGACAGGAAGCAGCGGAATCCGGTTTGGATCTCAAGGACGAGTTCAAGGAATCGTTCCTCGGTGTTGTCTAGCACCCATGGCTGTTCAAGATCGTAGTTGCAGCTATGCTGCTCGGGCTAGCTGGGGCGCCGCCCCTTCTGCTTGGGCGCCGCTTCTTACAGGCTGGGCACTGCAATTAAGTGTAGAGAAGGAAAGGATGGAGGAAGGAGGTGGAGGCAACGCTTGCTGGTTCTAAGGTGATCCGGAGCCAATCTTCCCTAACCTTTGTTGTTGCTCGCACACACAGCTGCTATAGTGTAGCAGATCGGCCGCCCTAGTTGCTGCTAGGTAGGGGCATTGTCCTAGGTGGTCATCTCGTTCGTGGCTGCGGTTGCAAGCCTGGACCTCAAAAACGGAATCAAGGTGGACGTTTGGTGGTGTTGGCTGCCCCAGGAGAGCCCCTGGCCGTCGCCCTGCTGTAGCTGCAGCTTGGCCCAACTCCGCTAGCCGGCGCCCTACCAGCTTGGCTGCTTGGATGGGGCGAAGTCGAGGAAGGAGAAGGTGGAGGAATGGAAGACGGAGGTGAAGAAAGCTCGATCGCTAGCTATCACGCCCAAACGGCCACCCCTCCTCTGACCTAGCTGCAAGTCGGGCGGGGTACAAAGCGCCGCTTGCGGCTGCTCCTGTTCTATTAATCGGGAAGAATTACAGGAGAAGAGGGGTAGCCGACCCTCTTAAAGAGATAAAGATCAAATAAAAATGGAAAATTTGCACAATCAGCCCAAAAGACTTAAAAACATCATATCTAGTACATCGGATGCCCGATTTGGATGATTTCTCTTGCAACTTTTCAAGTACGGGATTCTCTACAACCTCGAAGTGAGAAAACATGCTAATTCGACTGCCTCACCTGATCAAAGCACTAAATGCATCAGTGAGTACTTAATTCAACTTAATTAACCTAACGATCAACACTGTTATTATTATTAATTACCTCAAATGATTCAATCTCAACTATTGATTCATGACTTAGCTTATCTTAATCAACCATGCTATTTAATAATATGCTCAACACTAATCAACATGTTTCACGCTAATCGAGATATTTACTGACTAAGCTTGGAATGGGCCATCACAGAGTAGGTCTAGATGTTTGTGGTAACGTAAGAAGAAATTGACTGAGGAGGAGGATTTCCTTGAGTCCTATGGTCGCGTTGGACCCCTAATATACTAGTTTGGTAGTGGGGAGACTCAAACCTGACCTTGCAATGGGGAGGGAGGTTTTATCCCATTTGGGCATTTCACATATAGAATGAGAGAGAGAGGATGAGTTATGGATAGTTAGACTCGAGGAGTTCCTGTGGATTGAATGGAAAAGAGATCTTGCAAAACCGTTATGAAATGAGAGAGAAAGGGATCGATGAGGGCGTGTTGTATAATTGATCCCAGACCCATGAAACGGTCGGAGGTAGGAGATGGAGTTCGGACCATTGGATTGAGTTGAAAATTTGTTAGATCATAGATGATTGAATGTGGGCCATCAAATGGAGTGTGTGAGATGGATATGAACGAAATGTAATGTGTGACACTGATTAAATCGAAACTATATCTTAAATGCAACACATCAACGAAATAATAATCAAACCATAGTCAAACTATAATAAATTCTTGTTTAATTCATTTGGGGGGTCAAACCTTTACCAAATGTCCCCAATTTTGGACCATGGACTAAATGTATGATCTAGATTATTATTAAACACTTAGATTTCCATTTTACATAGGATTTGGCCCCTAACCACTATATTGGCCATTAATGTATATATTAATGTATTAAAAGGGTGAATTAATAAAGAAAGGCTTTTTAATTAAATATTTGAGTGAAAATTTGATATAGACAATATATATTAATGTCAAGAGTCATATCTCACCAAAATATTCCCTTAACATGTTTTATTGCCAAATTGGAGGAGAGAGAAAGAAAAGAGGATTATTTCTCTCATTAACTAACTCAAAACCATACTATCTTTTATTCCTTATCCCAAAAGGCCATACAAACTCTAAATTAATATAATCTAATATGTCTCTCATTAGTGGTCATTTTGCATTTTAGACTCTAACCAAAACAATATTTAATGTATTTGTGCATAAACCCATATGTTGGCATCAATGTGAAACAAATATATTCCAAACCACTAAATATTAATCAATTTCAACATTGAGGACAAAAAGGATAGAAAAGATAGGAAATTTAGGAAAAAGTTCAAAAAGGATATGAATGAAAGGAAAATATTGGAAAAGGGTTAAATATAAGTTTTGATATGTTACATTACTATAAGCTTCGATTAACAATACTTAATGAACCTCATTCATGACATTCATATTTGTCTTGTCTTGAGATTTGGAACACATGTATAACGAGATCATGACATAGTAGAAATACAAAACAAATAAGAGATACATACTAATATTTAATATCATAACATATGGTATGGAAAATATGATTTTATAGGTTTAATAACATTATCATCTCATACTTTTATTAGGATATAAACATGTAGAATCGAATTAACAAAAAACATCAATGGTTTGCATTGAGTTTAGGCTCAACTTGCTTTCATGTTCAAGACAACTAGATCTATTATCAGGTTAGAAGGTTGAGGATGAGTTGAATCACATCTTTGATTGGCACTTTAGCAAGACAATAGGTTTGAATATATCATGGATCAAGCACTTACCCATGAGAATGCTCAACAAAAAAGAGTTTGTAAAGGTAACATTTTATCGGGGTTTTATAAATTCTTTAGTTTTTCTTTTTGTGAAGCGAAAGAACACCTAACATAATTGATTAGATTTGGTGTTAGCAAAAATGAATTATTGTAACGTCTTCTACTCATACATTTTGAAAAGAATTTGTTTACTAAATCTTAAAGCACTTGGTGTGATGTTATATTGTTGTGTTGTCATCATAGAAGTAGTTGATGAGAACATGAAGAAGAAATAAGAAAGCACCACACGAAGGTGATATTTATCAAGTGGTAGGTAATGTTTCTAAATGAGAAACACAAATGACAAGTGACGTTTTTTATATAAACATTAGGCACAAATTCACGGATATTGAAGAGTAAGCTAGGGCATTTTATAACAAAAAGTTCATATTCTATGCAAGACCACGGAAAAGGAACATAGCAATGATGAATATAAAAAGTTTGTTGATGAAAGACTGGTGCTTTTCCTTGATGTCTCCATAACACATCAACTATGGACTTCATCAATGAATGAGTGTGCACTGACTAATTATTCATGGTAGATGTCTTCAGACATTATATGTTTGGCAAGAATTTTTTCTAGTTAGTTTTTGTGCACACATGGAGTAGGGTTAAGATGCATCATCTAAAAAAATCAAGAATCAATAGGTCGATGACGCGAAGAGAGTTTATATCACCCACATACCTAGGAGGAGCACAAGCCAAAAGTCTTACTCAATCAAAAGTTTTACGCAGAGGGACTTAGGATCCTTGTGCCATTTTAAAACCAAACTAATGTGAGATTGGGAAAGAAACAATATCAATTTTAAATTACACTTATCAATAGATAATATTGATAATTTCACCAATTTCAATCAATATTATTAGCCAATGATGTTGTTGTAGGGTATTGCTCGTATAGGAATAATGAATTGGATGATGTCATTTATACATACAAGGTTGCCACATAATTTTGGGAACACCTTCTTCTCTATTTTTTTATAGAAGGTCCATGCTAAATATTAAAAATAGATGCTTACAAATGGAGACATCTGCAAGCATGAGGTACAAAAAAGAGTTCTACATGGGCATACAAACACTGGTTCCAGATCAAATCTAGGAGTATAAGAAAGATGAAAGCAATAGAGAATGCAGAAAGTAAAGATGTTCATGGGGGAGGCACCCCTTAACAATAGGCCTCAACAACATGATGAAGTAACAACAAAAGAACACTAGGAAGGTAGGGTTCTATCACTGTGATGGTCAAATAGGATCTGAATCCTATATCATCAGTTATGATATCTTCCAAAGAGTAGCATTCTCCACCATGATGATCTCCAAACATGTTAACTTGGTCATCTTCAGCTGCTATCACCTGTGTTGATGTGGACGTCATCCCTACAATGCAAATGTATGAATAAGGAATGTTCAATATCAGTTAGCATTAGGTGGTTAGGCTGAGATGTGTTGTTGAATTTCCTATTATTTCTCTCTAGCCAGATGTTCCAGAAGATGTTTATAATCAAATCTTTAGGGGAATATCATGTATGTTGGGGTAGTGGTTTTATACTTGTAATATAATTTGGTAGGAGGAGGTTTTTGGTGATAGTATGTGGTGGGAAGAATTTATATAGAAAGTATTGAGTGGTAGGTCAACTAATGAAGATATCTTGTATAGATTCTTCAGCAGTATGATAGAGGTAGCATTTGGTTGGCCCTGTAAATTCTCTACTGGTAATATGATGGTCTGTGGGGATTCTGTTGTTTGAGAGAATCCAGTAGAATATTTTGAATTTGTGTATCCATTCAGCTTTCCATATGATTGCAATATCAGATATATGTCTTATGTAAGTTAAGTGTAGATGGGCGGCTTTGGGGGCCTACAGGTCACCTCGACCGCAATCGCGGTACCCGTGTTCACCTCAACTATGACCACGATCCAAGCCATCGCCACAACTTCTGACTAACTACGACCGCGGGAGGAACCTCGACCACAAACTGCGACCACCACGACCGCGGTCCTCACCGCGACCGTGGCAATTGGAGTCGCGATCCAGACTAGAACTGTGACGGTTCTACATATAAATACCCACCCTTCGCCACATGGAGAAGAGGTTTCATGTTTTAGGAGGTCCAGTTGTTGGTTCTGACCCGGTGTGGTTCCCAAAGCCCCATAGGAGAGTCTAGAGGTCCGAGAAGGCCAAAGTGCTTGTTCTACACTCGTCTCTTCAGCGTGTTTCCACCCTCCACCATCTTCCAACATCATTCACTCACCAAGATGTTGTTCAGGAGAGGGATCTAGAGAGAAAGGAGGCCGAGGAGTCTAGAAGATCAAGAAGGATGACCCAAGGATGAGATCTGACCTATACGGAGGCTAGGGAGCGAGAGCCACCTCTCCTCTATGGGTTAAATCTCTTCTTCTTCTCCTTCCTTCTACTATTCTCCTTTGTTTCTATGCCACAATGTTCTTTCATCTTTGTTCGGTGCCAACTATTCTTGTCCATGGCTAGTTGAGCTCCTTCTTGGCTATGTAGCCCGTTTTGGGCATGTTTATATACATTTACCTTGAGCAAGTAGTTTTATTTCAGATCTGGCATATTTTATGTTCTATCTCCTCTTTCTTGTTATGATTGCTAGTTTGGATGATCTCTTTCTTGCTTGAACTGCTATTTCTGCCTATATTGAGAGATTCATTGTAGAAATAGACAAGAGAAGATAGTTTGGATCAGAGTATGAAAGGAGGATGGTTCAAGGTTGTCTGTTCCTAATATCTCAGAATATTCTACACCTGAGAGGGTATCTAGAATATTCTAGGATGCTGGTTTGTCATCCTCGATAGAGGTTTCATGTCATAGATGGGTTTTAGTCACACTACACAAGAGCGAGTGGAATGACCCCCACAGGAACAGATACCACGATGTGTTCTATGTTCAAATGTAGGTTGCTTGTTGAGGTGTTCGAGGGTTGTCTACACCTGAGAATGGGTGCATAGATTGCCCAATTTGTGGTTACATAGCCAGGGACTTCTTTGTCTCTGGTTTAGTAGAATCTTGCGGACTCTTTTTTGTTTTCTTTCCTTTGTTTTGTTTTAATTGGTGACAACCCGCTAGACTAGTTCTAGCTCTTTACTTTCCCGACTATCATCTTGGCTTATCTGACTCAAGAATGAAATCCCAAGCATCCTAAATGTCACCACGTCCCTGTGTTTGACCTCGTATATCTACTTCAACCCCGTAATAAAAGTTGTGGGGGTCCTTGAAGGTTTCGGGTTATAAATTTAAAAGTTTGATTCCTTCTGAATCTGCCTCCCTTACCGGACGCACGATTCTAGTCAATCCACTTTTTGGCGCCATTGCCGGGGAAAATGGTTTTCCACGTTTATACGCCTAAAATATTTTATTTTGTCATTTTTAAGCTTGTATATATATGCATAGTTTTGATTTTGTTTTAAACATACTTGTTCATATATACTGAATAACTTCCCTTTTTCTTATACTTTTTCAGCCATGGATCTTGCTTCTGCAAGACAAGTCATCTTGTCCACCTATCCTCCTAAAACTTTCCATAGTTCCGACTGCTGGAAAATAATTGAAAGTCGTGCCTTACAACTCGTCGAGCTATATTCACCTCCGTCGTCCTCATATGTAGACGCTCCAACAACGGAGACTGCCAGTCAGCCCTCGACTTCTATGCTATCATGAGATCAAGAACTGATTAAAGCAGTGGAGTTAGCTGGAGAAAGTGTCAACGCACTCACCTCCTTAGCTCCTCATCTCCAAGAACACGTCGATCCACTCCATCAACTATTAGATAAGCAGGAGCGTCAACTCCAAATAGCAACAGAAATTGCAGACCGCAGTAGAAGTATACTTCCTATTGTTGAACAAAGATTCATCCGGAAACATTAGTTTGATACAGTGGTTTCCCATCAGATGTGTAGGGAAGAATTGACGGGTCTCAAAAGAATTGCTGCGCAAGTACAACAACTTCATGATAAAGATGTTGAACAAGGCAGGAGGCTCCCAAAGCTCATCGATTTGGTTACAATTCGGTTACAAATGCCATTACAAGATCATGAAGATTATAGTCATCAAAACCATTCCATTGGGTCTGAAGTGGAGCTTGTCCTACCATCCTATTCAGACCATCGACTGGGTTCACTGGGATTTTTCTATAAGGAACCACCAACCTGGGGGAACTCTTCATTTTATCCAGATGATTCAGCTGATCAACCAATGGAAGATACTAATAGAACACATGAATGGTTCGATGATGATGATGATGATGACTCCTATCCTCACCAGGAACATCAGACAACCTCACAATAGGGGGGTCAGTTTGAAGAACCAAAATCAAAAATTGATCCAGACCAAGGTGATGACTCTCATATTGAGACTTGTCACTTAGCCCCCACTGACACACCTACTATAGTCTGGAATAACTTGTTCGAGGAAGAGGATGATGACATTTATTCGAATTGGAGCAGAGAGTATACTGACGAAGATGAGTTGGGGCAGCATGAGCCGTCATTCGCCACCATCCCTTTATAAGGCTTGGTGGACATTGAAGGAGCAGGATGGAAAATCCATCACAACATGGCTGCCGAGCATAAGATACCCCATACCCCATATAAGGTGACAAGCTTGGGGTTGTAGAACTACAAATAGATTCAACTAGGGATACTTCTTGTTCAGAAGATGATTGGATGACTCAGACTGTATATAAAAATTTGTCTGAGCATCCAACCTTGTATTCAGAGGTGGAGAAAGAAGAGAGGAGTCCTTTAGAAAACTTTCAACCTCTCCTCTCTATCTCACCCTATGCCGACATCCTAGGGTCTTCCCATTTAGATCCATATCTTGAAGGCTGCCTTAAAGACAAGCTGCCAAAGAATTCATCCCAGTGCAACTCAAGTGAATCTAGGCATAGGGATGATTTATCTATATGGGCAGATTTTGTCCCTCTCTTCCAGAGTCAGAGGGGGTCATTTTTCCTCATGCCCTACCACTACACCATGGGCACAAGCATCGAGATACAGGTAAGCAGAACCCAAAAACTAAGGATTTGGGATCCTAGTGTAGGATTTGTAGGGCAGTCACCCCCTATTTTCTACATAAATTTTCTTTCATCTTTACTTTACTTTTCATATATAAATAAAGCCAATTTAAATTTTATCTTTCCCCTAACTGCCAGAAATATAATTTATTTTGCATCACCTAGTTTTCTTCTAATTTTTCATGCACTCACATCTTCGCACCCCAGCAACTACTTTTGGTATGTATCTTAATCATCTTTCCTTTAATTTCCCCTCCTTGGTGTTCGATCCGGGTTTTGTCCTCTATAGGCTCCACACCCTCATCTTCCCTGTGTGGTATAGCTGGGACCGCGACTGCGGTCCGAAAGCTAGGACCACGACCGCGGTCATGTATAATTGAGACCATGACCGCAATTTTGCAAGACATGGAAAAGCTTTTTCAGCCTGGAATGGCCAACATGTCAGGTCTTCTCCGCATTTTTGCTCTTTTTGACTGACTGTTGCTCTTTTGACCGAGCTTTTTCTCCCTTGTTTTACCGAGTCTTTGACACTTTTTCCGATTTTACCAGCATTTTGTCCGCGACCTCATGTGTTTCACGTGAGGGCTGGGCTGGACGCCCGGTCTATAAATACCCCCAGATCGAGGTGTCGCCTCCTTGCCTAACCACGGAGTCCCCTCCATCTTCACGCTATATACACCCAATGTGACATCCCATTCTCAGAAACTAGGAACTGTGATAACCCAACTGCAAGTAATAGATATCATGCATCTTTTCAAGTTATCACGCTATCACAATGTGGGTAGTGAATCTGTTAGGTGTGAGAATAAGGGTCACAACTAGCACTCCACTAAGAATATGAATTAGGCAGGGGCAGAACAAATAACCACTACATAAATGGCTTATAACGTCACTTTTCAATGCGTCGGTTGTATACATACACCGACATCTAAATAATCCAGTGTCGGTTAAATAAAACAACTAACATCTATCAGTGAAGGGCAATCAGACACGGGTATCTCTTTTATTTAGTGTTGGTTCCTTAATAAGAACCTGACGCCTAAAATTAACCGCCAAATCTAACTTTTTTAGTGAAAAAAAATTACCTCCAAAAAATAACATACAATGTCGGTTTTTAAAAAAGAAACCGACGACTAAAGGTTTTCCGCGAGATAGAAATTTGACCAATTTTTATCGTCAGCAGTGTTACAATAACCGACACCATTGTGTTTTCACGAGCTTAACCGCGAAAATTTTCACCTCCCTTTAGCGTTGGTTTTTATAAGGAGACTGACGGCTATGGTCTTAATTCGAGAATATTTATTTTTGTCAGCATATAAATATAGACGTCGGTTTTTATGTTTGGAACCAACGACTATAATTGAAAAATAGTGTCAGTTTTTTGTTGGTAACCGACACTTATAGTTTTTATGGTCGGTTGTTGTTAATAACCGACACCTATTGTTAACTTAACAGTACCTGCGCGAGCCAGACTCTTCCCCTTCTGTTTCATTCATTTCCGCGATTGAGGGTTTGCTGGTCTGGCGATTCCTCTGCTCCAGCGCCACTCGCTGCTCCTCTGCCTTTGCCTCAGCCTCCGCCTCCGCCGTCGTTTGCTGGTGCTTTGGTCGCCGACACCACTACCACTCGCCGCCTCCAGTCACTGTACCTCTACTTCTGCCTCCACCGCCTCTGCTTCCGCCAATCGCCGCCAGTTCTCCAGCCGCTGCTCTCCAGGCCGACCGCGGCTCCTAGGGCTCTGCTCCCTGCTCTCTAGGTCGCTGCTCCGCTCTGACCACACCTGATGCGTGCCCAACGCCACCATGAAGGTACCTTGCTCCTGCTCTTCTTCTTCCTCTTTTTCCTCTGCCCTCAAGAATGTACCCTGCTCCTGCTCGAATAATGTAGGATATGCGTAGATTGTGAATAAAAAATGCTCTGATTCACATTAATATTACCAATAATGTAGGAAGTTAATGATAGCTCCAATTATAGACATGTTGTATATGGTTTTGATCAGGAAAAATGTGTAGATTGTGAATAAAATATACTTAAAGCTCTATTATTCTTCTTGTTACAAAGGTATAGTTAGTACATGAATATTAGATGATATTCAAGAAAACCCTAGTTTGATGAGCATGTTGTTAATCATGTTAATTATGATTCTTTTATTTATTCTGATGTCAGTATATAATTATGCGATCCCAACATCTTAAATTGAATTAGAATGATTTCAATGAATTATAGGGTTTTAAAGTCGATAATCATGTACATGCGGAAATAGGGTTATTAAACCAATAGTTATAACATAGTATGATCTTAATCTGATCTGGATGTTAATAATAATGTAGTATGTTAAATATGATGATTAGGGCTATACATATAATGTCTAGTAAAGATTCCTAGACCTTTTGACATTAGGGTAATTTGTATACATGTTTGAGTAAATTAGGGTTCTAATCTACCCTTTTGTCCTATATTTGATGCTAATTGTGCATATATGTTGAGTTTCATCTTACTCTTACCTAAGAAATTTTTTTCTTAATCTCTTATACATCACTATATTTAAGGTTAGTCTGTCTACTAGAGTGTGGGGATTAACCATGTTGCCTATAGTTTATAACATTGCATTGTGAATTATTGCATGTTTGAAACTATTGATTTCTTGATTTATTATTTAATAATGCTCTATAGATTAGGATTAACCATGTTGTCTGTAGTTTATATACATTTATTATATATAAGAATGATAACACATGTATTTGTTGGCCTAGAAACCCATCCAAGATTTACTCATTAGGAGTAAATCTTGGATAGTTCCCAGTTTGGGACTGTTCTTGAACACCTAATCTCACTTAGTATGTAAGTGTATAATGTGTATTGGGTTTTTAAGAAAATTTCAGCATCATTTCCCTATTTGTTCTCTAAGTATATATGTACTTAAAGAACAGCGGGGAAATGCTGCCGAAATTTTCTTGAAAACCCAATACACATTATACACTTACTAGTGAGATTAGGTGTTCAAGAATGGGATAGGTGGTACACATTTATTATATATAAGAATGACAACACATGTATTTGTTGGCCTAAAGTTTTAACCATGCATAAACTCTAATCTGCTAACCCTAGACCCTAATCTTATTGTAATATATACCTTGTTTTCTCTTTGATCATAGAATGGATAGATCATGGATGTCCATTCGCAATCGCTGCACCCCAGAGTTTATATCTGGTCTTGACTAGTTTATTAGATTTGCCGAGGAACATAGGAAACAACCTGGAGATAGGTTTTACTGTCCATGTAGGCATTGCGGTAATAACTTGAAAGTCAGCACTGGTGACGAAATCAGAAGTCATGACATGTGCAACGGGATTGTACAAGGCTATACAGAATGGTACTGGCATGGAGAGATTTCAAACCTGAAACCAGTGGATTTCGATAGCAGTGCTTGTGTGGAAGAAGAAATTGCCTTCAATGACGTAGATGTGAATGAATCAATTCCAATAGACATCGTTGATGCGATGTTGGATAGTTGTGGGGGTAGAGCACACCAAAACTGATCCACCTCCCATGTTTAGAAACATTGTGCATGATGCTGAGATACTGTTATACACTGGTTGTAAGTTTACAAAGCTTAGTGCTGTGTTGAGATTGTATAAACTGAAAGCTAACACTCGATGGAGCGACAAAAGCTTCACGTCATTGTTGTCTTTGTTGAAAGAAATTCTTCCTGAAGGAAATGAGCTGCCGATCTCAACATACCGGTTAAAGAAATTGTTGTGCCCAATGGGAATGGAGGCCAAGAAGATACACGCATGCAAGAATGATTGTGTATTATTTGAAAAGGACTATGTGGATTTGAAAGATTATCTGAAATGTGGTGCGTCAAGGTATAAATTGATGACTTCGGGGGAGTCCAAAACTGGTTCTCCCGTCAAGGTGATGTGGTATCTACCTATAATACCACAATTTCAATGCTTGTTTGCCAATCCTATAGATGTGAAGAATTTGAGGTGGCATGCAGATGTTAAGAAAAATAATGATGGGATCCTACGACATGCGTCTGATTCCCCACAGTGGAAGAAGATTGATTTATTGTACCCTGAATTCGGTGAAGAGGATAGGAATCTAAGACTTGGGCTTTGTACAGATGGGATGAATCCGTACGGGACATTGAGCAGCCAACATAGCACTTGGCCAGTTATGCTTGTTATATACAATCTTCCTCCCTGGTTGTGTATGAAAAATAAGTATGTTATGATGTCGTCTTTGATATCGGGCCCTAAACAACCTGGAAATAATATCGACATTTATCTTGAACCTACGATTGATGACTTGAAGAAGCTCTGGGGTGAAGGTGTGATGACCTATGATGCTTCACGAAGAGAGACATTTTGTTTGCACGCTATGTTGTTTTGCACTGCGAATGACTTTCCAGCATATGGGAATTTGTCTGGATATAGTGTCAAAGGATCTAAAGTGTATCCTATAAGTGAAGAGAACACTGATTCAATACGACTAAAACACGGTGGCAAGACTATATATCTTGCTCATCGAAGGTTTCTTCCAAAATTTCATCTGTATCGTAGGTTGTGCAAAGCATTCAATGGATAGAATGAGGAACGTAGTGCACCTAAACCTATATCAGGGGAGGATGTTTATGAAAGAGTGAAAGACATCGCCAATGAATTTGGTAAGAGATCACAATGTACGATGGAAACAAGGAGTGTCAAGTCTTTATTCAAGAAGAAGTCGATATTTTGGGATCTTCCTTATTGGAGTTCTTTGACAGTCATGCATTGTATCGATGTCATGCACATTGAGAAAAATGTATGTGATAGCATCATCGGTACTCTGTTGAATATACTAGGTAAGACTAAAGATGGGATAAAATCCAGAATGGACCTACGTGAAATGGGAATAAAGACAGAATTAACAAAAGTAGTTAGTAGCGATCGGAGAACATACTTACCTCCCGCTTGTTACACATTGTCTAGAAAGGAGAAGAAAGCATTTTGTGAATGCTTGGTAAATGTTAAGGTGCCACAGGGTTACTCATCCAACATCCGTACATTGGTATCAATGAAAGATCTGAAGTTGATAGGTCTTAAATCTCATGATTGGCACACTCTAATGCAACAAATATTGCATGTGGCAATTCGATCTATATTTCCGAAGCATGTAAGGTTTGCAATCACTAGACTTTGTTTCTTTTTCAACAGTCTGTGCAGCAAAGTTATTGACCCTGATTACTCTTGATAATTTGCAAAGAGAAGTGGTTGTTACTCTATGTCAGCTTGAGATATATTTTCCTCCGTCGTTCTTTGATATCATGGTATATCTTGTTGTCCACTTGACTCGGGAAGTAAAAATGTTGGGACCAGTTTTCTTGCATTGGATGTATTTCTTTGAACGATACATGTGTGTTTTTAAAGGTGATGTTTGAAACCGTTATCAGCCTGAAGGGAGTATTATTGAGGGTTATGTGGCGAGAGAGGTTATGGATTTTTGCAATGACTTTCTGAGTGGTAATGACGCTCCCGTGAATGATAAGAATATTGAGGAGCATTTTGGCAAAGGATTTTTGGGATCACGGGTGAAAGTAATCAGCTGTGAGTAGTTGGAGCAAGGTCACTTGTATATTTTACACAACATCGATGAAGTGAGTGTTTATATCGAGGAACATACCAATTTCATCAAGATACAATATCCTCGATCCAATTCAATGTGGCTTGCTAGAGAGCATAACAAGACATTTATTAAGTGGTTTGAAGAGAAAGTCTTACATCAACTATCTCAAACACCAGATAATCTTACTGAAACCATCAAATGCCTCGCCTTTAAACTAAAATTGAATGTTATGTATTATGAAGGGTTTGACATAAATGGTTTCTCATATTACACAAAGCATCAAGATGATAAGAGTGTCGTCCAAAACAGCGGGGTCACCCTTCAAGCGTCTTCATTGTTTTTTGTGAGTGCAAAGGATAAAAGTCCACATAAAGCTAAAATGTCATATTATAGTGTCATTGAAGACACATGGGAGTTTGACTGTGTAAATTTCAAAATTCCGCTCTTTAAATGTAATTGGGTTGACAACAACAAAGGAGTTATAGTGGATGAATTGGGTTTCACGTTAGTGAACTTTGAAAAGATTGGCGAGAAGGGTGAACCATTCATATTGGCATCACAGGCGAAACAAGTATTATATATCGATGATCCTGCAAATGATAAATGGTCAGTTGTTCTTCTTGGTAAAAGACAGTTCATTGAAGATCCTATAGATGAAGAAGAGTACTATGATAAGTATGATGACTCCAGTCCATTCTCAGTTGGGTTGCCAACACCACCAGACATTGAAGCTGGGGATCACAATGACTTGTATGTTCGCGGGGATCATAATGAAGGATTGTTAATTGATCAAAGATCACAATATTAGAGGCATGGATGTTTATATTTTTATTATGTTTTATTTTTTTGAATGTGAACTTTACAATGTGAATGTGGACTTTACAATGCGAATTACTTTACAATGTGAATGTGAACTTTACAATATGAATGTGAACTTTACAATGTGAATGTGAACTTTACAGTGTGAATTACTTTACAATGTGAATGTGTACTTTACAATGTGAACTTTACAATTAGTGTTACTTTACAATGTGAAATTTATAATTTGAATGTGAACTTTCAGATGGCTGAGCATTCCCATGATGACCGTGTTGATGATCACCGTGAGGGTGAGGACGTGCTTGCACCGCCTGACAATGTAAGTTTTAAGAATATATCCCTGAGGTTTCTATCTATATGTTCATTTATAATTATATTATGTAAGTGTGTTTTTTTATCAAATTTTAGGTTGGTGATGTACCCCCTGAAGAAATTACAGCACTTGATGAGCAACAAAAGAAAATTGAGAAAGTGAGGGGCATCACAATGATGAACAAGTTAATACATCAAAGGGGCAATGGACCCAAATTGGCTATGGATTTCGATCAGGCAGGAAATCCATATGGAGTGAACCGCAACTCATTTGTTTCATATCTTGGGGTTCTTACTCGTAGCCATTGCAGTCCTATCCTTGAATCATGGCATAAAGTTCCTAAGGGGAAGAAATACCACACATGGAAGGAACTATGCGTGAGTTATTATTATTTGTAATTCTATTTGTGTAGATTACTAAGTTTTAGGATACTAGTTAATAGCAATTCTATTTAATTTGCAGAGCATATTTGATCTGGATGAAAAGTTGCATCGTAAATGTTTGATACAACATTGTGAGAGGGTCCTAAGGAACTATAGGACCAATCTCACTCGAGATTACATACGTGATGTTGAGAATAGGTTCTTGATTGATTCCAATTCTAGACATTGATCAGTATTTCACTAACTCTACACTAATATTTTTTGTTTGTATTCTCTTTGAAAAATAAATATAGGAAGAAAGAAGCCACACAACAATGGAACTACTTGGACCCCAAAGAATGGGAGGAGTTTGTTACCCAAAGAAAAACATATGAATTCAAGGTATTAAGTGCCACTCCCAATTTAATGAATATACGTTTTTTATGTATTCACCTATTCCAGATTAACCTTTAGTGTTACTAACCAAATCAATGTGCTAACTAACTAGGCTATCAACGATGCTCAACGAGAAAGGCGTGCATTGAATGTGCACGACCACACAATGGGTCCAAGAGGATATGCAGGCGTTCGCCAAAGACTACAGGCTGAGTCTACTCAACCTACTACTACTCAGGAGACTGCAGAGTCCTCTACTGCTACTCCCGCACCTCTGCCTCGTCATGTTATGTGGATAGCTGGGAGGTAAAACAAGAAGGGAGAGATACTAAAGCCCGCAACTGCTGAGGTGGCTGCAAAAATGGTAAAAATCAACTCTTAGAGCAATCTATCGATATTGATTATTGTTATACTTACTTAAGAATTTTTGTTGATGGTGATTAGTGGGAGTTGCACAAGCAGAGGAAGGAAGGCAAGTTCATCCCTCATGGCACAAGGGATGAACTGACAGTTGCTCTGGGTAATCCAGAGCATCCTGGACGTGTAAGGGGAACAAGTGCTGGTGTGGGCATCAAAGCGTTCTTTGGGCCATCACAACGCAAACATGTCCCAAAAGCGGGACTTTCACAAGCTGAGGTAACTTATTCTTATTTTAGAACCTTATTGCGAAAGGGAATTCAATAATCAGAAAGTAGCATTTCTTTTATCCATGTATAGGTAGATTCCTTAATTGATAGGAGAGTCGAGGAAGTACTTGATAAAAGACTCAATGAAGCAATTAATAAGTGATAGGCGTCTCAGACTACCACTCAGACAGTACCTGTGGCAGACCTCTCTTCTCCTACTGCTCGTACTGCAGAGGTTGAGAGTAATTATATAGACCCACAACCTAGCACGTCCTCTATAAGTACTTTTATGGAATATATAATAGCTAGTCTTTTCAAGATGATATGTTTGTGTATATATGCATATAACATTCTTTACGTAAATTTGTAGGAGTTGAAGTCATGCCGACTAAAAAGTGAAGGATATATCATTATAGAGGCATTGGGTTACCCACCCCTTAAAGGGTGCATGTTTCATGGGAGTCCAGTACCAGATGGCATGGTACGTGTGAGCCTGATACATATACTCCCTGGATGGACGAATCTTACACTGCCTCATGTACACCCAGATGCTGAAACACTTGGTGAGGCAGTAGGCGGAGTGATACTGTGGCCCGAAGTGGATGTCCTCTATACTGATATTGTATGATAAATTTTCATTACTTTAATTTGTTAGTGTGTATATATATGAGTCAATTGATATGAAATTATATATACAGGTCAAAATGACGAGACCCGCTACATCTCAGCCTCCACCTCCTCGACTACCAAGTTGGCTTCCAGGGAACCTACACGCCTCGATAGGTCCTAATTGTAGGAGTGTGGCAGTATGGATCGGCGAACATAATCCAAATTTCCCTATAAATGTTACTATTCCGGAGAATGTTGTAGGTAAATCATACGATAACAATCTATTTATATAAGTTTAACATACGTATTAATGCATATGTAATAGAAGTTCTGGATACGTATTAATGCAGGTAAAACATTTAGAAATAACATATTTATACAAGATATTTTGGAGTTGTTTAGTTATGAATGGCTGAACACATCTATGATAGAGTTGTGGATATGGTGAGATTAATGCATTCGACAATCTGGTTTATACATCAATATACCTTGTTTTATATATGAAAATATATATTTCTTATATATTAATGCATATGTAATACATGTTTTGCAGCCACTTACACAAGACATGTACAGATTTTGGGTTTTCCCATGTGGAATTTTTGGTTCTATCTTTGATTAGTCTTGTAGATACAGACCCGTATTCAGTTACTTCATACTGTTGTGATGCTTTTGAATATTTTGGTAAAAATAATAAGACGGTGATAATAGCTCCATTCAATGTCGAGTAACTTTACTTTGCTTGTAATTTGGACTTAAGCAAATTACATTTTTATTGCGGATATTGAGTTATTAATTTTCTACTTTCTTACATGTAGTGCTAAGCATTGGGAGTTATTAGTTATTGTCCCCAAGACATTCACCGTCTATTATCTAGATCCTACGGGGAGTGAGTTGGATGTATTATATGGACATGCAATTAAAATGCCATTATTCTCGTGAGAAATATTTTATGTTTTTATATCTGTTAAAATTTGTTAATGCATTACTATTTAATTATGCAATTTAATGTGTTACATTAATATATAGGGCTTTACAAGTGTACAAAAAAGCTGGAGGAAAGGTCCCCAGGAAAAAAAATCTGACACTCATTTGAGAGAATGTGAAAGTAATTTTCTGAATCCAATGTATATATTATTTATGTGAATTATGCTTATTTGTATTTTTGAATATTTTGTATGTTTCAATTTATAGTGTGCTACACAAGACAACGGCTGGGCATGTGCCTACTATGTGATGCGATTTATGGACCTAATCATCAAACATGCCATATTGGAAATCGATAACATACAACATGTATTATACTTAGTCTCATTAGATAATATGAAATATATGAATCTTATTATATATTATTATAATTATGTATATATGTCATTCTCTTTGTAGGTCTTTAAAACTGAGGACTTCAACACAGGTGCAAAGTGTTTCGATGTACATGCTCCCTATACGAGAGATGAATTAAATACTATAAGAGAAGATTGGGCAAAAGCCCTGCAAAGAGTGGGAATTTTTCAATATGATTTTGTTGACAACGATGACAATGATGAATAAATAATAACTTTGTTCTCATAATTAATTTTGTGTGAATGTGAATGAATTTTTATGAATTGTCATATGTGTGTGAAAATCATCAATACATGAATGTTTCTACATGTGTCTGAATGTGAAAAGAGATGAAATAAATGAAACTGTAGGTTGCTACTGGTTTCTATATGCGTGTGATGAAAAAGTAATATGAATTAAATGTTCTTATACATGAGTGTGAATCACATATATATAATATTGTCCATCATGTTAATTTTGCAGGTTTGTGGCCTGTTGTTGGCTGATATCAATGGATGTCGTAAAACCTGCAGTTCATAACTGAACTGCAGGTTTCTCATCCTGCGACCAGCCACAGAACAGGAAAAAAAAATCAAAACATAGGTGTCAGTTATTTGAACAAAACCGGCACCTTTGTTATCCGGCGGCAATTTTTCACCTAAAACTGACGTCTATGTGACCAGGTACCACGGTCGTGCTGGGAAGCACGGCCGTGGTGATAGGCAGGAGATATGGCGTCGGTTATTATCACAAAACTGACGTCGGTTCAGATGATATGGCGTCGGTTTCTTTTAGAAAATCGACGCTTATAATCCCTTTGCTGGCGTATTTTTGGTGGCGGGAAGAGTTTTGACGGCCGTTGTTTAGTAAACAACTGACGCCTATAGTCACTTTGTTGGTGCGTTTTCGGTGGTGGGAAGAGTTTGGGTGTCGGTTTCTACTAAACAACCGACGCATATAGTCCCTTTGTTGGCGTATTTTCGGTGGCAAAAAACGTTTTGGCGTCGGTTGGGATCTGACGCCGAAGGTGTCCCCTTTAGCGGAGTCCACTTGGGTGTCACTTTGAACCGAAGCTAAAAAGCTTTTATTGAATTTCATTCGATGGTCTCTCTCTCTCTCTCTCTCTGCTCTATGTATCGATCCTCCTCGTGAAGCTCACACACTGCCCCATGAGTTTAGGGCTCGTTTGGTTGGGAGGAAAAGCAACTGAAGACATCGGTTCCACTGTGTTTTGCATCTCCTCACGTATTTTGTTGGGTATAGACTGAAAACATAGGTTGAAAACAAATTGCACATGGAATTTCTTTCAATCGTAAAATTGGGAATTCAAACTACATAGAAAGGGAGTTGTCGCCTGTCAGCTTCTGGAGAAGATCTTCCGACGAGTTCACGGGGCACATCTTTACCAGTTTTGTCTGCGATTCCATGGGGTTTGTATGTTCTACAAGCTGGATCAAAGGGAGAAGTGTTATTCCATCCATGCCAAATATGGATCTTACTATCGTCATGTAGTAGTCACTCCACAGTATCTACATTGCTAGACTCTTGCGGCAGCGACCCGTGAACTACAAACTAACCGGCGGCGGTGTGCTCTGCCTAAGTGCCTCTACCCTTCCAATCAGTGTGTTGCCAAGCGATGGCACCTCTTGTCTGCACTACTATTGGTGGTGGTGAGTCTGATGGGTTCAGGTCTAATTCGAGTGGGCAATGTTGAAAGTAGACGACGGAGTGGCAATTACGTCATAGGTGTAGGGGATGGAGTGGGCAACAAAAGAGGAAGTGCATATGGCGGAGCAAAAACTAGTAGCAGAGGTGGAGTAGGAGATTAGAGGCATCGTTGACAAGAGTCGTGTACTGTTGGACGTTAGCCAACGTCCATAAAATATAAACACCTGATGTGGAATTAAATTCCTCATCAAATATTCTCATAATGGAGTGTGGAATCAACAAACAAAATGATATTACAATGAAATAGAAGGTAGGCGGACAACAAGCTGTGCCGCCGACCCATTTTGGATAGCAAGATCAATCCTCTAAAATACTAAATACTCTGCCACCTCTAGTGCTAAGAGTCCAAAAGTATCAAACCCGAAAGGTATAAATATATGCTGATTGTTGATGCAGACTTTTTCATGTTTAACCACTTTGGCTGTAACAGCTTCAGGGCAACATGTCCCACAATAAAATATCTATTTTTCAAGCTCACCAATGGAGAGAATCCTGTTAGATCGATACAAGCATGTTTACCTCTAGACCATCTAAAAATTAGGACATCTGTTGGTCTAAGTATCGATCTCCCCTCTTGTGGATGTGTCAAAAAATTCACAGGTGCCTACTTTTTAGCAGCAACTCCAATATGTCTAAATACATAATAGAGAACATCTCTAACAAGATCATGTCTATATTTAAAACATGGGAGCTCCTTGCAATGAACCACATACTCCCCAAAGGCATCTAAGCATGCCTTATGACAAACAAGATGTAACATACCAAAACATAGAACTTAATCTTATTCCAGGGTTAGGAAGTTAGAAAGTTTAGTCTTTAAGGTTTAGCAAACAGGGATAAGAGTATGCTCTTTAGTGACCTTAAATATATTAGTGCATGAATAAATCATCCTAAAATGTAGAATATAAATTAATATTGCCTAATACCTTCAAATTAATCATAAAATCAATGATAGGTACATAAGATATGTCACATAAGGTAATAATGTGCATAAAAAGACAAGGTGTCCATAATTGAGAATAATGAATTATAATTCCACAAAATATGAAATAAATAAACTTAAGTGAGATAATGATAGAGTAGATTCATTCTAGATCATTCCTTTGACTTATGGTGCAAGGAAGAGAAAATGGAATCAATAATAATGCTTAAACATGTTAATGAGATATTGAATTATTAATGAGAGAAATAATAGATAATGGGTTAAAAGGAAAACTTATTGGATAAGAATAACCTCATATTCATTTTCTTTATATATGATTTGGCTTGGAGGTCAGGTTTCACCAATTTAGGATAATAATAACCACATTTATTTTGTTTAGAAAAGAAAATGTGTTTTTCCTTAAAAATATGAAATAAAATATTTAATGACTCAAAAAGTGGAAAATAATCTTAGATTCATAATCTACACATTAAAATATGTCTTTGGGTGAATTTTCACTCAATTTGGACAAAGTTTGATTAAAAGATGAAATAAAGAGAGAGAAAGTGTGTAGAATATTCAACATATTAAATAATTGTACAAACAACTCCAACATGTAAAATTGATGGAAAATTAATATCTAACACATTAAATATGACTTGTGGATGAACTTTCATCAAATTTGGATAATCTTATAACCATGAATTAAGGAGGAAAGAGAAAATAGTAATTGATTTATTTAACACATTGAAAGTTCTCAAAACACAAATCTAATTTTATATTCAGATTCTACATATCAAAATCCACTTGTGTGCAAAATTTCATCTAATTTGGGGTTCGTTTTCCTTTTCTGCACCAACAGACATCTAGGATTAGAGGGATCCATCACGGACCAAGATCCAACGGCACAAAAGTCCTCTTTTACCTCGAGTAGGAGTGTGTCGTCGAGCACAGTGCAAAGAGACTTGTATTTCTCAGATTTCTCAGCCAATTCTCGATCTTTTTCTTTGATTTTTCCTCCCACATCTTCATGAGAAGATTCTGCACCAGCTGACCCTTTGGTTGTGCGATTTCATCGCCATTTCGGGAAACACCCAAAAACTTGGGTTCCAAGGTTTCATGGCCAAGGTGGTGTCACCCTAGGACACCACCCTATAAAGTGGGGACCATACCCCATATTATCCGCACTTTACCCAGCTCTTATTTACTTCCAATTACATTGCTTGTCCTTATTCTATTGGTCGGCGATCGAGTTTCAGTTTCAACCCTTGCGACACTGTTCTTCGGGCCTTCGTGGTACCAACATCTCAATTGAGGGCCAAGGTGAGTTTGTAGCCCTATGTTCTTCCTTTCTATGCTTTCTATTTCTCGAATCATCGAGTTTCGCAGAGTTGCCCAATTTTGGGCTTGAGCAGAAGCTCGCTGCTACCCATCCATGGCGGGCGACTGGTTGGGGATGATACCCCATCGTGATATTCCTCTATTACCCTTGATTGGTTTCTTTTGCTTTATTTTCTCACCCGAGGGCAAATCTGTCTTTTCACGCCTTGCTTTTCTTTTTTGGGGTGAAGCCAACTGGACCTTGACCAATCCACTCGACTGTATTCCGTAGGGCCACATCAGTTGGCGCCTCTCTCTCTCTCTCGCAGATTTTCTTTCGCTTATTTGGCTTTCTGGTGAATTATGATTGGCCGATTTTATAAAATTCATATCTTTTGCTCTGGTTGTCCACAAATTACAAATAAATACTCGTTAGATTCAGAAAAATGTAAGCTTTCTAATGATATTTGTTTTGTTGCCCGGGTATAATGTTATAAAGAGGTGATTTTAATGGATTAATCTAAACAAATAATAACTTCTAAAATTCATAACTGAATATACAAAAGTCAGAAAAATATCATAAAATATGTTTTGAACTCAAGAAAATATAACCTAAAAGATGTCATGGTTTTTATAACCTAATTCATTAATAACAAAAAGATCAGTTTTAGGATTTTGAATAATCAATGCAATTTTAACCCTAATTTCACATACATGATATTAGGTGCTTTGGAAACCTAGATTTGGATCTAGAAGTAATCTTGTTCTATTATGTCTCTATGGAGAGGTATGCTTGCATCCCATATTATTTCCATATTGAGAAATTTCCCTCTTTTATGTATGTTTGCATCTCCTATTCTTCATTGATTGAGCAATAACCTAAATTGTCTTTCTCTTGGTCCTATAGACATTAGGCCATACACAATGCCTTTTTCTTTTGAAATTATGCTTCATGTGAAGTTCCCTACTTGTTACTAATCTTCTGGTCATAATATCTTCTTTGATATTCTCTTATAATCTTGATTATGCTTTGTTCATTATGGAACTCAATTTGTTGTTATATGCCCACTTTGAGGTGGATGATGATGATGATCACTTATGTGGTGATTAATTTGTAAAATCTGACTGTACCTTTAACTTGCTTCTCTATTAAGCATATTGTGTGACTCAGTAGCCCTAGAGTAATATAATTTGCATCAGTTTTTTAGTTATGTGTCGTTATTTACTTTTGGTATGGAGGTTGTGTGCCCCATGCCCGGGTTTCAAATTTATGAGGTTTGGCCCAACATTTATATATATTGGGAGCTTGGTTATGTGCCAATCTCTATCAGGTTTCAAATTTATGAGGCTTGGCTGCCTTTGTTATTTATGTTGTTCTAGTGCTATGTTTATCTCACATGCATGCAGAATGATGATAATTGATGATGCGTTATGTGCCCTGATTCATTATATGTGCTTTTGTGGCACCACTTTTATTATTGATTTTATGGCAAATATTTAATTTATCATATGATAGTGTTTCTTTCCTTTTATTCCCATTTGGGTAGTTCACACCTCTTTCATGGGAAGCCTTTATACTTGATGTCCCCCATTTCAAATATATATTGCTCAATTTCTTTTTATCATGCTCATATCAGCTTTTTGCCGATACCCTCTTTTCTTTTCCTTTTGTGGGGTATGCTTCCAACCCCAGGTGTTGGATGAGGAGAAGGAAATTTAGGAGGACCTGGACCACAACAAGTGTAGCTTACTTCGTGGGAGACTTTGCTTGAAGTTGTTAGGTGATCCTCTGCTAGTCCTATATATGTAGTTAGTTTTTCCTTTATGTCACCCTATGTGGTGAAAGATTAATATGATAAGAAGCTTTGTAATGGTTAGATACATCTTTTATTCCACTACTACTTTGTGTTATAATACAATCATGTTAAATAAATTTGGTTTCATCCCTTTCAAGAAAAAGTTTTTGTTGGTGTGTTGTTTCGGATGTTGCCTTTTATGTTTAGTCGGGAGTGGATCCCTATGGGATCCCACTCCTTACAGCATGGTATCAAAGCCTATACATATCAGTTATCTAACTATTTCAAACTTGTCTCCCTTGGGATGTTTACCTTTTTCTATAGGGTGCTTATACCTAGTATCCTTGCCTTGTGCAGACAAAATCCCTAATGGCGGGAGATAACTCGACTGTTGACAACCAGTACGGTTAGGAGACACCCTAGAACCCTAGGTTTGGGATGCCAAGGATGGATCTACCCTTTACCACACCAGTGACTCAAGATACTGCTCTGACTGGAAGTGGACCACCAGTAGGTCAAGAGACCCTAGCTTCTGCTGGTATGGGTGTAGTCATCTCTCCAGAGCAAGAGTTGGCTATGTTTTGACAACTTTTTGCTACTTCCATGGCAGGGAAGATGAAAGACCCGTCTGTACCTAAAAAGCCTAAGGAGTTCTCAATCATGGAGTTCATTAAGATGCAACCACCTTCCTTTAAGGGTGAAGGTGAAATAGAGATGGTTGACAAAGCTAATGATTGGGTGCTAGCCTTAGAGAGGACCTTTGATAGTATGACATGTCCTCCTCACCATAAGGTTAGGTTTGCTTCATATGTCTTGGATGGACCTGCTTGAGTTTGGTGGAACGGGGTAGGAAGGACATGTGATATCTCTACCATGACCTGGGAGCAGTTCTTGGTGCTTTTTCATGGGAAGTACATCTGCACTGCTACCCTAAAGAAGAAAGAAGCAGAGTTCTACAGCTTGAAGCAAGGTTCCTTATCCAATTTTGCATTTGTACAAAAGTTTCTACTGTTGGAACGTTATGTAGTTGGTTTGAGTGAGGAACATAGGGCTGACCTATTCCTTCAAGGACTCAACTACAATGTGGGTCATGCTCTTATCCCACAACTTCCCTTGACCTTTCAGCATATGGTTGATAAATCTTTGGCTGTGGAGTCTTACCCAGGGTTTCAACCTAGGGAGTTTGACAAGAAGAGGAAACCCTCAGGAGATGAGCAGAGAAGAGACAAGTGTGCTAAGTGCAATGGTTACCATCCTCCAGGAAAGTGCTCTTAAGATAAGAATCAAGCAAAGTGTCCTCAGATTCACAATGGGCATGTACCGGCTCAACAATAACAACCTCAAGTGCCTCATCAGAATAATGGTAACAACAATGGTAAAAGACTTGTAGAAAGGCGATCCACAAGATTTTTCGCTTTGGATGGTCAAGAAGTCTATGATGATGATCAAGCTGAAGGTAACCTTTAGTCCCATAGTTAGACTTTCAAGTTATGCTTCCTTTTGCATGGTACCATGTGGATATATGTAAATAAGTTACCTTTGTACCTATAGTTTTGGTTGACTTATTAGGATGAAACTTTTTAAGGGGTGATAGATAATTGTTTAGATTTTGAGGATGAAATCTCTTTAAGGGGTGGTATGCTATAACATACTGAAACCTGGAACTTAATTTTATTCCAGGGTTAGGAAGTTAGGAACCTTAGTCTTTGAGGTTTATCCAAACAAGGATAAGAGTATACTCTTTAGTGACCGTAACTATGTTAATGCATGAATAAATCACCCTAAAAGGTAGAATATAAATTAATATTACCTAACACCTTCAAATTAATAATAAAATCAATGATAGGTACATAAAATATGTCACATGAGGTAATAATGTGCATAAAAATACAAGGTGTCCATAATTGAGAATAATGAATTATAATTCCACAAAATATGAAATAAATAAACTTATGTGAGATAATGATAGAGTAGATTCATTCTAGATCATTCATTTTCCTTATGGTGAAAGGAAGATAAAAAGGAATCAATAATAATGCTTAAAACATGTTAATGAGATATTGAATTATTAATGAGAGAAATAACAAATAATGGGTTAAAAGGAAAACTTATTGGATAAGAATAACCTCATATTCATTTTCTTTAGATATGCTTTGGCTTTGAGGCCAAGTTTCACCAATTTAGGATAATAATAACCATATATATTTTGTTTAGAAAAGAAAAGGTGTTTTTCATTACAAATATGAAATAAAATATTTAATAACTCCAAAAGTGAAAAATAATCTTAGATTCGTAATCTACACATTAAAATATGCCTTTGGGTGAATTTTCACTCAATTTGGAGAATGTTTGATTAAAAGATAAAATCAGGAGAGAGAAAGTGTGTAGAACCTTCAAAATATTAAATAAGTGTATAAACAACTCCAACATGTAAAATTTATAGAAAATTCATATCCAATACATTAAATATGGCTTGTGGGTGAAGTTTCATCAAATTGGGATAATCTTATAACCATTAATGAAGGAGGAAAGAGAAAATAGTAATTGATTTATTTAACACATTGAATGTTCTAAAAAGGAAAATTGAATTTTATATTCGGATTCTACATATCAAAATTAGCTTGTGTACAAAATTTCATCTAATTTGGGGTTCATTTGTGCCCTCAAAAGAAGAAAGAGAAAAATAGAAATAAATGCACTCACACTTTATTCCTATCGGTTTAGAAGTTTATTTAACTTGTCACACATCGATTTTTCATTTTATTTTTCCTTTTCCATGCCAACGGATGGATGGAATTAGAGGGATTCATTGTGGACTGAGATCCAATGGCATGAAAGTCCTCTCCTACTTCGAGTAGGAGTGTGCAACCGAGCACAGTGCAAAGACACTGGTATTTCACATATTTCTTGGCCAATACTCGATCTTTTTCTTTGATTTTTCCTCCCACGTCTTCATGAGAAGATTCTACACCAGCCAACCCTTTGGTTGTGTGATTTCATTGCCATTTTGGGAAACACCCAAAAACTTGGGTCCCAAGGTCTCACGACCAAGGTGGTGTCGCCCTAGAACTCCACCCTATAAATAGGGGACCATACCCCCCTCTTCGTCGCACTTTACCCAGCTCTTATTTACTTTCAATTGCATTTCTCATCCTTGTTTTGTTGGTCGGTGGTCGAGTTTTAGTTTCAGCCCTTGCGGCACTATTCTTTGGGCCTTCGTGGTACCAACGTCTCAATTGAGGGCTAAGGTGAGTTCGTAGTCTGATGTTCTTCCTTTCTATGCTTTCTATTTCTTGAATCATCGAGTTTCACAGATTTGCCCAATTCTAGGCTTGAGCAAAATCTCATTATTGCCCAACCATGGTGGGCGACGGGTTGGGGATGATACCCCATCATGATTTTCCTTTATTACCTTCGATTGGTTTCTTTTGCTTTGTTTTCTCGCTGAGGGAAAATATGTCTTTTCACGCCTTGCTTTTCTTTATTTGGGAGAAGTCAACTAAACCTTGACCAATCCACTTGACTATATTCTATTGGGCAACATCAACCAATCCCACTCTCTCTCTCACACGGATTTTCTTTTGCATATTTGGCTTTTTGGTGAATTATGATTGGTCAGTTTTATAAAATTCATATATTTTTCTCTGGTTGTCCAAAAATTACAAATAAATACTCATTGGATTAAAAAAAATGTAAGATTTATAATGATATTGGTATTTTCACCTGAATATAATGTTATAAAGAGGTGATTTTAATGTATTAATCTAAATAATTAATAACTTGTAAAATTCATAACTAAATATATTAAAATAAAAAATATAATAAAATATGTTTTGAACTCAGGAAAATATAACCTAAAACATGGCATGGTTTTGATAACCTAATTCATTAATAATAAAAAGGTGATTTTTATGGTTTTGAATAACCAATGCAATTCGAACCCTAATTTCACATACATGATATTAGGCGCTTTGGAAACCTAGATTTGGATCTAGAAGTAATCTTGTTCTGTTAAGACTCTATTGAGAGGTATGCTTGCATCCCATATTATTTCTATATTGAGAAATTTCCCTCTTTTATGTATGTTTGCATCTCCTATTCTTCGTTATTGAGCAATAACCTAAATTTTCTTTCTCTTGGTCCTATGGACATTCACCCATACACAATGTCTTTTTCTTTTGAAATTATGCTTCATGTGAAATACCCTACTTGTTACTGATCTTGTGGTCATAATATCTTCTTTGATATTCTCTTGGAATCTTTACTATGCTTTGTTCATTATGGAACTCAATTTTTTGTTGTATGCCCACTTTGAGGTGGATGATAATGATGATCACTTATGTGGTGATTAATTTGTAAAATCCAACTATATCTTTTACTTGCCTCTCTATTAAGCATATTGTGTGACTCAGTATCCCTAGATTAATATAATTTGTATTAGTTTTTGGGTTATGTTCCCTTATTTACTTTTGGGATGGAGGTTATGTGCCCTAAACCCGGGTTTCAATTTTATGAGGTTTGGCCCAACATTTATATATATTGGGAGTTTGGTTATGTGTCAATCTCTATTAGGTTTTAAGTTTATGAGGCTTGGCTATCTTTGTTATTTTTGTTGTTCTAGTGCTATGTTTATCTCACATGCATGCAGGATGATGATTATTGATGATGGGTTGTGTGACCTGATTCATTATATGTGCTTTTGTGGCATCACTTTTATTATTGATTTTATGGCAAGTATTTCTTTTATCATATGATAGTGTTTCTTTCCTTATATGCCCATTTGGGTAGTTCTTACCTCTTTCATGGGAAGCCTTTATACTTGATGTCCCCCTTTCCATATATATAGCTCAATTTCTTTTTAACATGCTCATACCAACTTTTTGTTGATACCCTCTTTTCTTTTCCTTTTGTGGGGTATGCTTCCAACCCCAGGTTTTGGAAAAGGAGAAGAAAATCTAGGAGGACCTGGACCACAACAAGTGTAGTTGACTTTGTGAGAGACTTTGCTTGAAGTTGTTAGGTGGTCCTTAGCTAGTCCTATATATTTAGTTAGTTTTTCCTTTATGTCACCCTACGTGGTGAAAGATTAGTATGATAAGAATCTTTGTAATGGTTAGATACATCTTTTATTTCGCTGCTACTTTGTGTTATGATATAATCATGTTAAATAAATTTGGTTTCATCCCTTTCAAGAAAAAGTTTTTGTTGGTGTGTTGTTTGAGATGTTGCCTTTTTATTTTTAGTAGAGAGTGGACCCTATGGGATCCCAATCCTTACTCATGCATACCTCATCAACCAAAAAAAGAGGGACCACAGGGCGATACTTTAGGATAGAACGATACTCTACTAGTGACATGTGCAACCCAAGCCCATCAATAGAAATAGCAAGAAGAAAATCTTGAGTGTGCTCAGCTTGGAAACACTTGATTACTACTTTCTATCTAACAATCATGTTAAACTGAACATCCATGTCCTGAATAATTTTTCTAAAAAGGGGTACTCGCCAAAGCATTTTGGGCTTTAGGGGGTATGGTGTCCTTATTAGCAAAAAAAGTAAGATCAAAATATGTAATCATGACACATAAAGAACTGAAAGCATAATCAAAATTAGAGTCCATACCATGCATCCCACTATCTCAATAAAATATGATCTTGACGAACCCAAGATTGGACCCTGGATGCCACAAAAGCATATGAAGAAGCCTTTGTTGCTGAATAGAGACCCACACCACCAAGTTTGATAGGTAAGGAAGCCAGCTGCCATTAGAGATCTCCAAAGAAAGGACATCCACATACCACAATATCCTCAATAGACCCTCGTATCCCTCTATCAAAGTAGGATGCAACCTCCTCCATCTATGCAGGTTGGCATATCCTTAAGCCAAACATAAGTTTGACAATACCCATGCAGGACCATAGCAAAAGAAGCTCACTTTATAGATCATGCAGCTGTGGGAGAAGATGCATAAAGTCAACAGCCTTAGTAGCCCTGCTCTTGGCTAAGCACTCAATATAAATAGATTTTTTGAAGCCTCAAGCCAAAAAAAATGTCACACAACATACAGTTTAAACATCCACAACAAAAACTACGACGACCCATGTTGAGTAAACCAATAACCACAGAATAAGTAACCAAACAAAGAACATGGTTCACAAAGAAGACCGCAAAATTTGTTTAAGCAATCTCAAAAAGATTATAAGGATTGTTGCTCCCTCATAATAATGTGCCTATAATAGAATCTCGTAACCTTCTCTCGTTCTCTCCTCCTTTTTGCTAGCTTTTTGGTTTCCCTTTTAACCCACAATATTGGTGCACAATATTGTTCTATGTTAGCTATATAGTCAATAATTCATCATGCTAGAAAAAGAATCATATAGAAAATTAAATAAATGAAACATTTCAAAGGGGGTTCAAAACCCAAGTATTAATTGAAATAAGGTACCAAAAGACAAAGACGAGATTAAAGAGTAATTTATGCCTCATTAGGAATAATAGGGTTGGATTTAAAATGCCCAACTGAAAGGTGGGGATTGCACATACACATACCTCATTTTAGAGTCTTAGTCATCACTTTCACCAACTAGCTTGTATCCAAGACCACTTTATCCTAATTACAAATTATATCACATGTATTAGGGTTTCGTATAACATAAAGTGCCAGAAACCCTAGTTTTGGACTTTCTAAGAAAACATTCAATTTAAGACTCAAAACCTAGACCATCTGATTAGTTAGATTCTCCTTATTAAGAAAATATATTTTTTATTAAATTTTGATTTAAAAGGAATTATTTATCAATTTTAGGGCTTTTATATAAATAAAATAGTGTTTATAATAAACATAAAAACATAGATGTAAAATAGGACCTTAAAACCATAAAATCACAATCCTTGTCAAAAATCCTTTCCAATGACTATTTATTTGTATTTTTTGATAAAGCATCAATTTATTATGAATTTTTAAAGAACTGACCAATAGAAAATCGAGGAAAAGCCACATCAGAATCATGACCCAAATATCCATTTGTGGTCCACTTCATCCATGTGGTCTAATAGTGGATCACCATGTAAGCGTCACATTTCTCAGTCACGAGAGTGAGTGGGGGCATTCAAAATTCCAAAATTACCCTTGCATTTTTAATAATATGATTAAGTGGGCAGAGACACCATGGTCATTTACTGACCAGGTGTGTTCCCCTCCCAAGCAATGGCGCTCGATGCATCTAGGAGATGGAACTCTGATCAAAACCTGGGAAGATCAGGTAGTTCTTGTGAAACTGAGGTTGTCTGAAGGTTCCCCGCCTCCCAATGGAGTCGAAGATCCACCTAAAGACTCTAGCTCGAACTGAAGTCCCAGCTCCATTATTGCTGCCATGGACGGCGGCATCTGGGAGGAGCAAAGTGGGATAAACTAACGCAAAGAACAATGAATACACGTCGAATGGAGTCATGATAAGTCAGTGAATCTGTCACGAAAATTCCAGTTGTGAAATGACCATCATGGCCATAGGAAAGATCGGAGGAGTGACGAGGATAGAGGAAAGAAGATGAACTTGGAATCATAGAAACAAATCCGAAGATGAGCCACTGAAGCTTGTAAAATGGTCGTAGGTGAACAAAGAAGCCAAGGGCACAAATTCCATGGTTTAAGGGACAATAGGTAGCCAAGGAGGCTAGTGCCGACAAGAAACGATGGCGGCCCTATGGGGTGCTAAAATTGAGGAAGAACTAGGGAAAGTCAATGCTCCTCACACAAAGTTAAAGGTAGAGGATTCTTACCACGGTTCTAATCATGTTGGTGTGGCCGGAGAAGTGAGTGTTGGGTTGTCATCGTCAGAGAGGAAGGAGGAGTAGGTCTAGATGTTTGTGGTAACATAAGAAGAAATCGACTGAGGAGGAGGATTTCCTTGAGTCTGATGGTCATGTTGGACCCCTAATATACTAGTTTGGTAGAGGGGAGACTCAGACCTGACCTTGCAATGGGGAGGGAGGTTTTATCCCATTTGGGCATTTCACATACAGAATGAGAGAGAGAGGATGAGTTAAGGATCATTAGACTTGAGGAGTTCCCGTGGATTGAATGGCAAAGAGATCTTGCAAAACTGTCATGAAATGAGAGAGAAAGGGATCGATGAGGGCGTGATGTATAACTGATCCCAGACCTGTGAAATGGACGGAGGTAGGAGATGGAGTTCAGACCATTGGATTGATTTGAAAATCTATTAGATCATAGATGATTGAATGTGGGCCATCAAATGGAGTGTGTGAGATGGATATGAATGAAATGTAATGTGTGACACTAATTAAACCGGAACTATAGCTTAAATGCCACACATCAATGAAATAATAATCAAACCATAGTCAAACTATAATCAATTCTTGTTTAATTCATTTGGGGGTTCAAACCTTGACCAAATGTCCCCAATTTTGGACCATGGACTAAATTTATGGTCTAGATTATTATTACACACTTAGATTTCCATTTTACATAGGCTTTGGCCCCTAACCACTATATTGGCCATTAATGTATATATTAATGTATTAAAAGGGTGAATTAATAAGGAAAGACTTTTTAATTAAATATTTGAGTGAAATTTTGATATAGACAATATATATTAATGTCAAGAGTCATATCTCACCACAATATTCCCTTTTCATGTTTTATTGCCACATTGGAGGAGAGAGAAAGAAAAGATGATTATTTCTCTCATTAACTAACTCAAAACCATACTATCTTTTATTCCTAGTCCCAAAAGGCCATACAAACTCTAAATTAATATAATCTACTGTATCTCTCATTAGTGGTCATTTTGCATTTTAGACTCTAACCAAAACATTAATTAAGGTATTTGTGCATAAATCCATATGTTGGCATCAATGTGAAACAAATATATTCCAAACCACTAAATATTAATCAATTTCATCATTGAGGACAAAAAGGATAGAAAAGATAGGAAATTTAGGAAAAAGGCCAAAAAGGATATGAATGAAAAGGAAATATTGGAAAAGGGTTAAATTGCAAATAAACCCAAGTTTTGGTATGCTACATTACTATAAGCTTCGATTAACAATACTTAATGAACCTCATTCATGACATTCATATTTGTCTTTTCTTGAGATTTGGAACACATGTATAATGAGATCATGACATAAGAAACAATATAAAACAAATAAGAGATACATACTAATATTTAACATCATAACATATGGTATGGAAAATATGATTTTTTAGGTTTAATAACATTATCATATCATACTTTTATTAGGATATAAACATGTGGAATCGAATTAACAAAAAACTTCAATGGTTTGCATTGAGTTTAGGCTCAACTTGCTTTCATGTTCAAGACAACTAGATATATTGTCAGGTTAGAAGGCTGAGGATGAGTTGAATCACATCTTTGATTGGCACTTCAACAAGACAATAGGTTTGAATATATCATGGATCAAGCACTTACCCATGAGAATTCTCACCAAAAAAGAGTTTGTAAAGGTAACATTTTATCGGGTTTTTATAAATTCTTTAGTTTTTCTTTTTGTGAAGTAAAAGAACACCTAACATAATTGATTAGATTTGGTGTTAGCAAAAATGAATTATTGTAACGTCTTCTACTCATACATTTTGAAAAGAAATTGTTTACTAAATCTTAAAGCACTTGGTGTGATGTTATATTGTTGTGTTGTCATCATAGAAGTAGTTGATGAGAACATGAAGAAGAAATAAGAAAGCACCACACTAAGGTGATATTTATCAAGTGGTAGGTAATGTTTCTAAATGAGAAACACAAATGACAAGTGACGTTTTTTATATAAACATTAGGCACAAATTCACGGATATTGAAGAGTAAGCTAGGGCATTTTATAACAACAAGTTCATATTCTATGCAAGACCACAAAAAAGGAACATAGCAATGATGAATATAAAAAGTTTGTTGATGAAAGACTTGTGCTTTTCCCTGATGTCTCCATAACACATCAACTATGGACTTCATCAATGAATGAGTGTGCACTGACTAATTAGTCATGGTAGATTTCTTCAGACATTATGTGTTTGGCAAGAATTTTAGCTAGTTAGTTGTTGTGCACACATGGAGTAGGGCTAAGATGCATCATCTAAAAAAAATCAAGAATCAATAGGTCGATGACGTGAAGAGAGTTTATAACACCCACATACCGAGGAGGATGACAAGCCAAAAGTCTTAATCAAAAGTTTTACGCAGAGGGATTAGGATCCTTGTGCCATTTTAAAACCAAACAAATGTGAGATTGGGAAAGCTACAATGTTAATTTTAAATTACACTTATCAATAGATAATATTGATAATTTCACCAATTTCAATCAATATTATTAGCCAATGATGTTGTTGCAGGGTATTGCTCGTATAGGAATAATGAATTGGCTGATGTCATTTATACATACAAGGTTGCCACATATTTTTGGGAACACCTTCTGCTCTAATTTTTTATAGAAGGTCCATGCTAAATATTAAAAATAGATGCTTACAAATGGAGACATCTGCAAGCATGAGGTACAAAAAAGAGTTCTACATGGGCATACAAACACTGGTTCCAGCTCACATCTGGGAGTATAAGAAAGATGAAAGAAATAGAGAATGCAGAAAGTAAAGATGTTCATGGGGGAGGCACCCCTTAATAATAGGCCTCAACAACATGACGAAGTAATAACAAAAGAACACTAGGAAGGTAGGGTTCTATCACTGCGATGGTCAAACAGTATCTGAATCCTATATCATCAACTATGATATCTTCCAAAGAGTAGCATTCTCCACAATGATGATCTCCAAACATGTTATTAGTTATCTTCGGCTGCTATCACCTGTGTTGATGTGGACGTCAGCCCTACAATGCAAATGTATAAATAAGGAATGTTCAATATCAATTAGCATTAGGTGGGTAGGTCGGGAGGTGTTGTTGAATTTCCTATTATTTCTCTCTATACAGATGTTCCAAAAGATTTTTATAATCAAATCTTTAGGGGAATATCGTGTATGTTGGGGTAGTGGTTTTATACTTGTGATATAATTTGGTAGGAAGAGGTTGTTGGTGATAGTATGTGGTGGGAAGAATTTATATAGAAAGTATTGAGTGGTAGGACAACTGATGAAGACATCTTGTGTAGATTCTTCAGCGGTATGATAGAGGTAACATTTGGTTGGCCCCGTAAATTCTCTACTGGCAATATGATGGTCTGTGGGGATTCTGTTGTTTGAGATAATCCAGTAGAATATTTTGAATTTGTGCAGCCATTTAGCTTTCCATTTGATTGTCATATTAGATATATGTCCTATGTAAGTTAAGTGTAGATGGGTGGCTTTGGGGGAGTAAGCCTATCCCCAGATCTAATAAATCTGGTTGTTGGTGTTGTATTCTAGTTCATGGATGATTTCTAACAATGTTCTTTTTTATTAAGTATTTTTTGAGATAAGTTTTGAGAGAGTTTGCCTATTGCTGGTGAGGAGTTGAAGCACTTTTGTAATATTGAGATGTTTCAGTGATGGTGGGATATGGAGGTGAATGTTCAGGTTCTGGATGGTGTTATGATGGGACAATGGATCAACCTAGAAATTTATATTTTATTAGGCGTATGGGGGGGAGAAGATGAGATGTTTGATGGTGTCTAAATTTTTATTGATGAACTTCCAAAGTGGGGAGGATTTACTATTACTAGTGTGGTGTCAGGGTGGTTTGTTTTTGTAGTATTTATTTAGGATGAAATTTTTCCAAATTTTGTTAGTTTTGGTAGAAAGAATGTTGATGATCTTTGTGACAAGACAATTGGCATGTATTCTGGTGTTAATGATACCCCATCCTCCATATTTGATCGATGTTGTGATGGTGTTCCAGTTGGCAAGGTGGATCTGTTGTTTGGAGTTATCTTCATTGAAATGGTTCTAAAGGAAAAAAAATCATGATGGTGTCAGTGATCTTCTGGGATTTTCCAGGTAGGGGGATGCAATTGAGATAGTGTGTGGTTATAGATGTGATGACATTGTTGAGGAGGGTGAGGCAACCCGCCAGGTTGAGGAAATGATTAGTCCAAGTGGAGTGCCTAAGCTTAATTTTTTGAATGATGGGATTCCAAAGTGAGTGAGTGATAGGGTGAGGTGTGATTTGTAGGCCAAGGTAAGAAACGAGAAAGTTTTCAATATTACACTTGAGGATGTTTTTGTATCTGTTGATGAGGTCCGATGAGGTCTTGATGCCAATGATGGATTTTTTGGAAAGGTTGATTTTAATGCCAGATATGTATAAGAAGAGCCCAATGATTCGAATGGTATTTATGATAGTATAGTCTTCAGGGTTTGACTAGAATCATAGTGTCATCCACAAATTGGATGATATTCTCATGGCATTCCGAGGGTGAGGAGATGAGGCCATGTGTTGTACCAAGCTTGATCTTGTTAGTGAGGATGGATGTGACAATGATGAATAGATATGGGGAGAGAGGGTCACCCTGTCTGAGCCCATTTGTGTTTTGGAAGTTACCTAAGGAGGATCCATTTAAGATGATGGAGAAGAAGTTTATGGAAGTACATGCATGGATCCAGTTGTCCCAGGTGATAGGAAACCCATATCCTGACATAGCTCTAAGAAGGCAATCCTTGTATAATTGAAAGCTTTCTCAAAGTCTAGCTTGATAGCTAATATAGGGGTTTGTTTTTGTAGCATAGGTGGAGAGTTTCATTTACCATTATAAAGACATTGTGTATGCTACAATTTTTCAGGAAAATATTTTGATTATGTGGGATTATGTTTTCTAACTGTGGTTTGATGCAATTAGTAAGAACATTTGCAATGATTTTGTATGAGGTGTTGATAAGACTGATAAGTCAGAATTGCATGATCTGGTCAGGATGATTTATCTTCTTGATAAGAGTTATGTTCGTTTGATTGATGGTTTTGAAGAGTCTGTGGACGTTAATGTTGCGGTGGATGGCTCTGAGAAGGTGCATAAAATCTCCCTTGATGCGATTCCAGTTGGCCAGATAGAATTATGTATTTAAACCATTGGGTCCAAGGGATTTATTTTTTCCAAGTGAATGAAAAGCCTCATCAAGTTCCTATTGGCTGAAGTCTCTGATGGTGTGTTGTGGGGTTGGGATAGTGCTTCCACAAATATATTTCCAATTTATAGATTCAAGGAAAGTGGGCTTATGTCCAGTATTGAAAATACTTTCAAAGTGTTGGACAATATGGCTAGTGATTAAATACTTGTTAGATGTAATGCTGCCATTTATGCACAATCTGGAGATGATGTTTTTTCGTGCATTGTTATTACATGTTTTATGGAAGAATTTGATATTCTTGTCTTCCTCTAATAAACTATCTTATGTTGAGTAATCTAAGGTTGTTGATAAGGTTTTTGACATATATAAGACATGCAGCTGTCAATGTTGTTATTTTGTAACGAGATTGATATATTCTAACTGACCATGTTTGTATACTAATTTGTAAAAATTATAAACGAGTGCCCAAGTGTTGAGCTTATACTATAGGGCATGTTCATATTTCTCTAGGGAATTAACATTTTTTGCAGGCCAGGTGGCCTTTCTATTATCATCTGCGTGGAGCACCCTCGCGGTTCTTAGCTCACCCAAGTACGCAACCGGGATGGTATACATACCTGACTACTCGCAAATAAACAATTGAGAACTTACAATCTGCTGCCAAAGAAAAATCTACTGCCACCGTGCTAGGCCCAGCTCGACAGCTGTATGCGCGGGCCGGACCAGATCGGTCCGGGCTTACCGAACCACGAGATCCGGACCAAACTCTTCTCTTTCCTAACTGCTGCGTCATGGAAGTTGGAAGGAGGGTCGTTCTTCGAGGCAATCGTTAAGCCCATCCATCCATCCAAACGGTCCGACTCCAGGCCCAGCAAGGAATGTCCGTGCAGTTTTTTACTCCTCCCTCCCTACTTCGCATTTCACAAACCGGCCCTTTTTACAATCTATCCTCAACTGTTTTACCATTTTTATAACTAGCATAAATGCTTGAAGTTGGATAAAGAAAATAAACCGTAATTAAATATCTGATATAATTGATCCGATCCCATTTCGAAAATTCGATGGACTAGACCAAGAGTTCCGTTGTCTCAGTCATATGCAAGTATAGCGTACTGCTTTAGCAAAATGCTAGAAATGGATTGATGCGACAAAGTTCTAGAAGCCATTCAGTCCAACACTGAAGGCCGAACTGACCTCAAACTTCGGATGATGATTGCCTATAAGATCATGTTGGGACTAGTAACCGCTACCCGGTTGAACACTGACGATAATAAGTCCATGCTATTGTCATGACAGTTATCTGATCATTGGATTTCTAGTTTAAGAGCCAATCTTAAAATGTGGCGGAGGCAGCCCCCTAAAGAAAATCCTACCTTGGGTAAACAATCTAGCAACGGAAGGAATGTCATATTCCCTCGTCGGAAAGCAAATAATTACGATGGTCTAGGAGGCCAACTCTTGTCGATGTTGCAATCTCAACCACTCACATATATTAATCGAACATGGTTCGACTCCCCAGTCATGTTTGTTGACATGGCCAATCTAGAGATTTAGAATTTGAAAAAAAAAAAAAACTTAACGCTATATACACCCAGTGTGACATCCCCAATGTGACATCCCATTCTCAGAAACTAGGAACTGGGATAACCCAACTGCAAGTAATAGATATCTTGCATCTTTTCGAGTTACCTGATAACACCCGAATGTATACATTTATACTAAACATTTATTTATGATTTTGTGTCTCTATAGTCTTAATATGTCCAAAATAACCCATGTTTAGTATCTTTTAGTAATTTATGTCTTTTCTTAGATAAAGTTGTTCAACTAGCCAATTTTGGGACTTGCAGACACCGAGCCCGAAAAAACATCTATTCTCAATTAGATTCTCCCCGACACGTGTTTTTGCAGTAGCTAAGCCTACACCACGATCGCGGCCAACATGACACCTCGACCGCGATCGCGGTACCCGTGTTCACCTCAACCGCGACTGTGATCCAAGCCATCTCCGCAACTTCAGACTAACCGCGACCGCGGGAGGAACCTCGACCACAAAACGCGACCACCGCGACCGTGGCAATTGGAGCTGTGATCCAGACTAGAACTGTGACGGTTCCGCCTATAAATACCCGCCCTTCACCACCTGGAGGAGGGGTTCCACGTTTCGGGAGGTCCAACTGTTGGTTCTGACCCGGTGTGGTTCCCAGAGCCCCGTAGGAGAGTCTGGAGGTCCGAGAAGGAAGAAGTGCTTGTTCTACGCCCTCCTCTTCAGCGTGTTTTCATCCTCCACCATCTTTCACCGCCATTCACTCACCAAGTTGTTGTTCAGGAGAGGGATCTAGAGAGAAAGGAGGCCGAAGAGTCCAAAAGATCAAGGAGGATGACCCAAAGACCAGATCTGACTTATACGGAGGCAAGGGAGTGAGAGTCACCTCTCCTCTACGGGCTAAATCTCTTCTTCTTCTCCTTCCTTCTACTATTCTCCTTTATTTCTGTGCAACGATGTTCTTTCATCTTTGTTCGGTGCCAACTATGCTTGTCCATGGCTAATTGAGCTCCTTCTTGGCTATGTAGCCCGTTTTGGGCATGTTTATATATGTTTACCTTGAGCAAGTAGTTTTATTTCAGATCTGGCACGTTTTATGTTCTATCTCCTCTTTCTTGTTATGATTTCTAGTTTGTTTGATCTCTTTCTTGCTTGAACTATTATTTCTTCCTATATCGAGAGATTCGTTGTAGAAATAGACAAGAGAAGATAGTTTGGATCGGAGTCTGAAAGGAGGATGGTTCAATGTCATATGTTCCTAACATCTCAGAATATTCTACACCTGAGAGGGTATCTAGAATATTCTAGGATGTTGGTTTGTCATCCTTGAGAGAGGTTTCATGTCATAGATGGGTTTTAGTCACACTATGTGAGAGCGAGTGGGATGACCCCCACAGGAACAGATACCACAGTGTGTGCTATGTTCGAATCTAGGTTGCTTGTTGAGGTGTTCGAGGGTTGTCTATGCCGAAGAATGGGTGCATAGAATCCCAATTTGTGGTTACATAGCCAGGGACTTATTTCTCTCTGGTTTAGTAGAATCTTGCGGACTCTGTTTTGTTTTCTTTCCTTTGTTTTGTTTTAATTCGTGACAACCCGCTAGACTAGTTCTAGCTCCTTACTTTCTCGACTATCATCTTGGCTTATCTGACTCAAGAATGAAATATCAAGCGTCCTAAACGTCACCACGTCCCTATGTTCGACCCCGTATATCTACTTCGACCCCGTAATAAAAGTTGTGGGGGTCCTTGAAGGTTTTGGGTTATAAATTTAAAAGTTTGATTCCTTCTGAATCCGCCTCCCTTACTGGACGCGTGATTCTGACCAATCAACTTTTTGGCGCCGTTGTCGGGGAAGATGGTTTTCCACATTTATAAGCTTAAAACATTTTGTTCTGTCACTTTTAAGCTTGTATATATATGCAGAGTTTTTCTTTTGTTTTAAACATACTTGTTCATATATACTGAATAGCTTCCCTTTTTCTTATACTTTTTCAGCCATGGATCTTGCTTTTGTAAGGCAAGTCATCTTGTCCACCTGTCCTCCTGAATTTTTCTATAGTTCTGACTGCTGACAAATAATTAAAAGTCGTGCCTTACAATTCGTCGAGCTATATTCACCCCCGCCGTCGTCATATGTAGACTCTCCAACAACGGAGACTGCCAGTTAGCCCTCGACTTTCATGCTATCATGGGATCAAGAACTGATTAAGGCAATGGATTTAGTTGGAGAAAGTGCAAGCGCACTCACCTCCTTAGCTCCTCATCTCCAAGAACACATCGATCTACTCCAGCAACTATTAGATAAGAAGGAGCGTCAACTCCAAATAGAAACGGAGATTGCAGACCGCAGTAGAAGTATACTTCAAACTATTGAACAAGGATTCATCCGGAAACATCAGTTTGATACAACGGATTCCCATCATATGTGTAGGGCAGAATTGATGGGTCTCAAAAGCATTGCTGCTCAAGTACAACAGCTTCATGATAAAGATGTTAAACCAGGCAGGAGTCTCCAAGAACTCATTGATTTGGTTATAATTCGATTACAAATGCCATCACAAGATCATGAAGATTACAGTCATCAAAACCATTCCATTGGGCCTGAAGTGGATCTTGTCCTACCATCCTATTTAGACCATCAAATGGGTTCACCGGGATTTTTCTGTGAGGAACCACCAATCTGGGGGAACTCTTCATTTTATCCAGATGATTTAGCTGATCAACCAATGGAAGATACTAGTAGCACACATGAATGGTTAGATGATGATGACTCCTATCCTCACCAGAAACATCGGACAACCTCACAACAGGGGGGTCAGTTTGAAGAACCTGAATCAAAAATTGATCCAGACCAAGGTGATGACTCTCATATTGAGATCTGTCACTTAGCCACCACCCACACACCTACTATGGTATGGAATAACTTGTTCGAGGAAGAGGATGATGGCATTTGTTCAAATTGGAGCAGTGAGTATACCGACGAAGATGAGTTGGGGCAGCATGAGCCGTCATTCGCCACCATCCCTTTACAAGGCTTGGTGGACATTGAAGGAGTAGGATGGAAAATCCATCACAACTGGCTGTTGAGCATGAAGATACCCCATGCCCCATATAAGATGACAAGCTTGGGGTTGTAGAACTACAAATAGATTCAACTGGGGATACTTCTTGTTCAGAAGATGATTGGATGACTCAGACTGTATATAAAAATTTGTCTGAGCATCCAACCTTGTATTCAGAGGTGGAGAAAGAAGAGAGGAGTCCTCTAGAAAGCTTTCAGCCTCTCCTCTCCATCTCACCCTATGTCAACATCCTAGGGCCTTCCCATTCAGATCCATATCTTGAAGGCTGCCTTAAAGACGAGCTGCCGAAGAATTCATCCCAGTACAGTTCAAGTGAATCTAGGCATAGGGATGATTTCTCCGTATGGGTAGATTTTGTCCCTCTCTTCCAGAGTCAGAGGGGGTCGTTTTTCCTCATGCCCTACCACTACACCATGGACACAAGCATAGAGATACAGGTAAGCGGAACCCAAAAACTAAGGATTTGGGATCCTAGTGTAGGAGTTGTAGGGCAGCCACCCCCTATTTTCTACATAAATTTTCTTTAATCTTTACTTTACTTTTCACATATAAATAAAGCCAATTTAAATTTTATCTTTCCCCTAACTGCCAGAAATATAATTTATTTTGCATCACCAAGTTTTCTTCTAATTTTTCATGCACTCACATCTTCGCACCCCAGCAGCTACTTTTGGTATGTATCTTAATCATCTTTCCTTTAATTGCCCCTCCTTGGTGTTCGATTCAGGTTTTGTCCTCTATAGGCTCCACACCCTCATCTTCCCTATGTGGTATAGCTGGGACCATGATCGCGGCTTGTTAGCAAGACCACAACCACGGTCCGAAAGCGAGAACTGCGACCACGATCATGTATAATTGAGACCACGACTATGGTTTTGCAAGACCCAGGAAAGATTTTTCAGCTTGGAATGACCAGCATGTTGGGTCTTCTCTGCATTTTTGCTCTTTTTGACCGATAGTTGCTCTTTTGACTTAGCTTTTTTGCCCTTATTTTACCGAGTCTTTGACACTTTTTCCGGTTTTACCAGCATTTTGTTCGTGACCTCACGCGTTTCACGTGAGGGCTGGGATGGATGCCCGGTCTATAAATACCCTCGGATCGAGGCGTCACCTCCTTGCCTAACCATGAAGTCCCCTCCATCTTCACACTGCTCTCCTCCTATTTTTCCCTCTTCTCCTTTTCCCCGCTGTAGGATGAAAGGAAAGGAGCGCGCGTGTTGGCACCAGCAACTGCAACCACAGCTGGACCGCGACCGCGGTCGTTAAGCAGTGGCCTAGCAGCTCACCAGCCACACGCCTCAGGAAGCACCTAGTTCCGAGGTCCTGATCGTGGTCCCCTTTGTAATGAGCGGGTCAGCGATCAGAGTGCCTTGTCAAGAACAATCATGGTCTTTGCGGTCGCGATCGTGAAGGTCGAAGTCACCTTGTACACCAGGTCGCAGTGTCCAATGCACGTGATCCGGGAGTATCAAGTTTTACTTCACAGTCATGGTTCCTCAGACCGAGGCCGCCTTCTTAATCATGGTCGCGGTGATCAAGAAGTCAAGGTCGCGGTATACCAGCCTACATCAAGGTCACGGTCTCCTTGATTGCGGTCGCATAGTTTGCGGTACTGAGATAACTCATAGAGGTCACAATCTTCGATACCGCGATCGTGGTCTTCAACTTGGCCGCGGTTCAGACCGCGGCCTGATTTGGTGCATTCTTGAGCATCTACAATGACCTCCACCACAGTAAAATCTACAGAGTCTACATCGAAAGAATCGACACCATGGATGCCATGAAGAGTGGATTCAAAAAGCTCAAAAAGTCCATGACCAGGAAGAAAGGGGAAGGGATCTCTACATCACCATCGAATCACGGGAGCCCCTACCCACAACACGCCTCCCGAACTACGAACCCAATATATGAAGATGAAGTTATGCTCTATGCATCAGGGTTCCGGTCGCAAGAGTTCGGCTCTGGCTACCGCAGCCTTATTAGCACACCTATGGATACCCACAGCGGTGAGTCAGTTCAAGAAGCATCAAGCGAAAGGACGTGGATAGAACGTTGTGGCGTTGAACTACAGACTTCGACCGAGTATCAAGAAGGCTCGTCAATTCTTCATAGAGCTTCATCCACAGCAGACCAGTGTCGATGGTCGGCAGAACGTTCAACATACTTACGACAGTCAACTTCCTCACGGGATTCTTTCCAGGGGAACAAATGCCAAACAACTCATAGCGGTGTCGATCAAAGCTCACTCCCCTCTCCCTTATTCTAGAGCATAAAGCAAAAGAAAAATTTTGATGCTCTTATTAGAAACAAACACAGACTTGTGGGACTGAGGTACGCCGATCCAGGAACACTACTTAGACTCGGGATCCAAGAACAAGTCAAGAAGTTTGTTTCAGCTGTCGGCTTTGATGTGCTCGTGTATGAATAGTGCAATTCTTACCATAGACTCACTTGTGAGTTTTATGCCATGCTAGATACATGCAAGGACCACCAATACACTATGCTACATTTTCATCTCCTTAACCAACCCCACGAGGTTACAATGGAAAAACTAAATAGCTAATTGTCAAGGTCTGGTGAAGACTGCGTTGATATGTCTAGGGGATGGCTGGAGATATGGGACCATGACTTTAACACTGTCTAAGCATGGAAGATGATTATGGGGGAAGACAAGTACATCAAAAAAAGCTCCAAAGCCTCGCACATCCACAACCCGACAATTCGTTATCTATACCGGGTGATAGCAAACTGCGTCTTGGAAAAACAAGATAGTCAAGGAGCACTCAGTGCAGCTAACCTCTACTTTTTGTGGTGTGCAGTGGTAGGAAAGAAAGTGAATGTGGGGAATTTCATAATTTGCCACATTCTCAACTCTTTCAAGAAATAGGTTCATTTCATGCCTATGGCGGGAGTTATAACTTTTATGGCATGCCATTTGGGAATTGGGGATGAACAATTAGCGCTCATGCAAGAAACTGCCAGGTGGTCCAAGTTAGACTTAGACCACTTGATCCGTTTAGGAGTGATCAAACAATGTAGCACTGGCTATCTATACATCTTTGGTCACTACAAGCATAGAATTTTATTGTTAGAAAATGTAGATTTAGCATGTCAAATTTCATTCATGGACGTCTCTCTCTTGGAAGCCCAGGGTAACGTTCACCATACAAGCAGACATGTTGGAGCTTCTTATTCTGCACCACTAGTGCTTGAGGCTCAAGAGGGTGGGAAGAAGATGGGGGCAACCTTCCACAACATACCTTATTAGGGAGGGCCCTACAACATACCTGAGGCTCAAGAGATGCTAACTGCAGATTATTTACAACCCCCTCCACAGTAGCCATATGAGCCGAATGATAACCATGAGACCTTCTATGAATTCATGACAGGTTTCAGAGCTGACTCTGGAAGATGGTTCGAAACTTTGGAGCAAGATGTACAATACCTCAGAGAGAGGTTTGACATGGTCTTTCCTCCAGAGATGTTTCATCAGCAACCATTCCAACAACCCCCCGAGCCCTTCTATCAGCTGACCCAAAGCTTCGACCAAGCAGTTCAGTTTCAACAAGGCTTTAACCAGAACTTTGATAATGCACCGATCGGTCTAGAAAACCTAGACCAATATCTAAATAGTGACTACCAATAAGCAGTTGCTTTCCTCTCCTTCCGAATCCAGAAGAATTGCTCGAGGACGAGCAAGGATTTTAAGCTTGGGGTAGTTGGTGGTCAGGGAGTATACCCATTTATTTTTGCCACTTTTCACTTTTATTTCTTCCATAGCATGCATGCATTCCTCTTTTTCCTGAGATTTAGCGTAATTTTAGTGTAAGACTTTGTTCTATAATTTGTAGCTCTGCAATTAAGGCTATGCAATGCAAATCTTAGAACTAAATGCATATAGTTATGCTTGAATGCACTTGATCTTTTTCTTGACTTGCTCTTTGACTCTTTCCTTAAGTTTGGTAATAAATCTAAGGTTATGCGCATTTTTCATAGCTTAAAACATTATTCCCTTGATCTATTTTGTGAAAGACAAATCCAACGTACATGACCGTTGGAATGAGCTAAAGCACGATCAAAGACTCCTAGATGCGGTTTCACAAGCTTGCCTCTATTCTACGGACCCTTGAATCATAATTGCTACTTTGCACACAATATGTCAAATGGAGCATGATGGGTTTTGAGCCTTAATCAAGTTGAAATGTTTTCCTTGATGGACTATGCACCCTCTCACCTTAGATTTTGTCAAAAAGTTGAAAAATTAAAATTTGTAAAAGAGGCTTGGCCACCCAAAAAATCCCAAAAATATCAATATAGTTCTTACCCAAGCCTACAAAAATGATATGCAGAGAATAAGAGCCTGAGTTCAAATAAATGAGAACTTGTTTTCACTTTTAGGAGAGTTGAGGATGGTGCCCAGTCGGTGTATGACAGTGCTCATGAATGCGGGTATATCGTGCCTGGTAGTGCCACCCCGAAAGCTCATTAGAGAGTTACTAAGAACCCATATGATACCCATGAGGTCATCCCAGTAGCAGAGTTGGTTCGAGCATAGTATGAGGAGTTTGTCTCACTGCTCTGGGCCAATTGGCTCAGACTGTAGGGACTATTTCTCATTACATGGACCATCCTGACACAGATTGGGATCCTCAGGAGTCATTGGAGTCTTTTTGCTTTGCTTCTTAGGACCTAAATAAGTGAAAGGCGCATTGTCCCAGATTAGTCTACATGGATACATGACGATTGCTCATTACTCATCACCCGCGTGATCAACTATGTGACAATGCTTTTATGTTGTATAATTATGAGTCAACCCCTCAAGAGTATTGACAACTTACAGTGGACCAACTTAATCTTGCCTGGTTACTCTTTGATCTTACTTTGGTAGGATTGTGCTCGATTGGTGGGGGTTTGTTCTAAAACGATATGGATCAAGAGAATTGATGTTTTAAACTATTTTTCTTAGCCTTAGCATTTTTCTCCAAGCTTAATTTGGATGTTATCTTTTTGTTCTTTGAGCATGGTCTTGCTTGAGGACAAGTAAGGGTTTAAGCTTGTGGTAGTTGATAACACCCAAATTTATGCATTTATGCTAAGCATTTATTTATGGTTTTGTGTCACTATAGCCTTAATATGCCCAAAATAACCCATGTTTATTATCTTTTAGTAATTTATGTCTTTTCTTAGATAAAGTTGCTCAACTAGCCAATTTTGGGACTTGCAGGCACCGAACCCAAAAAGACATCTATTCTCAATTGGATTCTCCCCGACACATGTGTTTTTGCAGTAGCTAAGCCTACACCACGGTCGCGGCCAACAGGACACCTCGATTGCGATCACGGTACTCGTTTTCACCTCAACCACGATCGCGGTGTCTATCTCCACTGAGATCACGGTCTAGGGAGAGACCGCCACAGCGATCCAAGCCATTGCCGCAACTTCTGACTAGCCGCAACCACAGGAGGAACCTCGACCACAGTCTGTGACCAGGGGGACCACGATCGCGGTCCTCACCGTGACAGTGGCTATTGGAGCCACGATCCATACTAGAACTGCGACAGTTTCACATATAAATACCCAACCTTCCCCACCTAGAGGAGGGGTTCCATGTTTTGGGAGGTTCCAGCTGTTGGTTCTGACCCGGTGTGGTTTCCAGAGCCCTGTAGTAGAGTTTGGAGGTCCGAGAAGGTCGAAGTTATTATTCTACACCCGCCTCTTCAGTGTGTTTCCATCCTCCACCATCTTCCACCGTCATTCACTCACTAAGTTTCTATTCAAGATCGGGATCTAGAGAGAAAGGAGGCCGAGGAGTTCAGAAGATCAAGGAGGATGACCCAAGGACAAGATCCGGCCTATACGGAGGCTAGGGAGTGAGAGCCACCTTTCCTCTATGGGCTAAATCTCTTCTTCTTCTCCTTCTTTCTACTATTCTCCTTTGTTTCCGTGCAACGATGTTCTTTCATCTTTGTTCGGTGCCAACTATGCTTATACATGGCTAGTTGAGCTCCTGCTTGGCTATGTAGCCCGTTTTGGGCATGTTTATGTACTTTTACCATGAGCAAGTACTTTTATTTCAGATCTGGCATGTTTTATGTTTTATCTCCTCTTTCTTGTTATGATTGCTAGTTTGGTTGATCTCTTTCTTACTTGAACTACTATTTCTATCTATATCGAGAGATTCGTTGTAGAAATAGACAAGAGAAGATAGTTTGGATTAGAGTATGAAAGGAGGATGGTTCAAGGTCGTCTGTTCCTAACATCTCAGAATATTCTACACCTAAGAGGGTATCTAGAATATTCTAGGATGTTGGTTTGTCATCCTCGAGAGAGGTTTCATACTATAGATGGGTTTTAGTCACACTACGCGAGAGCGAGTGGGATGACCCCCACAGGAATAGATACCATGATGTGTGCTATGTTCAAATGTAGGTTTCTTGTTGAGATATTTGAGGGTTGTCTATGCCCGAGAACGGGTGCATAAACTGCCCAATTTGTGGTTACATAGCTAGGGACTTCTTTCTCTCTAGTTTAGTAGAATCATGCAGACTCTATTTTGTTTTCTTTCCTTTGTTTTATTTTAATTCGTGACAACCCGCTAGACTAGTTCTAGATCCTTACTTTCCCGACTATCATCTTGGATTATCTGACTCAAGAATGAAATCTCAAGCATCCTAAATGTCACCACATCCCTGTGTTTGACCCCGTATATCTACTTCAACCCCATAATAAAAGTCACAGAGGTCCTTGAAGGTTTCGGGTTATAAATTTAAAAGTTCGATTTCTTCTGAATCCGCCTCCCTTACCGGACGTGTGATTCGGGCCGCAGGGATAGAAGTCCCTAAAAATCAACCTCCAAGAGAACAACCTGGGGAAGGAGAGGTTGAAGAAGAATATCTGGGCGATGATAGACCAAACAGACCGGTAGGAGAAATTACACATTCTTTCAAGAATTTTGACAGATGGAGCTACTTCAGTATGTCTCAGGAAGAACTTACTATAATTATGAGTTCTTTGAAAGAAGACGATTCACTGGGAGATGTCATCTTCAAGAGTGATGGCATTTGCGTGCTAAAATATGTCCTCTGAGAAATGCTGAAAATAGGAGGATACCTTTCTATGAGTACGATGTCAGCTTACCAGGCGATACTAGGCAATACCATGCCAAATTCCCACATGGCATACTTCTTACTGGTGGATGACATCCTAAAAGACAAAAGATCAGGAGAGAAGGAGCGGCTGCAACAATGCCTGGCGACATCCCCACCATACCACATTTTCCTACCTATTCTTCACGACAATCATTGGACTTTGCTGCATGTCAAACTCCCCAGAAGGACTACATTTCTCTACAACAGCTCTGACGTAGCCTTCGCACTTAACAAGAAGACTAATATGACAAAAACAAAGATGCCCACAAAAGAAAAGGCAAACACATGTACCGAAGCTATCATCAACATGATAAGAAGTCATTGCAGAGGGTACAACCACACAAAAGGCAAGGACTTCAAGGAGACACAATTCTTCCATAGGAGCACCCAGCAGGTGACCCTATTGAAGACTGCGGCTTCTTCTGTCTATCGTAGATGGTGGTCATAGCCACTATTGGCTTCAAGGTGGAAAACATGCAATATGAACAATACCACGTGCTAAGAGGTATATACACAAGCATGCTCCTCGAGTCCAAGTGGGCCTCCACCACCACCAACAAAAACAAATAAAGAAAGCCCCTTTATACATCTCGCTCAAATTTTGACACCTCGAGACGTGATGTAGGTTAAGTTTGGGGGAGGAGTCATAAACGGGCTACAGAGGTACATTTACAATCTTTTTACCTCTAAAATTTTTGATGAAAATTTCAAAATTTTGAATTTTTGCTAAAGCTACCTTTTATTTTAAGAAGCTTGCCTCCTCTCTTGCTAAATTTTCTGATTGTAGTGTTTCTTCCCTCTTAGAGAGAAATACATGAGCAACATATACATGTATATATGAGTAAAACAAGTCATAGAAATATTTCTCTACCTCATTCTTACAATAATACGTTGTAAATGTGACAACCTTAACTCATGAAACCCTCAGAGACTAGAGAACTTCACCTAGTCATACTCCTGACCAACCACCCTCACCTGATGCTTTTGACCATAAAATCCTTATCTCCATAGAAAGGGAAACAACTGCCCTCTTCAAAACATATCTAAAAGAGGCTTTCCCAAAAGACCAAGTAAAAATCCCTCGCATCCAAGCCTGAAAGGAGATGTAAAAAGTCAAAAAGAAAGAAAAAAATGATGAGAGTGATGCCCAAAAGATGCCAAAAGTTTCCACACAGCTGGTATATTGCTGCACTCATGAATGCAGACATGTCATGCCCGTAAGTGGAATATTGAAGCCAAGCTTAGACACTGCCAATCCTGAATGAAAACTCGCAAAACCACCTGACTTAAAGTCAGAAGCCCAAAAAGAGCAACATTGTTCTTATGACAGTTGTGGGTGAGGAGTTTAGAAGGAAGAGGAAAACATCTAAAGCCTTAATCCTACCCGAACACATTAGCATATGGGCCAACTAAAAAATAAAGAATTGGTGTGAAAGCTACCCCTCGAAAAAGATCTCGTATTAGTATGGTCATTGCCTAAGGGAAGGGGTGACAAGTTGAAAGGGTGAAGCCTTTTACAATTGAAGGCAATGGTAATAAAATTAAGTTATGAAACTCTAGTTGAAAAGGGGGAGGGAATAAGACTTAAGGTTTAGAAAACATGCTACAATAGTCTTGATGCAATAATGATATATTTCAGTCATGTTATAATTTTATCAATTAAGATTTCTTTTTCTCTCTCTGAGTTCTCGAACCTACACTTAGTCTGAGGACAGGCTTGATTCTAAGTTTGGGGGAGTTGATAACACTCTATTTTACGTACTTTCTGTGTATATTTTACAACACTTTTAGTATATCTTTTGTTAGCTTTTCACATAATTTTTCTACCTTTTTGACCAAAGCCTCACTTACATGTTTTCAGGTATATTCACAACCCAGGTCACGGTCCTCGACCGCGAATGAGACCCTCATTTCCCTCCACTACGACCGTGGTCCACTTATATCTCAATCAGAATCGTGGTTTCATAATTCTCTAGAGATCGGGATCATCGGGCGTCAAGGATAGATCGCAGCTAGTTTACAGACTGCATTCTTCACTCAACCACAACCTCAAGGATGGTCGCGATCGGAACATGCACCCCAAAGATAGACTAGGGGATTAGGTATGGATACAAACCATGATTGAGAAGGACCACGATCATCTTGGAAACCATGGTCACTAATGAGTTCTTGCAAACTGCGACCGAGTGCGAAGACCGCAACCTCGATCGCTTGGACGCAATGTACAAGCAAACCTTGATCCCGACCATCACCAGGCCACGACTAAGCTCAACCGCGGTGAAAGATGAATAAAGAGCAGACCGCGACCGCGGTCTCACCACTCACTTAACCAAGAACGCGACCACGGTCCATGCCTAAGTTGGTGGAATGCGCCTATAAATAGCACACCCACTTGTCTTGTCAAATCATCAGATCATAAATCAGATCCCGAGGATCATGAAGTGCTTCTGCATTCCAGATTCATCCCAGACCATCCCATCCATCAGTCTTGGATCTCTAAAGGTAGAAGCTGAGGAGAGAGATGATTGAAGACTCCTTCTTCGAGAGAAGAAGACCGTCTGTGCCATCCACATGTTAGATCCATATCTGAAGAAGTACTATGTTGTATCACGTCTCTTCTCTCTAGATCTATCATTTACATCTCGCTATACTTCTCTCCTCTCTTCATGGGACTTCATGTATCCATCTTTCTGTAATGTCGTTATGTTGTCTGCAAGCATGAGCGGCTAAATACCTTAAACTCGGGTTGGGAGTAGCCACTAAGGCTCTCCCAACATGTATATTGTCTCTTTCTGTTGAATATACATACTCTTATCAAGATTATATTCATGCACCTAT